>CM062819.1:1217323487-1217528487 GCA_031772625.1 Pinus tabuliformis | reverse complement strand
AAGTGTCAAAAATAAGCCATCTAAAAAAATGTCTTGATGTTGCATCAACACTTTTCAAAATCAGCATGAAAATCACTAACATTGAAAAAAAAATGTTCATACTTGATACATAAGAAAATTTAATGTGCCAAAAATATGCTTAAAAAAAAGTGTATTCTCACATCACCACTTTTCAAAATCGGACGATTCTTTCCTACATCAAAAAAACGGGTACCAGTTCACTTTATCGTTTGATCGGTAACTATGCTTAAAGGGGTTCTCCAAACTTGTATGGGGGTAGATTTCAAGTGTAACTGTTTATAACCTTGTGGTAGATGTCAAGCATAAATTTTTAACATTTAACAAATTTAATCTAATGTCAATGTCAACCGTAATTAAAAATTGATATAGTTATTATGTATAAACAAGAAATTATGGAAAGTGAAGTGGAATTGAATTCATATAAATTCAGCATATTTACTAGGTCAAATTACATAAAAATAAAAATATGAATAAAATAAAACAAAATAAAATTAATAAATATATTTATATGAAATGTGAAGTGGAAAAGTAAATTTCTTGCTCAAATAGAAGAATTTGCATAAAATTTGGTGGGTAGTAAGCAATAGTAGGTCTACACATTTATAGTTTTACTCATACATAAGTGTTGAAGAAAACATAAATAATGGTGGGAAGTAACTCCTGTAAGTATGTTTTTTTTACATAAGTGTTGAGAAAAACCTAAATAATGGTGGGAACTAACTCCTGTAAGTATGTATTTTTACATATTATTCCTATCTACTTTTTATGCAAAGACTTGCTTAAATTATGATGGGAAGTAATTGATACTAGATATGTTATTTATTTGAGTATAAGTTATTTTCAAGTATTTTATTTTATGGTGGGAAGTAATTGTTGGTAGATATGTTATTTACTTAAGTTATTTTCAAGTATTTTATGTCTGGATGGTTTTCCTACAAATATTAAGGTTAAAAGATCACTACACAATTATCTAAAAACATGCATGAATATTGCAACCATATCCATAAATTATGACATAAAATATCTTTGGAAGTTATCCACCTGGAATTATAGTCTTGGAGTGGGAGAGAGAGGGAGGGAAGATGAAAGAAATAGAGAGATAGGCATATTAAACTTAATACTTACAATAAACATACAATAACAAGTTTGTTAACCATGGATATTCATCCCCACTTTACCATGGATATTATTAACATGTAAATAGGGTTTGATAGAATACCATGGGACAATACCATGTATTATAAATACCACATTCCTAAAAACCATAACTCATTTCACAGTAAAAAAATTAAAAGCTAAAATATGTTAGACATTACATTGTTTACATAGAGTGAAAATTCTCCATCATATGGCTCGAGGGGGGGAAGACAAATAGAGTGAAATGGAGCACAGAGAGAGGGGGTAGAGAAGGAGACAGGGACGAAGATAGTGACAAAATTGGAGGGTGGAGAGAGAGAGAGTGACAGGGAGGAGAGAGAGAGCTGGAGGTGTAAGAGAGAGGGATAGAGATGAATGAAGAGAGATAGGAGGGGAAGGAGGGGAGAGAGGGAGTAAGAGAGATATGTAGTTGGATGGGGAGAGAGGGGGAGGAAGAGAAAGAGAGAGGGAGGGAGATAGTGACAGAGCTGGAGGGTAGAGAGAGAGATGGTGGGGAGAGATAGAGGGATGTTGGAGATCAAGGTAGAGAGGGGAAGGAAGAGAGAGAGGAATTGAGAGAGAAGGAGAGAGGAAGGGAGGGAGAGATGGACGTGGAGGGGAAGAGAGGTAGAGGTGGAGAGAGAGGGGGAGTGACAATGGAGACATGAAGAGAGAGTGAGTTTGGGAGGAAAGGAAGGAAGACAACGAGAAGGAGAGGAGAGAGAGGGAGAGAAGGAAAAGGGAGAGAAATATAGAGAGAGGGATACATCGAGGTGCAAGCAGGAGGTAAGGGGAGAGAGAGAAGGAGATAAGCATGGAGAGAGTGACATAGTTGGATGATATAGAGAGATAAAGTGATGGGGATGAGAGAGAGAGGGAGGTGGGAGAGAAAGGGAGAGAGAACAAGAAAAGAGAGAGGGTTTCAGAGAGAGAAGGAGAAATGGAGGGATAGAGAGATGGACTTGGAGGGGGAGAGATATGGTAGAAGAAATACATAAAGAGAGAAAGGTGGAGAGAGAGAGAGGGCGTGACAAGGGAGATGTCACAAATCTACTAAGCATATACATAAATAGTTTTTCTAACCTAACTACTTCCTAAGATACCAGAATCTCTATTGATATATAGAAATAATCATTCTATAGAATCTATTATGTAATTGAAAACTTTGTTAAGGATAGAAACTGTTATTCAAAATTACATTGTTAATACCTCTCAAAATTTAGTCTTCAAGTTACATCGTGATATAAGTTTGAGATGAGGACATTTTTCCATCACTCATGATGGCTCAGATTATTGAGTACACTTGTTTACTTTTGCGATTTTTCTACATTAATGAACTTGTACTGTAATATTTTACTACTATTGATGGAGGTATCGTTCTATACTTACCTTCTGGTTCACACTACCCAGCATTAACTTTGGTTGAATCACTACTCGACCTTGGTGGAGGTGGCGTCTTGCTGGATTTATTACTGCAGGACCTTGTACATTGTGACCTTGGAATTCACTTTGGATCAATGGCATCAGTTTCTCCACTAGATCAGATAGAGGAGGGGTTTCTTGGTTTCTCTAACCCTCAAATGGGCATGTTTGCTCGTCATTTTTCCTCTTTGGTTCATGCTCCTGGTATCTTCTGGGTTGGTTTGTATTCACAGATTGAGGACCCTATTCTAGGGTTTTTGTTGAGCTCTGAGTTCTTTTTATATTCCCTGTATTCATTCTTAGGGTTATCTGCAATTCCGTGTTCCAAAAAGGAGTCTGCTGGCATTCTTGGTGTGAACTTATCTATAGATGACTCACCCCTTCGGACCATCCAGGTAATTCTAATGGAGATTCTTGCCTGTGGTTTTTGTTTTCTATTGTTACATTTGCTTAACAGTCTGTTAATCCTTGCTTTTTCCATGGAGTCGAGGTGGATGGTTTTGTAGAGGCCGTGCAATGGACAAGCTGTGGGTAAAGCCTGTTGTAAGGCCCTTAGTTTGATTTGGGGACTGGTTTATTAATATCCTGGGTATGCAAGAGTTCTATATTGAATTAGAAGTTTAAGATTGTGGCTTCCTGTAGAGTTTTTGGCACTTCTCCTCTATAATTACCCTCTATAATTTTTAAATTTAGTTTTGAGTTTCTGAGGCCTTACTTGGCTTCGACCGACTTAGTTATTTGAATATTTTTTAATTATGCCGAGGGTGAAGTGATTTGAACCCTGGTTGGAATAGTTACAATTTGGTGCCGAGACTGTTGAATGAAATATATGTAATCTTCTTTTACATCCTTAAGCATTTCTTGGAATACAACTTCATTCCTGCTACTTATTTTCTTTCTGGAAATTATTCCCGTGTTTATGCTAGATCTTGGTCTGTATTTCTTTCTTCGATTGATAGAATATAGAATTATATCAGAGGTTCTACGAACACCCTATTGCCTCCATCCGCAAGGGTTTGCGGTTTAGAATATCACCTCTAATTTTTCTATTTCGAATGTATTAATGCTTTGAAGATATTTATAGAGATTCTATATCTAGTATTATGTGCATTATTTGAGAGAAGAGTTGAAATCTATGTTTTTTATTTTCGACTGGGGAATTTTGTGGATTCCTAACTATTTTGTGGTGAGGTTACATACCTCATTTTCAGATTCATTTTCTAGAGTTTTGGTTCTGGGAATATTTACAGTTCAAACATTTCCCTTCTTGTTCTTAGTTTTTCGAATTGGTTATTCCATTAACTAGTTATAGTCAGTACCTATTATAATAGTTCCTCGTTTATAGACAAAGAAAATCTCCCTATTGTTTCTCTTTTTGTTAACAGAAGATTTGTTACTCTTTCTTGCGTACTGTGATTCCTGTGGAACAATTTTCCAATAATGAAAATGAAGTTTTTCTTCTAGTTATATCGTTTATATTCAGAATTATAACTATGTGCAACCTTATAGCATTACTTGTTCTAAATCTTTGAAATTTGTGGACTTTACTAATACTTCTTTTCTGTTCTTTTCTTGAATCATACAATGTCAATAAATTAATATGACAGTTAACTGTAATTTAATCAAGCTATCTCATTCTTGAATTACTGAAAATGATCATTATGTCTATATCATAATCAGGACAAAATCTACTTAATAAGCACTGATATTATTACTTATCTGTACCACTTTATAGCTTGAAATATTCTTGATTCAGTCTTGCAACCAGACTTGAATTTCTCTGTATCTTTGCCTCCCAACCCTGAGACATAATTCAGTAGTCTCCCCCAGAGCTTTCCTATTCACGGGAACTATTTATTTTCTTGAGGCTTATAGTCTCAGTGCCCTCTGGTCCAAATTGGACATGGCCTTATAGGACTGCCTGACTCTTCAGCATAGTATGTTCCTTAGTAACTCTTCCCTTCTTTCTCGTTGATCTCAGATACCTCTATCCTCTTGATCTCTTGGTTAAATTCTCAAGAAATTAGTTTCAAGAACTTAGTTAAGAACAAGTAACTGCTTATTAAGTAAAATAATATTTACTTATAACTGTTGTCTTAATTCAAAAAATATTAACTTCCAAATTAGTATTCTTTAAATTAAGAAAATAAATAGTTTTACAAACTGCAGTAATTAAAATATTTACATAGTCTAGGGGATATCACATCTCCCCCCCCCCGCCCACAAGATGTAACATTATCCTGATGTTTTCCTTCTATAAAAAAATTTGGAAAGGTCTCCTTGATAACATGCTCATCCTCCTAGGTGGTCTCTTCAGGCCCAAAGTGCTGCCATTTCAATTTAACCTGGGTGATAACTAGTTTCCGCAATGTTACTTCTCTCTGGTCTAGTATACCAGAGGCTCGACCAAGAACTCGCCTTCCAGTTCGACCTACATAGCAACAAAATGACTTAAGTCATCAATCAACTTCTTTAATATATTTACATTTAAAAAAAAAAAATATCGAATATTTTACCTGAATGTTTTGCCAATTGATTACGTGTTTAGGATCATAAATGTATTTTTTAAGTAAAGAAATGTGAAGGACATTGTGCACATGAATTTGGGTGGGTAAAGCAAGCTGGTAAGCCACTGGCATGATCCAAGCTAAGATTTTAAATTGCCCACAAAGCCAGGGTGTCAGCGTAGCACATCCAGTCCATTGCAATGCACTTTTCTTAGCTCGTACTCTAATGTAAACATGGTCTCCTACTTGAAATTACCAAAAACTCTATTTCTGATTAGTAAAGTTCTTTTGCAGATCTTGGGTGGCATTTAAGTTGTTTCATACTTTCTTTACCATTTCCTCCATTTCTTCCAACATATCCCGTCCTAACATCAACTTGTCCTCTGGTCCACTCCAACTCAATGGTGTTCTACACTTACGCTCGCATAATACTTCAAAAGGACTAATCTGTAGAGATGTGTGGTATCCATTTTTATAAACAAATTCTACCAAGTCTTAGTAGTCCCCCCATTTCGAGGGCTATTCCATAACATAAGTTCACATGTCTTCAACCACTTGCTTTACTCTCTCTGTCTATCCATTCGTTTGAGCTTGATAAGTGGTACTGAAATGTAGTTGCGTGCCCAATCCTTCAAAAAGGGCCTTCTAGAAGGTTGATGTGAATTTCACATCGTGGTATGAGATGATCATTTTGGGTATTCCATGTAGCTTGAAAATGTGTTGCATAAAAATGTTAGCAACCTGCACCGCTTTATAAGTTGACTGGACTGGTATGAAATGAGCATATTTGCTCAGTTTGTCTACCACTACCATGATGGAGTCATTTTGTCTTTTTGACTTAGGTAGTCTAGTGATGAAATCGATGGATATGGTTTCCCATTTCCATTCAGGAATAGGTAATGGGTTGAGTAAACCTATTGGGTGTTGATGCTCAAATTTTATTTGCTGGAATTCCAGAGATTTGGCTAAATATTCTGCTACCTCCTTTTTCATTCCAAGCTAGAAAAATTCCTTTCTTCAGGCGAGAATCATTTACTGATATCCAGGATGGCTTGCGTAAGGAATATTATGAAATTAATCTAAAATTAAGTTTTTAAGATGTTTTTTGTTAGGTATATATAACATCTTCCTATAAATCAGCGATCGTTCTATATTTACCTCATATCCTAATTGTTGTTCATGGCTATATGGAATTTTTTCTTGCTGCCATAAATGTTTGTATCCTAAATCTTACATGGCTGTTTCACAAATATGCTCATAAAAAGTTGTTCTTTATTCAATGAAAGAAATTTCATATAAACAATTTACCTTTCGACTTAAAGCATCCGCAACCAAGTTTTCTTTCCCCTTCAAATTCTTGATTTCAAAATCGAATTCGCTTAGGAAATATATCCAACGAGCTTTTCTAGCATTCAAAGTGGGTTGCTTAAAGTAACTTGTTAGACTATGATGATCCGTCAATAGCCGAAATTTCTTACCCATTAAGTAGTTCCGCTACATTTTTAAGGCATGAATCACCACTGTTAGTTCCAAATGATCTGCAAAATACTTTTGTTTTTACTCCTTAAGTTTCGTTGATTCATAAGCTACAACCCTGCCTTCTTGAATTAATATGCCACATACACTCTCCTTGTTAGCATTTGTACAAACCACGTACTCTTTGTTGGGATCTACGATGTTCAAAATGGGTGAAGTGGTGAGTAGATGCTTGAGCTCGTCAAAGCTCTTTTGGCAGTTGGGGGTCCATTTAAAGGCTTTTCCTTTCTTTTGCAAAGAAGTGATAGGATATGCCACCCTAGAAAACCCTTCCACAAATCGTCTATAATATGCAACTAAACCCATGAATGATCTTATGTCAGATACATCTTTCGGTACTGGCCATTCCATGGTAGTCCTTATTTTCTCTAGATCGATTGTAATGGCATTCTTGGTGATGACATGTCCTAATTACCAGATTTGATCCTTAAAGAAGTAACACTTGCTATATTTGGCATACAAATAGAGTTCTCTTAATACTTGCAGAACAATATAGAGATGTTCCTGATGTTCTTCCATGCTTCGAGAATAGATTAGTATGTCATCAATAAAGATTAATACAAATTTATCTAAATATTGATGGAATATTTTGTTCACGAGATACATGAAGGTGGCTGGGGCATTAGTTAGTCCAAAAGGTAGCAGTATAGGCTCATAACGTCCATAACGAATTCTAAATGTGGTCTTTGCTATGTCCTCCTCCTTTATCTAGATCTGATGATATCCTGAGCATAGATCGACCTTTGAGAAGACTGTTGCACCCTTTAGTTGATCAAATAATTCATCAATACAGGGCAAGGGATATTTATTTTTAATGGTTAGTTTGTTTAACTGATGGTAGTCCATACACATTCTCAATGTTCCATCCTTCTTCTTGACAAAGAGCACTAGAGCTCCCCAAGGGGACACACTCGGTCGAATATACCCTTTATCAAGCAGCTCTTGTAGCTGCATTTTTAATTCAGTTAGCTCTGGTATGCTCATGTGGTAAGGGGCTCAGGAGACTGGGGCAACTCCAGAAATTAGCTCGATGGTGAAATCTATGTCTCTTTTTGGGGGTAGGCCTAGGATTTCCTCAGGAAATACATCTGGAAAGTTTTGTATCACTGGAATACTTTCTATAGAAACAGATTTATCTTTAAAATCAGTGTATCCCACTTGTATTGCATAGACTTGGCAGCCTTTTCTAATACATTTTTCTAATTGGGAGGCTGTTACAGGTCTTATATGCAGAGGCTTTTGAATACCTTGAATCTCCTACCTTACTCCTTTCTCATCCTGGTAATTAATGGTTTTGGTCTTGTAGTTAATAAGGGACCAGTGCTTTTCCAACCAGTCCATACGTATAAGAACGTTGTAGGACCCCAGGGGTAACACATTAAGTTTTTCTATAATAGTCTGGTTAGCTAAACTTAGAGGGAAATTGTTGACCTTAGACAAAAGTCTTCTTTTTGCTCCTGTGGCTAGTTGTATTAGCCATGGATTTTTAAATTTGATAGATTGCAGTTTACACTGTTCTACAATATTGGGGTTAATATAACTTACGGTATCCCCCGTATCGATTAAAATAAATATAGGTCTTGTAAAAAAAATTACCTTCAAATTCAACCATTGTTGGTTGAAACTCTACTTGGTGGTCTTCAAGGGAAACATTAGTTTTGGGGATGCTCCTAGCCACCTCTCCCACGGTAAATGTTTACTGTATTTGTGAAATCGGATTAGCTCCTTTGCATTGTGGGTAGTCTTTCACATAATGTGGCCCTCCTCATCCCCAACACTATACATGTGGTCTATTATTTAATTCTATTTACCATCTTGTTCATTCATCTTATTTTCACATGGTACCCTAAATCTGGGCTGATTTCCATTTGCTTTCTGGTTAATTGGACCTTTAAATGATCCCTTGTTGCATGTACCCTTGTTCCCTTTCTGGCTGAGAACAAATTTTCTCCCTTTTTTGTCCGCCCTCTTCTTGCCTAAATCGCCCTTGGGTTTGTTTTGCTGGTAACAGATCCACACCTTACGAATAACTTCATCCATGGTTTTTGGGTTGTCAAACTCTAGTTGTTCCTTCATGAATAGTGGGAGGCTGCTCATGAACTACTACACTTTTTCCTTTTCGTCACGTATGTAAGGGACATAGCGAAGTAGTGACATGAACTTGGTTATGAACTCATCCATGGTAATCTGAACCAATTAGAGATCATGGAACTCTTTTGCTTTTTAATCATAAAATATTTTTGTTAGATATTTCTCCTTAAAATATCTTTGAAAAATTCTCCCAAGTTATATTTCGTTCATTAACTCCTTCAACTATTTTTACCTACTCCCACCATAATGTGGCCTTTCCTTGTAATTGAAATATGGTTAGTCGAGCCTTCAGATTATGGTCATAATTGTATAAATGGAAATACTTGTTCATGTTAATGAGTCATGCTTCTGTTGCCTCTTCCTGTTCACCATCGTAGAGAGCACATTTATTTTTCCTAAATTCTCCTTGAAGTTCTTATTTCTGTATTTTATGTATCTTGTGATTTGACACATTATTTTATTCTTCTTCATGGTTTTCTTCACCTCCTTCTATCTCCATATTCTCAGTTTGATATTCTTGTTCCCCTATCATATTTCTGTGTTTAGGGCTAGGGGCTAGTGGCCAATGGTTCTATCTATCAGATAGACTTTTCATAATTTTCTCTTGCTCCTGCATTAGTCATTCGTTGTCCACCCATAGTTGGGCCATCTCATCTTTTAATTCTTGTACAGTTTCCAGGATGGTTGTATTATCATTTCGTGGCTCATCTCCTAACTGTACCCATACTTCAGGATTACTTTCTTGAAATGATGTTGGTCCTATTCCCATTGCTATTTGATGGGGAGGGTTCCCCATTCTCCTCATGCTGACTGTTTCCTACGTGCACATCAAAGTTGTTATTTTGTTATTCTAGAGGCCTCAGTTTAGCAACATGAGCACTCTGATACCATATGTCACACATCTACTAAGCATATACACAATTTTTCTTTTTTTATTTAACTATTTTCTAAAATACCAAAATCTCTATTGATATATGGACATAATCATTCTGTAGAATCTATTACACACAATCAAAGTAATTGAAAACTTTATTAAGGATAGAAATTGTTATTCAAAATTACATTGTGAATACCTCTCAGACTTTATTATATGAGTTACATTGTGATATAAGTTCGAGATGAGGACATCTGTCCATCACTCGTGATGGCTCAGATTATCGAGTACACTTGTTTACTTTCGTGATTTTTCTACATTAATGAACCTGTACTGTAAGATTTTACCACCATTGATGGAGGTCCGGTTCTATATTTACCTTATGGTTCACACTACCCGGCATTAACTCTGGCTGAATCATTGCTCGGCCTAGGTGGAGGTGGCGCCTTGCTGGAGTTATTACTGCAGGACCTCGTACATTGTAACCTTGGAATTCTCTTTGGATCAACGACATCAGTTTCTCCACTAGATCGGATGGAGGAGGGGTTTCTTGGTTTGTCTAACCCTCGAATGGGTATGTTCGCTCGTCATTTTTCCTCTTTGGTTCATGCTCCTAGTATCTTCTGGGTCGGTTTGTATTCACAGTTTGAGGACCCTCTACTAGGGTTTTTGTCGAGCTCTAAGTTATTTTTCTACTTCCTGTATTCGTTGTTAGGGTTATTTGCAATTCCGGGTTCCAAAAAGGAGTCTGCTGGGATTCTTGGTGTGAAATTATGTATAGACGACTCACCCCTTCGGACCATCCAGGTAATTCTAATGGAGATCTTTTCTTCTGGTTTTGTTTTCTATTGTTACATTTGCTAAACAATCTATTAATCCTTTCTTTTTCCACCCAGTCAGGGTGGAGGGTTTTGCAGAGGCTATGCAATGGACAAGCTATGGGTCAAGCTTGTTGCGAGGCCCTCGGTTCGATTTGGGGATTCATTTATTAATATCCCGGGTATGCAAGAGTTTTGTATTGAATTAGAAGTTTAATATTGTTGCTTCATAGAGAGTTTTTAGCACTTCTCCTTGCAATGACTGCGATATTGATTACCCTCTGTAATTTTTAAATTTAGTTTTGAGTTTCTGAGGCCTTACCCGACTTCGGCCAGCTTATTTATTTGTATATTTTTAATTATGCCGAGGGTGAAGTGATTCAAACCCTGGCTGGAATAGTTACAATTTGGTGCCGAGATTGTTGAATGAAATATATGTAATCTTGTTTTACATCCTTAAGCATTTCTTGGAATACAACTTCGTTTATGTTACTTATTTTCTTTCTGGAAATTATTCTCGTGTTTATGCTAGATCTTGGTCTGTATTTCTTTCTTTGATTGATAGAATATATAATTATTTCAGAGGTTCTACGAATGCCCTATTGCCTCCATCCGCAAGGGTTTTTGGTTTAGAATATCACCTCTAATTTTTCTATTTCGAATGTATTAATGCTTTGAATATATTTACAGAGATTCTATATCTGGTATTGTCTGTGTTATTTGATAGAACAATTGAAATCTATGTTTTTTCTTTTCGACTGGGGAATTTTGCGGATTTCAAACTATTTTGTTGTGAGGCTACATACCTCATTTTCAGACTCATTTTCTAGTTTTGGTTCTGGGCATATTTACAGTTCAAATATTTCCCTACTTGTTCTAACTTTTTCGAATTATTTGTTTTGCTAACTACTTATAATCAATACCTATTATAATAGTTCCGCATTTATAGAGAAAGAAAATCTCCCTACTATTTCTCTCTTTGTTAACAAAAGATTTGTTACTCTTTCTTGCGTACTGTAATTCCCGTGGAACAATTTTCTAATATTGAAAATGAAGTTTGTCTTCTAGTTATATCATTTATATTCAGAGTTATAACTATGTGGAACCTTATAGGATTACTTGTTCTAAATCTCCAAAATTCGTGAACTTTAATAATACGAGTCTTTTCTGTTCTTTTCTTGAATCATATAATGTCAATAAATTAATATGACAATTAACTATAATTTAATCAATCTATCTCATTATTAAATTACTAAAAATGATCATTATGTCTATATCATAATCAGGACAAAATCTACTTAATAAGCATTGATATTACTACTTATTTGTACCACTGTCTATCTTGAAATACTCCTGATTCGGTCCTCCAACCAGACTTGAATTTCTCTGTATATCTGCCTCCCAACCTTGAGACCTACTTCAGTAGTCTCCCCCAAAGCTTTCATGTTCACAGGAACTCTTTATTTTCTTGAGACTTACAGTCTCAGCGCCCTCTCATCCAAACCATACATGGCCTTATAGGACTGCCTAACTCTTCAGCACAATATGTTCCTTAGTAACTCTTCCCTTCTTTATCCTTGATCTCAGATACCTCTATCCTCTTGATCTCTTGGCTAAATCCCCAAGAAATTAGTTTTGAGAACTTAGTTAGGAACAGGTAATTGTCTCCTTAGCTGATTATTGAGTAAAATAGTATTTATTGATAATTTTTGTCTTCATTCAAAAAATATTAACTTCCAAAATAATATTTTTTAAATTAAGAAAATAAATAGTTGTCAAAACTGTAGTAATTAAAATACTTACATAGTATGGGGGATATCATAGGAGAGATGGAGAGAGAGTGAGAGAGGGAGTAGGGCAGGAGGGAAGAACGAGAGAGAATGATAGATATATCCAACCTACATATGGTATATGTGTATGTAGAAATCAACCTGGATCCATCTTAACCTCGATCCTATCAAGCCGAGAGAGGGGTCAAATCTCTTGAGATAAAAACCTCTTATAAAATGAAAAGAGATTTGATCCCTTTGTGTGCTTGATGGATCTAGGGTTAAGATAGATATAAGACGATCTTAAAGAATAAATGAAATTTAACCATAAAAAAACAATACACAAATCAAGATCTAAAAAATATATCAAAAACTAAAGATATTTTAATTTACTTATCTTAAAATACAAAATTCCAGGCTTGCATTAAAGCTACTTTAATTTATGAAATCCACATTTATTTCAATGAAATGAACTAAAATTGTGATCACCACTTAGCCGCCCATGGCTATTGTTAATTACTCAAATTTATACATTTGCAATTTTTTTTTAATTAATTAGGAATGTAATCAAAAATGTCTTTCAGATTAATCACATCATTATCACTTAGCCTTCCATGGCTACTGGTAATTATTCAAATTTATACATATGCAAATTTTATTTAATTAATTAGAAATGTAAACAAGAATGTCTTTCAGATTAATCACATCATTATTATTTGGTCAGCGTTTCAAACCAACTCATGTGGTTCATCCTCAAGACAAAGGTGAAAAAATCCATTGATCCGGAAGAATAATAGCAAGGATGCATCAAAGTCTAGAATTAGTCATTAGAAACTAGCTGTTAGGAATTAGTTATTTAATTAATAAAGTAATATTTATTAATTTTTAATTAAAGACTAGTTGTTATAAACTAGTTGTTATTTGTTTATATAAATAGAACTTATTTATTAATAATATTAAATTATTACTTATATATTATCTATTAAATTATAATAAAAAAATTATTCATAAATGGACTATAGTTAATAAAATCATAAACCTATTCTTATTAATTAATAAATTAACCCATCACAAATAAATAAATAAATAACAATAATATATAAATATAATATTTATTAATTTTTAGTTGTAGAAATCAAAATTAGCCTTTTAATTGTTTTCATTTATATGAAATTATTCATTAATAATAATAAAATATTACTTATATATTATTTATGAATTTATAATAACATATCTATAAATAAAAACATAAGGGGTAAAAGAAAAAAAAAATTGAGGAAGGGGGGAGTAATAATGGGGGAAGATCAAGAGAAAATAGCCAGAATCTAGCTCTTACTCAGTTTCCACCCATCATACCTATTGAGGTTGATTGTATGATTCTCAATTTCAATCACCTCTCTTAGTTTCCTATGGTGGAAGTGATCAACCCTAGAAATTACCTTTGCATCCTCAATGCAAACATGGTGCTTATATTTCTTTGAATGCTTCGCAAGCGATGATGAGCGCAATCGGTTATGCTTGATTGATCGTGCTCATCATCTCTTGCAGATCATGTAGAGAAATATAAGCACCATGTTTGCATTGAGGATGCGAAGGTAATTGCTAGGGTTGACCACTTCCACCATAGGAAACTAAGAGAGGCAATTGAGATTAAGAAGCATACAATTAATCTCAATAGGGATGATGGGTGGAAACTGAGTAAGAGCTAGATTCCAGGTATTTAGTCCCAATTTTCCGCCGTTATTACCCCCCTCCTTCGTTTTTTTGACCCCTTATGTGTTTATTTATAAATATGTTATTATAAATTCATAAATAATATATAAATAATAGTTTATTATTATTAATGAATAATTTCATATATGTGAAAACAATTAAAAGGCTAATTTTGATTTTTATAACTAAAAATTAATAAATGTTATATTTATATATTATTGTTATTTATTTAGTTATTCATTTATTTATTTATTTATTGATGATACGTTAATTTATTAATTAATAAGAATATGTTTATGATTTTATTAACTATACTCCTTCTATGAATAAATTTGTTATTATAATTTCATAGATAATATATAAATAATAGTTTAATATTATTAATAAATAATTTCTATTTATATAAACAAATAACGACTAGTTTATAATAGCTACTCGCTAATTAAAAAATAATAAATATTATTTTATTAATTAAATAACCAATTCCTAACAGCTAGTTCTAGGCGCCGATGCATCCTTGCTATTTATTCTTTAGGGTCAATGGATTTTTTCACCTTTCTCCTAAGGATGAACAACATTAGTTGGTTCAAAACATCGACCAAATAATAATGTTGTGATTAATCTGAAAGGCGTTTTTGTTTACAATATGGATCACAAAACCCTAAGATCTAACATAATTAGAAATGGTTATTTCAAAAAATTGAATGTGGTAGAGATTTCACGAAAAGATATATTCTTTTGATAGAGTGACTTAGTATAATTAAAATAAATGACAAATAAAGAAAGAATCTACCATTGAAATGCATAAAAAATGAAGAGAAAGACCACAATTTTTTATTAGGGCAAGAGAGACTTTTATTAAGCGGGATTTATATTCATTGACTAAGAAAATAATTAAATTATTTGAATCAAAGAAAGGAAAGATATTTTTTTTCAAGTTAACTACATTATTCGAATTAAACAAAGAAAAATAAATTTTAATAATAATTTTTTGAGAAGTTATAATTACAAAATAGAAATCCAAGTTTAAGAATGTAAAAGGAAAAAATTCTAAGGATTTGATTTTAATGAAAACATAGTTTATTGATGGATATGGTTGGGGTTTTTTAGATAGGAGTGATTTTTCTTTGACGAAGAGATAGTGTTTTAAGCTTCTGTAGGTGTTGAACTCCATGCAGGGGCGCAAAGGGGAGAGCTCCACTCCCTCCTACAGTCAGGCCGTAGCCAGCCGAGGTAAGGAACCGATAGAATCTACCAGAGGTCCTTCAGGAGAAATAAAAAGGAACATTGAAGAGGAACAAGATTTGACCAATAAAAGGGAGGACAATAGAACAAAGGAAAATGAGGAAGAAGACAAGAAACAGGAAGTAGAAAACAAAATGCAAAAGGGGCCATATAAACCCAAGGCTGAGGTCACATCCAGAGTAGTTTTAAATGATCCTACTCTACAGGCGCATAGGGACCACATGCGGACCTATGCTATCATTTTTAAATTCATGGGATTATGGCGCACAGAAAAGGCGCTACAAGCGTGGATTAAATACGACTAGAAAATGAAAGGATGCATAGACCTACATCATGGGTCAAGGGGTTTCATCACTATGGTATTTACAAATATAGAGGACAAAGACACGGTGTTTGAAGGAGGGTCCTACTTCTATGTAGTTGTAGGCCTCTACATGTGGCCTTGGATGATGAATTTTGTCCCGGAGCGAGAGACTTTCACCTCGGTCCAGGTCTAGGTAAGACTCTATTCCCTACCTCTAGATTACTGGCAAACTGAACCTTTATCTGCCATAGGAAACAAATTAGGGTGTTTTGTCAAAGCATCTGAGGCCACTAGAAGGGAAAAATATACTTCCTTCACACGAATATGTGTGGAGATGGATCTCTCTGGAGCTCTACCAGATGAGGTAATCTTGGAAGTTTTTGATGAAGAATGCGTGCAAACAATAGATTATGAACATATTCCTTTCAGATGTCGCAGGTGCGATGAGCATGGGCACCTATTTAGAGACTACCCTCTCAGTAAAATAGAGAACAAAAGTAAAGCTACCATAGTGAAAGACACTGAAAACTTTCACAAAGTGGGCTATAGAGGAAAATGGGGAAAAAGGGGGCCAAAGAAACATCAAACAGAAGGGCAACAAGTCAGTTTGAACAGGTTCCAAGTCCTAGAAGAAGAGGAAGAGACAACATAGGTAGATCAGGTAAGGGAAGGCAACCTAGGGGTGAAGGAGAAAGAAGAAAATAGTGGGCAAACACAGGATATTAATAAATAGAAAGAGACTACGTTGAGCGATGGAGATCTGGAAATGGACCAAGAAATGACCCAGAGTGAGATGGAAATGGAGGATCATGAACTGCAGGATATTCTTGACAGAGAACACCTAGATCTGGAAGGGTTCTTGAAATAGGGGACAATGGGAGGGGTAGACTCACTACATCAAGAAGAGTTTAATAGAGTACAACAACTGTTCCTATGGAAAACTCACGCTAAAGGGCTGGAAAGGCAAAGAAACAATGAAAGGCAGGGCAACGAAGGTGTGAAAACCATGAAACCACACTAGGATTAGCTCCTAGAAATCTAGGAAAGGAGGAGGTAGGAAAAAGCAAAATGAGTTACTGATGGAATGTGGAAATCTAATGATAGATTTAGGTAAGATGAAAGATCTAACCAGCTACTCCTTTACAAATATTTCATAATGAAGTTCACATCTTGGAATATTAGAGGCCTAGAAAGTAAAAGAAAACAAAGAATACTTAGCAATACAATGAAACAAGAAGCTTCGGATATGATCTTTATCCAGGAAACTAAGTGTTCCATTCAAAAAATAAAAGAAATACACAGTAAATGGCTCAATAAATATGAGTTTCTAGAAGTCAAAGAAGATAAAACAACAGGAGGTATACTTACTCTTTGGAACCCCCAAAAGATTGGCATAATAGATGCTGAGGCATCTAGGAACTATTTACTAGTGGTTATGCAGCCTGTGGGAGATAGGGAGAATTAATTTATTACAAATGTTTATGGCCCCCAAAGACTGGATGAGAAATGCAAGCTGCTATATTCTCTTGTGGAACTAAGAGATAGACATGCAGGAGTACCATGGATAATGGGTGGGGACTTCAACATGATCAAATCAATATCAAAGAAAAAAGGTGGAACTAGAACTTTAAGCAAAGACTCTATATCAATTCAAACATTTATAGCAATATGAAGCTAGTTGACACTGTTATGAGTAATGGCCTCTTTACATGGAACAATAAAGGAGGAGGAGGGTTTCAAGTAGCCTCAAAGTTAGAGAGATTCGTAATCTCAGAGGAACTTATGCTCACAAATAAAGCAATGACAGTGAGAATTCTCCCCCTTGGAGGATCGGACCATTGGCCTATACAACTTGAGGTTCAGGGCACTGGTACCCCCAAGAATAGACCTTTTAGATTTGAGAATATCTGGCTCACCCACCCAGATTTTATCAACAACATTGCAAAATGGTGGACAAAAGATCTGCATATTTAGGGTACAACAATGTTTTTGCTATAGAAAAGACTAAAACACATCAAGCTCAGACTCAAAGATTGGAACAAGAATGAATTTGGTAATATTTTTTAAGTGAAAAAAGATATTGAAGGTAAAATGCAAGAACTCAATCAAGCCCTCATCACGGATGGATTTGATAGAGTCAGAAATGATCAAGTCACCAAGCGTCATCAAGACTGGGAGAACTTATGTAAACAAGAGGAGATATTTTGGAGACAAAAATCAAGAGTTCAATGGCTAAAAGAAGGGGAGTGAAACACTAGGTTTTTCCACAGGTCCACCATGGCGAACAGATGTCATAATAGGATCTCATCGATCAAGGATGCCAGAGGTCAAGTACTCAATACTCATGAAGATATAGAAGCTATGTTGGTTCAACACTTTTGAAGTATCGTAGAGGAGACCATTTTTGACAGAGCTCATTTTATTAGGGACTTAACAAGGTACATACCTAAGCTAGTAACTAGACAAGATAATTTCAATCTCAATAGGCCAGTGACTGAAGAGGAGGTTAGTGAGGTCATCAAAGAAATGAAAAATGGTAAAGCACTAGGCCCTGATGGTTTCAATGTGGATTTCTTTAAAGATTGCTCGAATATTGTCAAGCAACATATTCTGAATTTCATGGAGGACTCCAGGATGAATAGAACCATTTTGAAGGTGCTCAATACATCCTTCATTTCTTTGATCCCCAAACAGGACATGACTCAGACTCCAGATAGATTTAGACCTATGGCTCTATGCGATGTGGTGTACAAGATAATATCCAAAGTTATTGCCAATAGACTCAAACCACTTCTTCCTACTCTAGTTTCTATGTAGCAATCAGGACATGTGGAGGGTAGACAAATTCTCAATAACATCATTCAAGTGCATGAGGTGGTACATTCATTGTTAAGCAATAGGAAGGTGGGAATGATTATGCAATTGGACCTAGCCAAAGATTATGATAAGTTGAATTGGACCTATATTAGGAAGGTCCTTCTAGCATTTGGATTTGACCATAACTGGGTAAGATGGGTTATTGCCCTAGTAACTTCTTCTAGCTTTTCAATTCTGGTTAATGGTTCTCCATCCAAGACTTTTACCCCTTCAAGAGGCCTTAGGCAGGGAGATCCGCTCTCCCCCTTTCTCTTTATCCTCATGATGGAAGGACTTGGTAGATCTATCAAGCATGCTAAGGAAATGGGTAACAACAAGGGTATCCAACTCTCTAAGACTGGACAGGCTTTGACCCATCAACAATTTGTTGATGACACCATGCTACAGGGCATCCCAACGGTCAAAGAAGCACTAGCTTATAAACAAATCCTGAGTGTTTTTTCCATGGCTACATGTATGGAGGTAAATCTCTCCAAATCTAAGATTTTCTTCTTTAACAATAATATTGTTATCCAAAGGAATATCTCCAGAATTCTAGGCTTTCAAAGGGATGTCCTTCCTTCCAAATACTTGGCAGTTCCTTTAACTGATAAAACTTTGCAAAAGAGAATTTGGGAGCCAGTGATTAACAAGATGTAGGATAAAACCCAAAAATGGACTATTAGGTCTTTAAACTTGGCAGGCTAGTTGGTGTTTACAAAAGTTGTACTTCAATCAATCCCCGTCTACATGCTTTCGGCCCTTCCTGCTCCAAAAGGATTTTTGCAACAATTTACAACCATTCAAAGAGACTTTCCTTGGGGTAAGGGGGAGGAGAGAAAGAAATGGGCCTTGGTAGCATGGGATAAGATTTTCAAACCTAAAAACCATGGAGGTCTTGGACTAGATGATCCGAAAGTGCTAAGCAAATATTTAGGGGCAAAATTATGGTGGCATTGGGTAAAAGATCCAAAGGATCAGTGGGCTCGTATTTGGAAAGAAAAATATGCGGGCAATTGGCAAGATAATGATCACATAATGGTGAATGGCATCATAAAATGCTCCTACATCTGGAATAAAGCCTGGGAGAATATAGGCTTCGTGCAAACAATAGCTTCTGGGAAATCAGAGAGGGAGATCTTTCTTTGTTTTGGGAGGATAAATGGCAACAAGAACCTACACTAATAAGAGAGGACTTTGTGGACCTAAAGAAAGAAATTAATACCAAAGGGTTAATTAGGGTAAATGATTTTTGGGATCAAACCACTAGTGAAGGAAAATGGAGAACCTCGAAGAATATGGGATACAGGGATTATAGCCCCTTGAAAGAAAAAGCTGATGCACTTCTCACAATGTTGGACCAAAGGAAAATTCTGGTTTTAGAGGGGCATGACCAACTTAGATGGGGCAACAATAATAAAGGTACCTTCAATATTAAGGAGGAAAAGTGCATAATCCTCGAGTTGGATTCCAATGAACCAGACAGGGTTTGACAAAACCTATGGAGGCATCAAGGATGGATGAAAATCAAACTCTTCATGTGGCTGGTACATCATTAGAAAATTCTAACTTGGGCAAATATTTGGAAGAGGGGTGTTCTGGGACCTTCTAGATCCCAGCTTTGTGAATCCCAAGAGGAAACGATGGAGCAGCTTCTTAATAATTACATTTTCACCTCTAGGTTGTGGGATACTTTTGCCACAGTTTTCCAATAGACATATAAGGACAAAGGAAGCATTATCAACACCCTTAACAACTAGAGAAGAAACTTCTCTGATTATGAAATTCTTCGCTCAACTTGGGCTTTAACTCCAAGCTTCATAATATGGAATGTCTGGAAGGAAAGGAACTACAAAATCTTCAAAAATGAAAAAAGTTTCTCCCAGCACATTATTGCGCAGATCTTAAGGCAGCTTAAAGTGCCGATGGGAACCTTAGTGCGAACTTCCCCAAAGAATTCACCTTCAGAAGCTAAAATGCAAATACTTCTTCAGTTGGGTATGCAAGGGCTTATACCACAAGGCATGGATAGGAGGGTGAAGAAACTGGTCAATAAGCCAGACTGTTGGAATCCTCCCCCTCAGGGTTTTTTGAAATGCAACACTGATGGGGCCTCAAAAGGCAACTTGGTTCTTGCTGGTTTTGGAAGGGTGTTAAGGGACGAAAATGGCTACATCCTTTTTATTTTTCATTTCCATTTAGGAAGAGCTACAAACAATATGGTAGAGTTAATGGCACTTGAGAAATGTTAATAACTCCTGAAGCAGGACAATCTCCAGAATATAATAATTGAAGTTGATTCTGAGTTAATCATTAACTCGGTCAAGAGAATCTGTTGTGGCACGGAGCCAGAAAAAGTCTCAAGACACCGGAGGTTGCTTCAGGTCTTTCAAAGGATTTAGTTTCACCTTCTGTGCTTGCGTACCGTGTGTTTTACTCATGTGCGAAGAACAAAAAATAAATTGGCAGACATTCTAGCCAATCAAGGGGTGCTCTGCACCAAAAGCAGGGTCAAGTTGAGGTGGCAAGAGATGCCTCAAAATAGATTGAGGGAGCATTGTCTCAATCAGGTGGATGAGGACAAAACGTTATTTCGAAACAGAGTCGTAGAGATGGGGCTAGTTGATTCGGATTCAATATGAAGCGTTACCTCAAAAGTGATATTATAATTGGGATGCAGGTCTTTGTCTACCTCCTCAGCCCAGGTAAGCACAAACCTAGAAGTCTCAAGCGGAAGTGGCTCGGTAGACAGTGGTTCTCAGACGACCGGACGGAGAACATCAAGAATGGTAAGACGACTTTCATCTTCCTTTAGTTCATGTGCTTGGGGAGTTGGCATGGTGTGAGGGACCGAAGTCCCAACTTTCTTAGTAGACTAAAAACCCCCCGCATTACTTCCTATGGTGTCAATACCACCCTCGAGGTGGTTTCTGGTATTTCGCTTGCCCATAAAGCCAGGAGTGGTTTTTCGGAGTTGGGAGTGATTCCACTCACCACGCAACATGTGGCCAAGGATGGGGAGAGAATACTGCCCTCATCGCGCAGTAATTCTCTGTGCTTTTGGTTCATGCGATATGATCCTCCACCATTGGATCAAGCGAGGAGAACCAACGGTCAAGGAACAATGTGCATGTTGGTGGGTTTGGGTCTTTCATCACGTGGTGGGTCACAAGGTGATCGCGCGGTAATTCTCTACGCTTTTGGTTCATGCGATATGATCCTTCGCCGTTGGATCAGGTGAAGGGAGTCAACGGTCAGGGAATAATGTGCATATTGGTGAGATCAGGTACTTTTTCGTGCATGTTGGTGGGTACGTGTCTTTTGGCCATTTAAGCATTGTTTGTTTTGGTTTTGAGTTTCTTCGGGTCTTTTGTTTGGGTCTTTAGGACCTAGTTGGTGGGTTTTTTTATTTTGGTGAGGCTTTTACCTAGGGCTAAAAGGTTTAGCATGTGGTTTTTTGTATTTTATGTAATTTTACCCTTTGAACATTTTGAATAGAAGGCATGACTCTTGCATTAGCAAAAAAAAAGAAAACATAGTTTATTGAAGTAGCACTAATACAATATCTGCTATGTGCAAAATGTCTTTAGGAGTAATTAAATGGTTGAATTTATTTCATCAATGATATAACACAAATGTTAGGGTATATTGGTTTAAGCGATAATAAAGTGCAAAGTAATTCGGTGGCTTCATTTAAGAAACAACGGAAATTGGTTTAGAGAGATAGATAAGTTTTAGAGAGAACCAAATTGCTTATATAGGAGTTGAGGGTACCTAGCCTTAGATTTTTATGGAGTCCATTTTAGACAAGGTGACTAGGGCTGAATTACGTGTACATAAGGGTGCTAAATATGAGGTTCCATTCCATATGAGAAATTTCCTCCTACTCAATGACGGGTCCATAGTATATCCTGGAAACCATTTTCTCAATTGGATTCACCCTCCAAGGGTCTCCAAATTTCCCTCATATTTATTTGTAGTTTGAGTCATGTTACAGAATGGGAATAAATATTTGTAGTTAGTAGCTAATTCTAATGAACATTCCAAGTGTGATACGGTGAGATTGGGTATAATTATACAAAATTGAAAGATGGGACACCAACCTTATCATTGGACCTGATCTAATCAATATTGGGTGGGGAAATTATTTTGACTTCTCACCATTTAATTAATAGAATCAAAGTGGTCAGACCATTGGTTAAAAGGTTGAAGGGGCAACCTATAGCTAGTGCATTTTATCCATGATTTTTAACTTCGTCAAACTCACTCAAGGGTCTTTGGTTAGATTTTGAGGCAACAAAGTCTTGTGAGTGAGAGTTTTTCTGAGGACTTTGTGGTCAAATAGGTCTCACCAAATAAATATTTCATTACTAAAGTATTTTGGTAAGTGTTTGGGAAAAATATTGAGGAATCTTATAATCAATTGACAAAATCTATACATATAATTAGTGTCATTGTATTCAAGATACATGGAAAGTGTTTGAAAAAATGTTTGTAGGTAAAGTGTTCAACAAATTCCAATAAGCAAGCATTGCAGTGAACTTTTAAATTAAATCGAGCATAGAGGAAAAGGTTTCCGTTAGGAGTCTCTGTAATAGTATCCTCTATAGGTCGGTATAACGGGGCAGTAGATCTATAAAAGCAATCCTAAAGGTTCGAAGGATAAGTCAAGGTTTGAGTGGTGTAAAGCAAGGGTAACTCTTCCCTTCCTGGTCCAAGGCACAGAAGATAATCCCAAAGTACTCCAAAGAATCAAACATAGTAAATCAAGAAGGTGGTAAGACCCTTGCCGAGTTCCCCAACAACATAGAGCTTAGGAAGCTTGGACCAGAGTCATTCCTTACAAGTCAAGATTTGAACAACGAGGAGCACACTGAATTTTTAAAGGAAATTTTTTGGACTTAATTTTTAAGGTAGGACTTTTCCTCTAAATTTTTAAAGTGAGATTTTTTAGCTTAATGCTTAAAGTAAGACTTTTGTGCTAAATTTTTAGAGTGAATTTTTTGGGATTAATTTTTAAAGTAAGTCTTTTGGACTGAATTTTTAAAGTGAGTTTTTTGTGCTGAATTTTTAAAGTGAATTTTTTTGAAAGTAAATTTTTTGGCTAAATTTTTAAGGTGAGCTTTTTTTAAAGTAAGTCTTTTGTGCTGAATTTCTAAAGTGTGTTTTTCGGTCTAAATTTTGAAAGTGAGTTTTTTTGCAGGATTTTGAAATTGGATTTTTTGGGTTGGATTTTAAAAATCTACATAGATTGAATTATCATGGGAAATCAAAGAAATTGCAAGAGAAAATATGATCAAACAAGAGACATTGAGGCTCGTAGAGAATACAAGAGAAACTATTACAAAAAAAAGAAGGAAGAGTGCTTAAATATTGAAAGGGAAAATCTATCAAAACTAGAAGTTGAAGCAAGTATATAAATGTAAATATTATAAATTATATTTAAAATTTAACTAGTGTATTGTGAAATTTAATTTTTATTTGATGAACTAATTTGAAAAATATTTTGCAATGTAAACAGAAAGAGATATTCCTCATAACATTGATGATGAGATTGAAAATGTTGAAAGACAAAGTGAAAAAGATAATGAACCAATGATTGATGATATTGTTGAAGATGTTGAAAGAGATTCAAGTGAAGAAGTTGAATCACCATCAAGTATGTATATATATGTCATGTGTATTATTGAAATTATACATATTTATTAATTTCAATTTCGTTCAAACTCTATTTTTTAATTTATTTTTTTAATGAATATTTATACCCATTTATATTTAGTTTTCATATGTACAAATGAATAAATATTGATGATAAGACGTTAGAAAATGTTGACACTAACATATATGGGGATAAAAATTCTGACCATGTTAGAGGATATCTTTTTAAGCTCATTATGGAGAAGTTATTCAAAGATGAAAGTGTGACAGTTCAAGATCAAATTTGGAGAGGTCTCTTAACATCAAAGAAATTAAAAGAAGATGCAACTCTATTGGTATTCAAAAATGAACGAAGAAAAAAAATGTGAAGGAAAATGTGATTCAAAATATAAATAGTGATATGAAATCAATTGGGAGATATAGAGAGAAAAACGATACAGTTGCATGTAGAATAATACAAAAGGCAATGGTTTCATCAAGTATTGAAGAAAATCGTTTAGTAAAATCTATGGCAAAAGCATTAGGGACCTCACAAAAAACATTGTACAAACATAAGAAATTTCGATTGCAGATATATGCAAATGATGAGCTCTCTTGTTGGCCAGTTATTTGTATGCAACCATAAAAAGATAGACTTGGAGAAGATGTTGAAAAATAATATATGAATATTGGATGAGAAATTCACATGTTTCACCAAAATGAAGGGATGCGATGCGACGAAGAATATCATGAAATAAAGATGAAGAACATGCAAAAAATATCATGGACACTACTTAGATAGAGTTGTTCAATAAGTTCATAGAAGAGAATCGTGGAATTAATATCTCAATCACTACTTTTGTGCAACAAAAACCATGATATGTTAAACCTATCATTGTACTCGACACTTTTTGTTATCATTATCGTGTGGAATTTCAATTATATTATGACACCTTCCTTAACTTTGGTAATTTTTTTGGGGAAAATCGCCTCCTCCTACCACTATCCATGGTTTCATATTAGAAATTCTATGTGCAAGAGAAAGTCATGAATTATTTTACCAAAAGAAATGTGTTGGTGGTAAAAAATGTGATCATTGTGGAAATTTGTCTTTATCTCATGACAATTATTCTATTGATATAAATGATCAATCATTGTCTAACATAAAAGTGAAATGGAAGAGATATGAATATATATATATATATATATATATATATATATATATATATATATATATATATACATCGATTAGTTCAAATAATAGTAAAAGTGCTAAAAGGATTGATGTACAAGAAGAAGAAATTTATGCGATAGAGCTTTTAAAGAAATTGGAGACATAAATTTATAAGCACACCAAATGTTTGCATGGAGCTCGATGGGAGGACTTGCAATTCAAAAGTTCCTGTGAAAATTTTCCACAAGGGACCATTTTGTCAATAGTTGATTTTGCAGAGAGGTACACATTTGTTGCACAAAAATAAATACAGAGTAAATATTATGATTTTGACCAAGTCTCTATGCTTGTCCATATTCTATATAGACATGTTGAAAAAAATGTTAATGATATATAAAACATGAGTGAGAATCGACATGTTATTAAAGAATATCACTTTTCTATTAGAGATGATCATACACATGATACACATTTTGTACAACATTGTTTTGATAAGATTTATGACTCATTGAAATATTGTGGAACAAAAATAAATGAACATTGGATATGGTCACATGGATGCACAGGTCAATTCAAATCTTCACGATCATTCTTTTGGTTGTGTTGTCTTCATAAGAAAACCCACATTAAACATTGTTGGAATTTATTCGAGATTGGTCATGGAAAAGGAGAACATGACAGTGGAGGGGCATGTATAAAACGAGCACATCGAATATATCAAATGGACCACTCTGAAAACCGACTTGTCTAGGCTGAACAAGTTATTTTATGGTGCGATGTTGCACTAAGACATCAAACTAACCCATCAAGGTAGGCAGAAAGGTATGTAAATTATATACAAATTAGCTTGTGTAAAGTTTTAATATATGATAATTTTTATTAATTTTCTAATTTTAAACATTTATAAATAATATAATTTAAATAGTATGATGATGATTACCTTTGATATATAAATTGTATTTTAAATAACATATTTAAATTCTTGCTTGAATTTACTATAGGTTTTTTTGGCATATTGGAGTCCAAGATGTAGATAGATCGATTACATATGAAGCTGAAACAATAAAACTCACTCGAAAATTGTACTCAATTAAAACAAATGATTATTGAAATGCATCTACATCTGATAAAGGAAAATATTCTTGTTTTTTTCCTGTTTGCATAGAGGGCACACAATCCAATTCTTTTTATGAAAACAATATGTATGTAAAAGCTTGGAAACATACATAACTAAATATAAAGGGGAAAATGTCAGTTGCAAGCTTCGAAGAAATGGAATCAAAGGAGACTATAGTATCATCTGATGTTGATCTAGTTTTCGATCTAGGTAGAGAAGGTAACATTTCAATTGCTTTCAAAGGACACATGCATACACACATACACACACACAAAGATATATATATATATATGTGTGTGTGTGTGTGTGTTTAAAATCAATGTGTATAAATATCTAGATAATAGTTAAAATATAGAGATCTAGAAATAGATAATAAAATCAAGTCCATGTTGATAAATTTAATTTCATGTTAATTATGATCTGAATTTACACATATTTTATTGTGCCGAAGATTTTTTTGTTGTAGTTTCAGCGATTAACAACATAGAATTTGTCAAGGATTATTTTTTGCGGTGCACTGAACGAAAGATGAAGCTATTAGAAGACTATGATGATAACAATTTTATATATGAAAGATGGTCTATTATACTGAAAGGTTATTTTTCCAAAGAAACTAATCAAACTCAGGGTAATGTTTACTTTCAATATTGTCAACTCGATGTCATAAGTTGTCAATATAGTCACTTGGTGTGTTCATCGCTAATAAAGTTGATAGAAGTCCAATAAAAATAATAATTGAAAGTTAAAAAATGGAGAATGTCAAAAGCTAACAATGAATGGATCATTGAGGATGGAATTCCATTAGAATTTTTTTAATTGAACTACCCAAAAATTTCTTCTCCTTGGATTCATCTTTGAGAACTTAGTGTTCAGGTACATTGTTACCCTTTCCTTTTGTGCACTCTTAAGTTGTACATTCTTATGAATGTGTTGATGTGAAAGAGATACTCATTGGGTATTGTATTGAGTTACAAATTTATATGTATACTACCTGTTATGCGGGTGTATTGAGGATTTTATGCTACTAATATTATTTTTGAATGCACGACAAGTAATTTATATGTACACAGTCCAATCATCAAAGTATACCTCCAGGGAACTTATGAATAAATTCCTTGAATGCAGCAACAACTATGCGCAAGAAGATCGCAAGCACATTGTTAAATCCAAATGGCATTATAGTGTACTGAAAAAAACCCCACTTAGTCGTGAAGGTTGTCATGCTCCTATCCTCCGGCGACATTTTTATCTGGTGGTACCCCAAGAACCCGTTAGTAAAGGAATATGATTCTTGGCCACTTACGTTGTCCAACACTTCATCAATGAATGGAGTCAGGAAAGGATCATGTACACAAGCGTCATTTAGCTTTCTGAGATCCATGCATATCCTTATTTCATACTTTTGTTTCTTCTCCTATACCACCACAGGGCTTACCCAGTCAGATTCTTCCACAGGCTCAATGATGTCTGCCGCAAGAATCTTGTTTAGCTCTAAGTAGACATTTTCCTTATATTTCAAATTCAGACAGTAAGCCCTTTGGTTAACAAGATTCACGTCGGGATTCAACGTGATCTTCATAACACCTAACTCCCCGATTATCCCTTTTAGATCAATAAACTTGGTAGCGAATAAATCCTGATATTCGTGGATGAATTCAATGACCTTTTCCACTGTTGCATCATCCCAATAATCTCTAATCTGCGTGAATTTGGGCTCCACCTTAGTACCAATGTTTACTTGTTTCGTTTTCAACGGCGCAGTTATATCAGGGTTCTTAACTTGCGATCCTTCAACCTCACGGTGACCTTCTGTTTTAGGGATGTTAATTTTTCATGGATCCTCATCTTCTTCTTCAGTGGTTACATTATAGCATTATAGGGCGTGACTCAGCTAAGTAGCCCATTCAGGATTAATCAGGTCTAAAGGATCCTGTGGTATCCTAAAGATTGATGCTTTCACTTCTTGTAGCACTTCATCAATACTATCAAACCTGTATTCAAAACTAAATGTCATCATGAATCCTTAAGGCAGGATATCCCATTCACCTTTCCCATGGCAGAGCTCTGTTTCTACATACTAGTTCATCGAGGCAATATCCATGGTATGATAGAACATGTGCACCCATTCAGGTTGGGGCTTTTCTCCATAAACCTGGGTCCCTTTGGCAAAGTGTCTGCATGGATCATCTTTCCCATCATACTTGTTTGTCATTCACATCTTTAGCTTCCCAAAGTGAGTTCTCATCATTCTCCTACATTCATGCCAATCATCAAAGCTTCCCTTGAGCGTACCCCACCATCTTGCAGGTGTAGCACGCAGTGCCCAATCCAATGCCTGGAAGCACTGCTTTTTTGGTACCTCCCTCTCAAATGCATCCAAAAAAATATCTACATCATTCAGGCCATCATAAGTAGGCAGATTTCTTACCTCTAATGACACATAGCATGACAATCGGGTCATCATGTTACAACTTAGTGTAGTTACCTCATGTAATTGATTCTCGTATCATTCCAGTTCCTCATCAGAGTCCAAGGTGCATGAACTCTCACGATCCCATGTAATTCCTCCATCCGTTGTTGGATTCACCAAGCCTTGGTCTCACGTTGTTAACTTGTAGATACAATCCATATCGTCATCTCTCTCATAATCGCGGACTGGTTTAGTATAACACGATCCCTCAGCAGGGTCTATGGGTACTCTTATGCTTGGCAATTTCTTCTTAAATATCATGTTTTTCTCCTTTAGATTGATTACCCCCTTAATATCAGTCGCCTAATCGATTCCAAGGAGCACAAGGTAGGGGTTGATGTCATCCACAATTTCTATTACTTCAAAATCAGCGAGCGTGCTCGCACCTTCAGTATCCAAAATCACCCCCTACAGCAACCCCATGGGAATGATCTTCTGCTGATTCACCATTCTTAGCTAAATCAAAGACCATTGTAATGTGGGTCTCCCCATCCATTCCCATGTCTATTTAGGTAGGACATTCACATATGATCTCAAGTCCAAAATAACCTGATCCATCTCATACTCTCCTATCTGCGCGATCAGTCTCATCTATCGTCCCATCCATGTTTTATGCTTACCTATCTTTCGCACTATGTGCAACTCAATCGTCGTGTTTCCAGTGCATCTATTTATGAGCTCTTGTAGACCCTTCATAACCTTGCTATCCCGTAGTAACTTCATACAAGTTTCCAGGAAAGTTGAAGCATAGAAGGGTCCATCTCCTGATCAGGCTTATCCATTCCTTCCGAGGTGGATGCCCCAGTGAAGTTCTTTCTCACTTCAATGAAGGTTTCATGTGTGCACTCCAAATCAAACTCAGTCTGCTTTGTTGGAGCTTTGTGAACCCACGTACCCTCTTCTGGTTGTTTCCCCTTGTCATCCCCTATTGTGATTC
This sequence comes from Pinus tabuliformis, assembly GCA_031772625.1. Classification (NCBI taxonomy): domain Eukaryota; kingdom Viridiplantae; phylum Streptophyta; class Pinopsida; order Pinales; family Pinaceae; genus Pinus; species Pinus tabuliformis. The sequence goes on along the minus strand of CM062819.1, from coordinate 1,217,498,859 downwards.
CACTTCGGAGCACTATATTCACGTTTGGATCTTCTTCGCGTGCCTCAGACCTCATCATCTATAGGATCTGAGTAGGCTGTGGTGGTAGCACCCCTTTGTCATGTATCCTTGCTATTAGCGTGGGATAGTCTTTCATTTCATGATCAAACAGAGTGAAATACTTTAACTACGAACATGTTGGGTTGGTAAAATCACGGGCATAATGTCCTAGTCCTTTGCAATTGTAGAAGATCAGCTATCCTCGAACTCTACCAGGTCCTCCTTGGCCTCAGCCTCGTCCGTGCCCCTAAAATCTTGTCCACGTCATCCCTGTGCTCTGGTCAGGGGGCCACATTTCAGCCTGAACCCTATAGGCGGGACTTCTATCCATCATCAATTCCTAACTCCTACAATTATGCTCATCATGCCCTACCGACCTACAGAAGTTACAGACAAGTTGTTGTGGTCTCTGTACAAACTTTTGCAATAGATGATAGTTATTCGTGGCATGTTTTCCTACTACCTGAAAGATAGTGCACCATAATGTAGGCCCCATGCTTGGTCCTACTAAAGTTTCTGGCCTTAAAGGAATTGGTCCTCCTCCTGTAAGGTAGTTCAAAAATACCAGACAATGGTCTTTGTCATGCCCTTGACTCTTACATTTTAGACACCATACCTCTTCACGCACCTCTAGTCAAACTGTCATGTCCTGCTTCAAGCTTTGCATCTCAAGGCAAAGATTTTCAATGGTGCATGGATCTGTTGAACCCCCAGATTTGGATCTTACATCGGTGTTTCATGTAGCCTCATTGCAATCTCCAAGGCCTCTGCCTAAGTTGTTATCTTCTGTTGCGACAGTGCAACCCTTAAGTGTGGTAGGAGCAAAGCCACAAACCACTCGCGATGCTGTCCATCTGTTAGGTTCATGTTAGCTTCATAGATTGTACACTTCAACCTCTGATCAAGTTCCCAAGGTGTCTCACCTAGTTGCATCATGATTTCTTTGAACCCCACAATAGACTATGCTTCAGACTTAGGCCTACTAAATTCTCTGTTAAGTGCCGGCTAGATGTCTGCCACTCCAACATTCGGGTTATCATTAGCATACTTGATACACCAGGTTAGCACGCGATCCTACAGAGCACTAACTAATGTTGCCTTCTTTATGTTGTCATCTGTAACACCTTGAGCTTCCTATACAGCTTTCACAATGAACCAAAATTGGTCTGGGTCCTCATTCCCCAAGCCTTTGAACAAAGGCAACTTCACTGAATTTTCCATACTGAACTGCAGTGGAGGTGGAGGTGGTACATGTGAAGTCGTAGGTGATGGTGGTGAAGTTGGAGGTGGTATTCGTGGGAATCCTTACCTTATTAACTGAATAGCACTTTGCAGAGAAACCTGCGCTATTCCCTCTTCGTCACCTCGCGGAGGTGAAATCAACAGACTATATTCAGGACAATTTTTTCCTTCGTTCTTATAAGTTTTTCCGCTTCATGTATCCCCAAACATTAATGTAGCTACATAACCCATTTTTCACACAATAACATTTTAATCCAGGTATTCAAAGATTTCACGTACTTACCTTGTGGTCCTTGGAAAAAGTGTCGCTCCATCGCACTATAGCTGATTGAGGTGTCAACCACAATTCAATGACAAATCCTCCTATGACGTGATCGAGCTAATGATCGACATCATCGACAATCTTATCCTCTAATGCTTCCAACCTTCACACTAGCTCTGGGGTCCACAAAATAGGACCATCAAGTTTCCACCTTCTTTGGCTATCTGCTAGCTTCACAATCCACTCATATAGCTCAATCGGAAAGGAGAAGAAAAAGATCTCATGGATCTCTGTATATAGGTACCTGTCTAGACACTGTTCCTTTGTTATTCATAGGTTTCTATTCCGCTATGCCACGAATTCATGGATCTTCCTATCCAACCAGTCTCCAATCTCTTTCTTAGTCGGATTCTAGTGATACGACATCACACATCTCTTATGCATATTCCAGCCCCGACAACGAAACCAATTTTTGGCTTGACCGGGACTGACACAATTTCAGTGTTAATTAGCCATACAAATCCCTACACTACTAGCCCTTTTGGCATCAGCCCACGGAGTGCGGACTGAAGTCTCACCCGAAGTAGTATGGGGGGATGCTAGAACCAAGTTTCTGCAGCCTAAGATGGTTGTGATGTTGTTTAATTCCCTTTACTCCTGCCTTTGCACAAGTCGATTTGCTCTAGGGCTTTCTAGTCAAGCCCTCGAACCCTCTATTCTATCCTTCAATACCTTTGTGAAAGTGCTTGGCTATCCTTCGCGTAGCCCTAACCCTTGATCTAGACCCTTTCGCGCTACTAGGGTAGCGTGCCGTGTAGATTCCTAAACTAGTCTAAGTGTCTTACCTATCTTAGTATATACTCACAGTTAGCACCGCATAACTAGATATTCTTATATGTGTTCACTTATCCAACATAATTATACACATTCGCGCATCACATTATAATTATAAGGGAAATTCATACATAGAATGATAAGATGCATTAAACGGAAGAAAGACACAAAAAATGTGAAATAATTCTCTTTATTGATATCTTCCAAGTGATTACAGACTCTATTCGCCCTGCACACACAGCTACACAATTCCACGCACTCAACTGTGGACTTCTACTATAGGCCTTTATGCACTTAGCTACAAAGCCTCTACCTATGCTACGACCCAAAACTTATACTTCTTACTTCAGAGCTATCACTCTCTTATCTTGTGTCTCTCCAAAACTACTTAGAGCTTAGATCTTTGTATACAATCCCATGCTCCGTAGACCATGGGTAGATCTCTTACAGCCAACTTTACTTTACAAAACTAAGGGTGGACAACCCCTTATAACTTATAACACCTACGTGCTCCACGACAATAAAATGTGGAGTCTTTACAAGTTTCTTACAAAATTTTAACAAAACATGGGCTTTTAGCCGCAAAACGATCCTTTGGGGGATCCCGTTCCCAACAGCTACCCACGATATGCCTATATAGAGTTGGTAATTATGGAAAGGTAGGTAAGTTACTATCCTGTACAGTGTTCTCGTTGTATCCCCATTAGGTCTCTAAGGTAAGAATGTAATTAGAATTCCCCTTAATTCAAGCTTGTTTTGGGTGGTAAATAAAGGGAAGTGGAAGGTACGTAATGCTTAGGGGAGGGGCAAGATAGTGGTACAGGGAGGAAAGGAAGCACACCTATTATCGAAATAAGAACTCCCATCACTAGCATAAGGCACACGCCCAGGCCCATCAAAACTCATTGGGTCAATCATCACATAAAGGTCAAGATCAAAGTCGAGCAAGGTCTGAATGGTAGAGATGAGGTGAAAAATCATGATCGAAATGAGAGCAATAATAATAATGTGGCTGGGAAACAAGCAAGGTTAGTAAGGGGGAAACAAGTGAGCGAGTAAGTAATGAAAGATCATCTATCTCTTTGTAACCATAAAAAAGAAGGCCAAATAAGCAATGAATAAAGGAAGGATGGATAAGGATGGATAAGGAGCATGACATTGGAGAATGCCATGTGATTACTCTATGAAAAGAGTTGATGTTGGTGCTCTATGTTGCTAGTCCATGTCAAGAGTCAGTGTCTTCTTATATGTTTTGGAACCAACCGTTGGATAATTTCTTATTGGATGGATTATTGTATGTATGGAAACCAATAAGTTGCTTGCCACTAGCTAATACACTTTGCTAGGCTAATACACTCAGTGGATGGGGTTGCTTTAAAACTTGTTTGGCTTTAAAACTATGTTTAGGGCAGGCCAAACGGTTCAACGATTCCCTCAAACAAGGATTGACTACAAAAGGATATCAGTTTTGGGCAATGGTATTAAGTCTCTCCCCACACAGGAATTGAGATGTCAGAAATTGGTGACCTTATTCCCGGAAAGTTTGAATTGAAAGAAATTCCAGAAGCATTTCTACACTAGCTAACTTCTCTTAGGGTGCTGAATATAAGTGGTACACAGTTAAAATCATTGCCATTATCATTATGGGAGATGACACCACTTGAATTCAACCAGGCTTTCAACAAAATCTACAACGTCTATTCTTTCCATTCTTAGATTTTATATTTCTACGGAGGCTGGATGAGGATGCTAAGAAAGCTTACAACAACGAGTGAAACCAACCAAAATTACTCTGGTGCCATGCTGCAAAAAATAAAAAACATTATAAAAAATTCCAGTAATTTTTTTTTATTACATACAAACCTCACAGCACTCGACTTCGACTTAGCTCAAGCTAACCACAATCACAACATAGATTAGTAACAACGTTTTTCTCAACCAACCACAATCACAAAACATACCAGTAAAAACACTCAGCTTAATAGACCACAATCAGAAATTAATAGAGAAGAAAACTTTGGAGCAGGGTCTGGCCCGTCATCTATATAAATTTTTTTCAGCTGAATAAATAATTCGGTCGAAAACAATAGTTCAGTTGAATCATTTATTTGACCGAACTATTATTTGTTGATTTCATCAACTCTGGAAAAGATTTCGTTTAATGACCGACGTTAGTCTAAACGACCAATAGTTCGGCTGAAAGTTAGTATAATAGTTCAGCCAAATAAATTTAGCAAATCCAGTTGAAAAAATGAGATTGTGAATTTTTCGGGGCCATTTCTCACAAGTGTAACCTAACTTCACGTTTTCACTCAAGCTATTTGGTATTTTACCAAAAAAGAATGATAGAATTTTAGACTATGGTTATGTACCTCTTCAAAAAAATCATCTCATGGTGCATTATGAATACTATGTGATTGACATAAACTAAAAATTAGAATGTACCTAAGGGATTCATATTGATCAACAATGTTTAATATATAGGAATAGATAATTTGATGTTAAAAATCTATTGTTTGTCTACAAAATAAGAAAAACACATCTCCAATTTGGAAATTCAATTGGATGGAGAAGTTGGGGATTTATAAATTCCCTCAACGTCCAAAACTATGACTTTTAAGGTTGTAGTAAAAACCATCTTTACCAATGCAAATTATATTAAAGATTCTCTAGTTCATAATTCCTATATAAAATAGCATAGTAAAGAGGTTATATTGATGGAGATCACAATGTCAAATGAAATCCATCTATATTGACTATATGATTTATTTTTTATCTATTATTTAATGGGTATTTACCTACTGTATTCACATTTATTTAGTGGATTCACTCAACTTAAAATAAGAAATGTGAGATCTCTCTATGTTCCAAGGGTTTTTTTATATTTCAACTTTGTGATCAAGCTAAATTATCAATAAGTATCCAAGGATATATTAGGTTTGGCAAAGTGTAGAACTTGTTATCTCTTTAGTTTCTTGAATTTGATTCCAACACTATGTTAGATACTAGAATGCTAGTTTGGGTTTGTCTTCCCAATTTTACATTACTTTTCTGGTATTTATTATTTTTTTAGGATATTCAAAATGCCATGAAACTTACATAAAATCAAATTCAAAGATAGTTATAGAAATTTTATGCTCATATTCACATATCTATGTTATGATAGAACTTAGTAAAGGTATTCTAGATAAAATTATCCTCGCATGCAAGGACTCTAAATAGACACAACTCTTGGATCATGAGAACAAAGCTTTGATTTGCATGATATGTAATTTTCTAGGGCATGTGCAAGCTCCTTATCCCCATGCTTGAACTCATGCTTCTAGAAAAAGGGAACCAAATCAAAACTAAAGAGATCACGTATTCTAAAGAAACTAAATTCACAAATTGACCTTGATCAAAATGAGGTAAATCAGGATCAATAAATTTCAACTAGGGAATCTACTCCTTTATTGGATATTATACTAAAAGAAATGGATACATGAATTTCATTCTCGATGGAAGTTGTAGTAGCTTAAACCCCTCTAGGTGGAACAAAAAGATAATGAATGAAATTGATGCTATTGATATTTCATATTCAGATAGGGATTGGTTCATTTTAAGCATTATGATCTCAAGACTTCTAATTCATAGTTATTTACTATTGCTCCTTCTTCAGAGCTATGGGATCTAGTTCAAAAACAAGGAGAAAAGGGAAATATGTATGATTATTTTATAAAGAGAAAGAAATGAAGGTATTTAATAATCTAATTTTAACCTTGAAAGTGCACTTTTCCATTATAGTTTTGTAAGTGTAGTATGCACCTATATTTGTGCTTATTTATATGTTTTAAGTACCTAGAGAAAGTGATCTTCTTTCCATAATGGAATAGAAATTTTGATTCTTTTCTTCAAAATAAATGATACTAATAAAATTATCTAGTAAAATGACTTTAATAATAATACAATGTAAAAAAAATTCAAAAAAATATTATAATGTTGGGAAAAATTCTCTCAATTACAAATGAAGTCTAGTACTTTCTTCTACTTGGGTGTGATTACTCTATTACTATTTGCAAACTAAAACCATTATATTCATGATATTTTATGTTCTAATGCAAACATACATGTGTGTGCACAAAAAAAATAAAAATAAAATACAAGATTAATTCTAATGTACATAGTTAGAGAAAAAACACTCTTGATATTACAAATCAAAAGAGGTAGGGTATGATTTTCACTACAACCTATTGAGTTAAACTTTAAAAATGACCTTTGAAGTGGATTTATTAATATTAATATCTATATTACAGATGATGTTTATTAATTTTCAATAGATCAAATTCAACTAAGACATAATAACACCTACTTTAGGGTAGATAGTCCCTGCCATTGAAATTAAGGGTTATGTTGCTACAAAATTCACTAGAATGATACATATAAAACATACTATGAAATATTTAAAATGATATCAGTATAATATGGAGAAGATTAATATATATTATTAATATATTTAAGCTAAAAGAAAATGTTTATTCTATGAAATTGTTTTACAAAGCACAATTGTATTCATATTTATATCCTAAAGTTTGACAATTTATATTTCCCCAAACAAAGAAAAAACAAAATTTTTGTAATTGAGTTACAAAGTAATAAATTTGGTAGGAGTTGTTCAAATCATATTTACATTATGTGCATATACAGCTATATAGATTTGAATTACAAATTGTTTATTGTAATGCATAATTACATAGTGTTGATCAGTTTGGTTTGGCACTTAACATGATGCTAGACTCTTGCCTTGGAAGGGACTAATAATGTGAAAATTATGAGGGATTTTTCTTGGGTTTATTTTGGCGTAAGAATTCCACCATTCACCATCTCATAACTTGTCAATGCTTTTAAAAAGATGTGAAGAAACAATATTTACTAATGCTTCTTTGGTTTTTGTAAAAATTATGATACATTGTCTAATAAATTTGAAAATTAACGGAGAAAGTATCAATCCAGGTAGTATCAAGAAAATATACTTTCTAATTATATGAAAAGTTCATTATTAAATTGATGATTCCAATAAATGATAAATTTAGAAAGACTAGTCAAAATCAAAAGTAGAATAGAAATGAAATAGGAATGTCTCCTCTATCCTATATACCTATATATAAATTAGTTAGAAAATTGAATCATAAAGAATAAAGGGAGTATGCATATAAGAAGTTATGATTTGTTATTGTTAATTTATGTGGATGATGTTATGTAATCATTTCATATAACATGACATTTTCTTCTTAGGTAATATCATTGTTATTATTAAAACTCTTGTGTAGAGTAATAAATAACCATGACAATGAATACCCTCTATTTTATACATAATAAATGAAAGAAAAGAAATAGTAACAATAACAATTTTATATGGTTGTTGTTTTAGCTATAGAGTTAGTTAAAGAATTTTGGAAAAAGGTTATTTATGCTATCAATAGTAAATGAAAAAACAATAGTAACAAAAACAATTTCATATAGTTGTTGTATGGGCTTTAGAGTTAGATAAAGAATCATAGAAGAAGGTAGAAAACATTAATAAATTGTGTTTAGTAAAACAATTATGTATTAAAATACAAAATAATTACTCTAAATTTAACTATACAAACATTAATTTATTATATATATTATCAAATTTAATCATAAAAATATAAATATATACAAATTAAAATTATCTACTCAACCAAATAATACTACATCTAAAATAAAATTTATATACATAAAAATATATACTTTACAAACCAAAAAAATTGAGAACAAAGTACATGTAATGAGACATGATATTATTCACAAAAAAATAAAATGAAAATACTCAATGAAAATATAAACATATTTTTATTCTCAATCCCATAAAACTTTATTCTATATATCAATAGAGCATATAATGTTTGGCCCACTCCATAATCTTGTTTGTGAATATAGACTAATTGAATATCGATAATGCACTTTGCAAGAAAAGCAGAGATGGATTAAAATGTCTATGAGCCATTGTGTTTTGTGTGTGGATGTAATATGTACGTGTAGCTAAAGTACTCTAATTCAAACATTCTTATTCATCCTTATTCTTATTTCATTCCTTTTTACTGCTTGATCATTCCACTTTTTTTCCATTCCCTAACTACAATGTTTAAAAACAAAGTTAAGCCAATGCAACTTAAACAAGAAACAAGACTCGGAAACAACTAAAAATATTTATTACTCTAATATGTTAGTATTAAAAGGAAATACATAAGCTTGAATGATCGCTAATTCTTCTTTTGTAAAGACTTATTCCTTTACTTGGAAATTTTCATGTGTTATGGAGGTATATCAACGAACGTAACAAAACAAGACAAATAGTTATATTAACGAACTTTTTTTTTATAAATTTCATAATTCACATTCTAAACAGTTTAAACATTATAAAATAATTAATTTCTTTAAATTTACTAGAGAGTGAATTCTAAAAACATATTTTTAATTATAGTAACCACTGCACATTTACACCTTTACTCTTACATGTGCATGTTGAAGAAAATATCTCGATATATACACTTATTTTCATATTGTTCCGATTGAATTTTTATGCAAATGCTTTCTTAAACTATGGTGGGAAGTAACCAATGGTAAATAGGTTATTTACATCAGTATGAACCATCTTCATGGATTTTAATTTTAGGTGGTGTTCCTATGAAGTTTAACAATGGAAAATCATTGTAAAATTATTTAACAAACATGGCATAAATATTACAATTACATAGAGAAATAATGGAAAAACATATAAGGTATGTATCCACATGACACAAAAGTTGCAATAAGACCTTCAAAGTTATGGTCCAATCAAATGTTTGACAAATAATATTGAAAACTATGTTGTGTGTGGAGCATGATTGTTCAGAGGTCTTTGTTTCAGCCGGATGTATACCCCAGGAAGTTTTGTACACCCCTCCACACGGGGGGATGCGCGGGGGACTTGTCCCCCCCGCGGGGGTCCAGGGGCAAGCGGTCCCCCGGTGGGGGCTTGGGGGCAGTGCCCCCGAAGCCAAAAATAAATGTAAAATTGCCTTGTAAAAGTATAATAATTTCTAGTCAATCTGGGCTGTTCATTAGGCAGATGATCTGACGGTAGAACTTATGTTTAGTTTAGTGTTTTTTGCCCTAGAAGGCAACCCCTCTCTTTGTATGAGGGCATTGTATTTGAGGCTGTGTGACAAATGTGTATTCTGTGAGCGAGAAACAGAGAGCTGACACTGTGAGAGAAAACAGAGGATATTACAACGGATTTGTTGTAGGTTGTGTCTCTTAATTTTGCTAGATAATAGAAAGGAAGGACTGGCTGTTCGGGGTGGACGTAGCCCAAACTGGGTGAACCACGTATATCTATGTCTCTCTTGTTTTATGCGTTTTCTGTGTTTATATTTCTACAATATTTTATGTGTTCCATTGCTCCGTAATAAATAATTTTCTAACAAACTAAACATTTTTTTTTTTTAAATTAAACATTAGAACTTGAAGTGCTCAATGATAAACTAATAGTGGGCAACAATAAAATTTATTTCTAGAGTCTTGCCTTGGTAGGGACTAATAATAATAATAATAATAATAATAAAATCATTTAATTTTAACTTCATAATGACAACCAAATTGGTGTATGGCAACCCTTTGTTTGTTGGACAAGGGAACCCCTGCCGCACAACTAAAGCCTGTAGAGGGGTACATACTCTGTCCCACTCAAGATTTTAACTTGTGATGTCTTAGGAGGAGACACATATTCTTAACCATTAACCGCACTCAAAACACATATAAGAATGATTATTTAAAATTTTAATGGGATTATGGAACTAGTGTAACCCTTTCTCAACTCTAAGTCCATTTATATTCAAGCTTTTCATCAAATTTTGCATGTTAAAAAATGTTTGCATCTTGGAAATTCGATACCCATAGTATATAGATCTAAATTTAAAATAAATCTATATTAATTTATAATATTGCACATTTAACCTTGTTATAATAATCATTTAAATAAATTATGTATTTTAATGTTAAAGTAGTTTAAAAATTTATTTACCAATTTATTGTGTACTATTTTAAATAAAAGTAAGTAGTTAAACATTATTTTTTAAAAACCATGAGATGCAACAAGCTAAAAATAATAATTTTTTCAAATTTTATTTAATTTTAAATTTCTTTATTAAATTTATATTTTTTTTTCTTATATAATAAATACAAATAATTTCATTAATAATATTTACAATATTTTTTACTAGCACAAAAATTGAATTATTTTATGCACGAAGTCTCTATAATACCACTAATAATCAGGTGGAAGGATATGCTCTCCTCCAAGGAGTCTTTCCAGCACTTTCTATTCAAATTTAGAAGTTGATTATAGTATGGGATTCAAAAGGTCATTATCCATCATATCCATTTTGGCTTCCCTTACCCTAATATTGCTCTCAATTTCCTCCTCAACTTGAGTAAAACACATCTGATGATGATGGAGGAGTTCATAATGTGGCGTAGAGTGAGGAAAAATAATGACATTATGAATCAATTGGAAAACCGTGTTATACGTTATGAATTTGGTATGCTCAACGTGAATGAGGGGGTGACTCACCACCCCATCCCATTAACATGAAAGGTGGCGATGGTGGCTCATGGTAGATTAGTGGATAACTAGTGTATTGGATTTATACAAAGGACAAGGAATGCTACGGGGGCCAAGGTATGCAACCTGCAATAGGGTCATTAGTGTTAACTATGTGTTGGGAGAGAAAATAAGGTAGTGGCATGTGTGAGGTTTGGTATTGTTGTTGTTAATTATGATCTAATGGATCTATGGAGGGAGCTCTCCCCATATATACCCATTATCCTAGGATTTAATCCCAATATCTTTGATCGAAATGCTTTGAATTTTTTTGGAGAATGGGTGAATGAATTATCATGCAATATAAGGTTTCTACATCTACTAGTATTTGAGGTATGATTACTAATGTTTCTTGTATTACTTGTCAATATGATTATACGGCTTACGTGGTAAGGAAAGGTATATTGGAATATCTAGGTAAGCATCGACGCAAAGCTTCTATGTTTACTATTTTTTAGGGTATGCAAGATGTTGGTTTTCATCCTCTTTTTTATTTGTAGTCAATGGCATCCATGACACAATATGGTATATAAAAGGGGCCAGTAACATATTTCATTTTTTTCCTTATCTCTACAAATGAATTTGTTTTCCTCCATTTTCCACTTTTGGTGGAGGCCTCTGTCATAGTCCCACATTACATCCTAATCACTCTAGGTTTTGTTGGGCTATTATTTCTTGAATTCAAAAAGGGCTGGTGGATTTTTCCCTTTGCTATTTTGGATAATTAATTTTGGAACCAAGCTCTTGATCTCCTTTTGGTGCATCCAGTATCATTATAACCCCATAGTTTTTAGTTTTTTTATTTCATTCAATCGGTAAAAGATGACACACTGAAATCTGTTAACATTTTAAAGATGCCCTATTCTCATAGTATGTGTAGGATTCCGTTTCCTCCTTCACATAAGTAATCTCCTTAAGAGATTTAAAATAAAATATTTCAATTCCAACTTATAACCAATTAGCTACCATTATAAACATCCTAATTGATCAAAGGTTGAAGTGTCAACAAACTACAAACTACAACTCCAAATTAATGAGACGTAGCTCACCATTACCAAGGGAAAACACTCAATTTTTTTTTGTTAATAGCTCTATTAATGCAACATAGTTTCCTCTACCATACTTAAATCAACCCATTAGAAGTATGACACATGTCCCCTCCTTAGAGGAGGAAAAGTATTATGTTTAAAATTATTGTTTATATGGAGGTTTTGGTTTGCTTAATTATAGGGGTCTTCTATCATATATATATATATATACAAACCAAATATTTAGTATAACATTTTTTCTAGTATTGCTAAGTGATGAAGAATAGAGTGAGAAGCCTAATTTTTGTTCTTATAATGTAGTCTTGTGCCACATACATAAAATTTATTAATACATAATTTCCAATTACGATTTCAAATATATATATGCGCCCGTAACATATTTTCCTAATTTGTTCATCAAAATAAATTTTATATTTTATATTTTTGAATTGATTTTAGGATAAAGTATACTTTTATTTAAAAATATATGAATTAGTAACTTAAATGTGACATAATAATGATATATGTCAACTACATTTATTATTATTTATTTACTAATAACAATGTTAATAATTTTCTTATTATTTATAAATTATTTATTATCATTCATATTATTTTTATTCTTATTATTACTAATTCTTATTATTATTATTTAGTACCATTAATTAACCAACTAATGAATAATATTAATATTGATATTAAAAATTAATAATAATTATTCATTATTAATAATTATAATTATTAATAATTAATAATTATAATTATTATTAATTAATACTTATAATAATTATTAATAATTAATAATAATTATTAATTATTAATAATTATAACTATTTTTCGTAGAGGGAGAAATATTATAAACCAATTAGATCGGTATTATAAACCATGGTTATATTAATAATAATTAGTTAAGTATTAATTATAATTATCGTTTGTAAAGGGATAAGTATTATAAGCCAAATTGATTGATACTATAAACTCAAGGAATTACTCATATTAAAAACCTAACATATTAACTTTACAAACTCAAGGGATTAATAAATATTGTTTGTAAAGGGATAAATATTACAAATCAAATGGATTAATGCTATAAACCCAAGGGATTCATCTTATAAAACTCAATGAATTATAAATCGAGGGGAATAATTTTAAACCTTGGGGATTAATGTTATAAAACTAAGTGACTAATAAACCCAAGAGAATAATATTAAGAACCCCAGGGATTGATAAACCCAAGGAATTAATATTAAAACCTAAGATTAATATTACAAACTGAATATTAAAAGTCCATAATAGTATACACCTTGTATTAAACCCGAGCTTTGTAATGTAACAATGTGACGTTGAATAAACTACAATGTAATGTAACCTTGTGACAATGATTGTTAGAATGAATTTCATATTGAGACAATGTTTGTCACAATGTGATGTTGGATACATTTTTGTATCATTTGAATGTTATAGGATTAAACCATTGATATTATAAACCCAATCGATTAATAATAAAAACCCAAGGGATTACAAACCCAACGAAATAACATTAAACTGAGAGGATTAATATTATAAACCCAAGTGATATAAACTCGACGATAAATATTATAGACCCTAAAAAAACATTAAACCCTACAAATTAATATCATGAACCTTATGATTAATATTATAAACCTAAGGGATTAATATTAGAAACCCAAGTGATTATAAACCCAAGGGAATAACATTAAACCCTTCCGCACAACTAAAGCCTATAGAGGGGTACATACTCTATCCCACTCTAGATTTTAACTTATGATGTCTTAGGAGGAAACACATATTCTTAACCACTAACCCCACTCAAAACACACATAAGGACGATTATTTAAAATTTTTATGGGATTATGAAACTAGTGTAACCCTTTCCCAACTCTAAATCCATTGATATTCAAATTTTTCTTCAATTTTTGCATGTTAAAAAATGTTTGCATCTTGGAAATTTGATACCCATAATATATAGATCTAAATTTAAAATGAATCTATATTAATTTATAATATTGCACATTTAAATTTGTTATAATAATCATTTAGATAAATTATGTATTTTAATGTTAAAGTAATTTAAAAATTTGTTTACCCATTTATTGTGTAATGTTTTAAATAAAAGTAAGTAGTTAAACATTATTTTTTAAAAAGCATGAGATGCAACAAGCTTAAAAAAATAATTATTTCAAATTTTATTTAATTTTAAATTTCTTTATTAAATTTATATTTTTCCTTCATATATAATAAGTAAAAATAATTTCATTAATAATATTTACAATATTTTTTACTAGCACAAAACCTGAATTATTTTATGCACCAAGTCTTTATAATACCACTAATAATCAGGTGGAAGGATATGCTCTCCTCCAAGGAGTCTTTCCAACACTTTCTATTCAAATTTAGAAGTTGATTATAGTATGGGATTAAAAAGGTCATTATCCATCATGATGGAGGAGTTCATAATGTGGCATATATTGAGGAAAAATAATGACATTATGAATCAATTGGAAAACAATGTTATACGTTATGAAGTTGGTATGCTCAATGTGAATGAGGGGGTGACTCACCCCCCATCCCATTAACATGAAAGGTGGCGATGGTGGCTCATGGTAGATTAGTGGATAACTAGTGTATTGGATTTAAACAAAGGACAAGGGGTGTTACGGGGGCCAAGGTATGCAACCTGCAATAGGGTCATTAGTGCTAACTATTTGTTGGGACAGAAAATAAGGTAATAGCATGTGTGAGGTTTGGTATTGTTGTTGTTAATTATTATCTAATGCATCTATGGAGGGAGCTCCCCATAGATCCCCATTATCCCAGGATTTAATCCCGATATCCTTGATCGAAATGCTTTGATTTTTTTTTGGAGAATGGGTGAAGGAATTATCATGCAATATAAGATTTCTACATCTACTAGTATTTGAGGTATGATTACTAATGTTTCTTATATTACTTGTCAACATGATTACATGGCTTACGTGGTAAGGAAAGGTATATTGGAATGCCTAGGTAAGCATCGACGCAAAGCTTCTATGTTTACTATTTTGTAGGGTATGCAAGATGTTGGTTTTTATCCTCTTTTTTATTTGGAGTCAACGGAATCCATGACACAATATGGTATATAAAACGGGCCAGTAACATATTTCATTTTTTTCCTTATCTCTACAAATGAATTTGTTTTCCTGGGTTTTTTTTCTCATCTTCCAGTTTTGGTGGAGGCCTCTGTCATAGTCCTAGTCCTACATTACATCCTGATCACTCTAGGTTTTGTTGGGCTATTATTTCTTGACATTACATCCTGATCACTCTAGGTTTTGTTGGGCTATTATTTCTTGAATTCAAAAAGGCTGGTCGATTTTTCCCTTTGCTATTTTGGATAATTAAGTTTGGAACCAAGCTCTTGATCTCCTTTTGGTGCATCCGGTATCATTATATCCCCATAATTTTCAGTTTTTTATTCCATTCAATCGGTAGAGGATGACACACTCGAAGTATGTTAACATTTTAAGGATGCCCTATTCTCATAGTATGTGTAGGATTCTGTCTCCTCCTTCACTTGAGTAATCTCTTTAAAGATTTAAAATAAAATATTTCAATTCCAAATTATAACCAATTAGCTACCATTATAAACATCCTAATTGGTCAAAGGTTGAAGTGTCAACAAACTACAACTCCAAATTAATGAGACGTGGCTCACCATTACCAAGGGAAAACACTCAATTCTTTTGTTAATATCTCTATTAATGCAACTTAGTTTCCTCTTCCATAATTAAATCAACCAACTAGAACTATCACACATGTCCCCTCCTTAGAGGAGGAAAAGTATTATGTTTAAAATTATTGTTTATATGGAGGTTTTGGTTTGCTTAATTTTAGGGTTCTTCTATCACATATATACAAACCAAATATTTAGTATAACATTTTTTCTAGTATTGCTAAGTGATGAAGAATAGAGTTAGAAGCCTAATTTTTGTTCTTATTATGTAGTTTTGTGCCACATACATAAACTTTATTAATACATAATTTCCAATTACGATTTCAAATATATATATGCGCATGTGTAACATATTTTCCTAATTTGTTCATCAAAATAAATTTATATTTTATTTTCAAATATATATATGTGCATGTGTAACATATTTTCCTAATTTGTTCATCAAAATAAATTTTATATTTTATATTTTTGAATTGATTTTACGATAAAGTATACTTTTATTTAAAAATATATGAATCAGTAAATTAAATGTGGCACAATAATGATATATATCAACCACATTTATTAATATTTATTTACTAATAACAATGTTAATTATTTGCCTATTATTTATAAATTATATATTATCATTCATATTATTCTTATTCTTATTATTACTAATTATTATTATTATTATTTAGGACCATTAATTAACCAATTAATAAATAATATTAATATTGATATTAAAGATTAATAATTATTATTCATTATTAATAATTATAATTATTAATAATTAATAATTATAATTATTAATAATTAATAATTATAATTATTAATAATTAATAATTATAATAATTAATAATTATAATAATTATTAATAATTAATAATTAATAATAATTATTAATTATTAATAATTATAACTATTGTTCGTAGAGGGATAAATATTATAAACGAATTAGATCGGTACTATAAACCATGGTGATATTAATAATAATTAGTTAATTACTAATTATAATTATTGTTTGTAAAGGGATAAATATTATAAGCCAAATGGATTGATACTATAAACCCAAGGGATTATTCATATTAAAAACCCTACATATTAACATTACAAACTCAAGGGATTAATAACTATTGTTTGTAAAGCGATAAATATTATAAACCAAATGGATTGATGCTATAAACCCAAGGGATGAATATTATAAAACTCAATGAATTATAAACCGAGGGGAATAATTTTAAACCCTAGGGATTAATGTTATAAAACTAAGTGACTAATAAACCCAAGAGAATAATATTAAGAACCCTAGGGATTGATAAACCCAAGGAATTAATATTAAAACCTAAGATTAATATTACAAATTGGATATTAAAAGTCCCTAATACTATACACCTTGTATTAAACCCAAACTTTGTAATGTAATAATGTGACATTGAATAAACTACAATGTAATGTAACATTGTGACAATGATTGTTAGAATGATTTTCATATTGAGACAATGTTTGTCACAATGTGATGTTGGATACATTTTTGTACCATTCGAATGTTATAGGATTAAACCATTGATATTATAAACCCAATCAATTATAATAAAAACCCAAGGGATTACAAACCCAATGAAATAACATTAAACTGAGAGGATTAATATTATAAACCCAAGTGATATAAACTCGAAGATAAATATTTTAAACCCTAAAACAAACATTAAACCCTACAAATTAATATCATGAACCTTATGATCAATATTATAAACCTAAGGGATTAATATTAAAAACCCAAGTGGTTATAAACCCAAGGGAATAAGTTTAAACCTTAGGATGAATATTAAACAGAAGGGAGTAACATTAAACCCTAGGGTATATGATTAAACCCTAGGGTGAATGTGAAGTTGGACCATGGTTGACCATGGTTAACCATGGATGACCATGGTTGTCACAATGTGACATTGGAACATGAGACAATCTTTATCAGAATGTGACCATGGTTCTTGATGATCATTGACCATGATTGACCATGGTTGAACATTGTTAATTTTCATATTGAGACAATATTTATCACAATGCAAAATTGGGCCATGGTTGACCATGGTTAATGATTGTTGTCCATAGTTGATTTTCATATTGAGACAATTTTTGTCACAGTGTGACTTTGGATCATGGTTGATTTTCATGTTGACCATGATTCACTATGGTTTACCCTGATTGGCCATTATCGACTACGGTTGGCCATGATTGATTTTCATATTGAGACAATCTTTGTCATAATATTACATTTGATCATGCTTGACCATGATTGAACATGGTTTACCATGGTTGATTTTCATATCAATAAGATCTTTGGCATAATGTGATGTTGAACCATGGTTAACCATGAATGACCATGGTTGATGATGGTGGATGATGGTTGAACATGGTTTATTTTCATATTCAATAATATTTGTCACAATGTGACATTGGACCATGTTTGACCATGATTATAAACCCATGGGATTGATATTATAAACGCAAGAGATTAATAATAAATGTGTAAAGGATTATAAACCCAAGGGTTTAATACTATAAACACAAGGTATATAAACCCTAGGAGAGATATTATAAACCTTAAAATTAACATGTTTGATCATCGTTGAGCATGGTTTATTTTCATATTAACATGATATTTGTCAGAATGTGACATTGGAGCATGGTTAACCATGATTTATTTTCATATTGATATAATATTCGTCACAAAGCGACATTCAACCATGGTTGATTTTCATAGTGAGACAATTTTTTTCACAATGCAACATTGGACCATGGTTGACTATGGTTGTCATAATGGGATGTTAGACCATGGTTGACCATTGTTGACCATGATTATAAACCAAAGGAATTGATATTATAAACCCAAGGGACTAATAAACACAAGAGATTAATACTAAAAGTGTAATGTATTATAAACATAAGGGTTTAATATTATAAGTGCAAGGTATATAAACCCTAAGATAAATATTATAAACCTTAAAATAAACATGGTTGACCATCGTTGACCATGGTTGATTTTCGTATTGACACAATCTTTGTCACTATGTGACGTTGGTGCATGGTTGACCACGATTGAATTTTATATTGAGATAATCTTCATCACAAAGTGATGTTTGACCATGGTTTATTTTCACAATGAGACAATATTTATCGCAATGTGATATTGGACCATGTTTGAGCATGATTTTCATAATGTGATGTTGGACCGAGAGACAATCTTCATCACAATGTGACCACGACTATTGACCATGGTTTACAATGGTTGATTTTTAGATTAAGACAATCTTTGTCACAATACTAAAATTCCAAGGGGTTATAAACCCAAGGGAATAATATTAAAGCCAATGGTTTAATATTATAAATCCAAGATATATAAACCTAAGGTAAATATGATAAAACCTAAAATAAACACGGTTGACCATCATTGACCATGGTGGATTTTCATATTGAGACAATCTTTGTCACAATGCAACGTTGGACCATGGTTGACGATGATTGATTGTAAACCTAAGGGATTTATATTAAACCTTAGGATTAATATTATAAACCTTATAAATAATATTATATAGTAGGAATATGAACCGTTAGATTAATAAACCCAAGGGATTGATATTACAAACCAATGCACTAATAAACACAAGTGATTAACACTAAAAACCCAAAGGATTAATATAAATAACCCAAGGTATATAAACCCTAGGATAAATATTATAAATGCTAAACCAAACATGGTTGATCATTGTTTATTTTTATACTAAGACAATATTTGTCACAATGCGACCATGGTTATTGACGATCATTGACCATGATTGACTATGATTGATAATGATTGACCATGGTTAATGATGGTTGACCATAGTTTTTTTTCATATTGTGACAATATTTGTCACAATAACACATTGGACCATTGTTGAACATGATTGACCATGGTCGATTTTCATATTAACCATGATTCACCATAGTTTACCATGATTGACCATGATTCACCACACTTGCCCATGATTGATCTTCATATTCAGACAACATTTGTCACAATTTGACATTTGACCATGGTTGAGCATGATTGACCATCGTTTATTTTAATATTGAGAAAATATTTGTGTCGCAATGTGATGTTGGACTATGGTTGACCATGAATGACGATGGTTGAACATGGCTGATTTTTATATTGAGAGAATCTTTATGAAAATGTTACTTTGGACCATGGTTGACCATGACTATAAACCTAAGGGATTTATATTAAATCTTAGGATTAATATTATAAACCCTATGAATAATATTATACCTTATGAATATGAACCCTTAGATTAATAAAGCCAAGGGATTGATATTATAAACCCAAGGGACTAATAAACGAAAGGGATTAATACTAAAAGTCTAAGGGATTATAAACCCAAGGGATTAATACTATAACCCCAAGGTACATAATCCCTAAGATAAATATTATAGACCCTAAAATAAATATGGTTGACCATCATTGTCCATGATTGATGTTCATATTGACATAATATTTGTCACAATGAGGCATTCGAGCATTGTTGAAAATGATTGGTTTTGATATTGAGACAATACTCGTCACAAAGTGATGCTGGACCATGGTATGCCATGGTTGATTTTCATAGTGGCACAATTTATGTCACAATGCAAGGTTGGACCATGGTTGACCATGGTTATCATAATGTGACATTGGTCCAAGAGACAATTTTTGTCCCAATGTGTCTATGATTATTGACCAGGGTTGACTATGATTAACCATGGTTAACCATGGTTAACCATGGTTAACCATGGTTGATTTTCATATTGACAAAATCATTGTCAAAAGGTGACGTATGACCATGGTTGACCATGATTGACGATGGTTAATGATCGTTGACTATGGTTGATTTTCGTATTGAGACAACCATTGTCACAATGTGGCGTTGGACCATGGTTGAACATGGTTGAGCATGTTTATGGGTATTCAACCATGATTGACCATATTCAACCATGGTTAATCGGAGTTGATGATCGTTGATCATGGTTTACCATATTCAACAATGGTTGACCTTATTTAACCATGTCTCATCGTGGTTTACCATCTCTTGACTGTCAAACAAAGTCCAACATAGTCCACTACAAAAGTGAATATGGTTGACTAGTTTTGTAATGCGACATTATGAGATTGGATAAATTTCAATTAAATGTAACACTATGATGTTGGATAGATTTTAGTACCATTCCAATGTTACAACATTTTTTATTATTAATATTAATAGCAAATTATGTTTGACGAGAGTTGAAGGTTGTTGGTTGTCAAACATAGACAAGCACAGTCAAACAACCACCCACATTATTAAATGTGGTTGACCATAATTAAAAATGTTGCTCTGTGACATTGAATAAATATCCATTTAGTGTAACATTGCAACAATGGTTGTGACATCGCAACAATGTTTGTAAGATTGTGATTTTGGAAACATTTGTGTATGATTACAACATTTCTATGTTATTATTATTAATTAAATTTATTAATATTTTCATTTTTATTATTAAACATTTTTAAATATTGATTGTCTACAACTAATGATGGCAATAGTTAACTAAGGTTGACAATGAATTTCTTTGGTCAACCATGGTTGACTATGACTAAGCGTGATCATTGTCAATTATTTAAACATAGCCAACAAAAGGTGACTTTGTTTAGCTATGTTGGACCAATGTGGTTTTTGTTGACTATAATAATTATCTATTAATTATTTTCTTAATTAAGTATCGATTCTTTACTTAATATATTAATTTTAATATGTTAATTAATTAATTTAATATCGATTAACATTGATATATTAAGTTTTTGAGAAAAAATTTCGGTGATAATCACATCAAAATTCATTCGTCAACACATTTCGAACCAACAAGTGTGATTCATCGTCACGAAAAGATCAAAAACTTGATATGGATCATAGGCTTAATTCAATAATTATTATATTAATTCCCAAATTTCTGAACAAATATTTATTGTTATTAAAAAATTTAAAATAGATGTTTAAATTAATATATCAATATATCAATTAATATTTAAATTTCATTAAAATATACTGATTTAAATATCATGTATAACATTTAGTTAAAAATGATTATAATTCAATTATCATAATTATAAAATGATTTATTTTATATATAATTGAATTTAGGTAATTTATTAATAATAATTAAGATTAATACTAATGTTAATATATTTATTAATATTAATATATTAATATAAATATGGTTAAATTAATTTTCAATGTTATAGAGTATTTTGAAATAATTTATAAATTTTTTATGTTATTAATGTTATTAAAAATGATTAATATTATAAATAATAAAATATTGTTATTTTTTATTATATATTTTTACCCTTATCAATATTTAATAATATTATTGTTTATTAATATTTAATAATGATATTGTTTAATAATACTTAATTATTTAATATTTGGTATTATTATTTATTAATATCATTAATAATATTTATTTATTTATTGATAAATCAAATTCAACTTTGACAAGAATCAAGAATCAGTAATAATATAAATTCATGACATATTGCCAATATGAGAGTTTTATTTTTTTGGTTTTAAACGCGGGCTCATTAAGTAGTTAAATTATAAGTAATTTACATTGATGAAAAATAAATAATATAATTAGACATATACATGCTACTGAGGATTATTATCATATATACAAATAATGTGAGCATTAAAAATATTGAATATTGTTATTTCTTACCATTTCAAAGTTTCTGCATAAAAATATGATTCATAACATCATCACCTTCCACTTTCCTCATTACCTTCTTGTTATACAGAATCTACTATTACCGACAAAAGTATCTTCCCTAGACTAGGTGGCCTAGTCTACAACAACATAAAGCAAAGAAACCAATGTTTCCTTTAAAGTAAATGGATAACAGGATGAAGCCTATCTAGAACCCATCGTAAGCCTCGTTCTTCTGTTAGCTTGTACGCTCCAATCTTAGCTTTGATCACTATAATTAGAACCTGCACAATCAGACAACACAAGCCAAATATCTACTACATCTATGTAGCATCATCCAACTAATTCATTCAATATATCAACATGGTAGTGAAATACATAAAATCATAACATCACATATAGGAAAACAATGAACACTTTGTATTACTAGAAATGGAGAGGGCTACAAACAAATATAGAGTTTACCTTGTAGAAGATCTCCTCCAAGCTGACTTGTCCTTCTTTTTTAGAAAGTGTATCTCTATGTCACACTAATGCATGGAATAATCACTTTCACAATAGCATCATCACGACAAACTCTATCTCCAAAACCCAACCTCTAGCTTTTGGATGGTAGTAAATATATAAAATAGGATGGTAGGTTAGGAATTATTATCCATTTCCTAATCTAGGCTTCAGATACACTCTTTATGGGAGGATGAGCTCAAGGGATAAGGGGTGAAATATCCAAGGTAGGATAGGAAAAGTTTCGACACTTTCGTCTAAGGTAAATGGTTATTACAACTCTTGGAATCTTTTGGAAGAGGAAGCTTCAAGATTATTTTTCATTTTTCCCAAATTTCTAGAATCAACATACGCCCAGCAAGGGGAAACCTGCTCGTGATGAATGTAGCTCCATAGAAGGTCAACCTGTTGGTGATCAACGCAACTCCATAGAAGGTCAACCTGCTGGTGAATGCAGTCTCCTAAAGGGCCAGGGTGCGTTGGGCCTTAAAATCATTGAAATGAAGTAGTTAAAGGTAGAAACTCTAGGATTAGGGAGAGTCATGCTTAGGGATTTGTGCAAGGGTGATGAAAAGGGTTAAAAGGATTTTGATTGGTCCAGTTGGAAATCTTATTGACCAGATGTGACAAAATGACCTATAACAAATTCCCCCCTAAAGCACAAAGTTAGAAATGGCATATGATGACTGAAGTGATTTACCTTGTGACAAGTAGTTATTGAGAACAACCGATGAGATCATTATCTATTATAAAATATTTACATCATGATGCCTCTTCTGAGGGAGGCATACATATGCTCATCATATAAGCTAACATTACATGTACAATGATCAAAAGACACATCCACTGCTAAAAAAAGGTGGATCCATGACTCAATGATTATCAATATGATCATAGCCATCATACATTGTGATCTTGTATTAATCCATAAATTACAGTCGAAATGGATGGAACTAGATACAAGTTCTTCTAACTCGTTCACACGATCATCCAAAGTATGAGTCTAACCATATGAATCAATGAGCTGGACTAAAAAATGGTATACACCATCTGATTACCAGCTAATGATGTAAGCCATTCACTAATGTGAGAGAAACCACCGATGATGTTAATGGATCTCAATGTACTACAATACAATCTATATGGTGTGAATGAATGAGTTGAAGTGGAACACCACAAAAAATCTGTCGGTTGAAGGCCAATGATGTAAACTTGTCACCGAAAGCGAGGAAAATTTTCATTTATGTATGAAAGCACTAAGGTACCGAATGGTTTCTTCTAAGTCAACTTTATGGATAATCAGTTGATGTCGATAGGAAGTGAACCATCATAGGAGGAACTTGATGTATCTGCCATCAACGAAACGGAACATGTATCATGATTTGAGATAGAATGACTTTGATGATGCTGATATGGAATTGGATTAGGAATGATATACATGGAATGAAGGTTTTAGGAGTATCATAGCATACATTAACTGAATGACTTCTCTTGAACACATCGGCGACATTGAATGGAGTTGGAAACATTAACCCAAACCCAAAAATGGAGGCTTTGGAAAGGTATGATGAACCAAAATACAAGAACATTTCCCAACCCAAAAACCATGAAGATGAAGTGGAAGAGTGCCATGTTCAAGACGGACTCACTTCCATTAATAAGTGGAGTAGCCTATTTTCCCAATTTCCCAAACCATTGTTGGTCAATACCTCTTTATCTTTTACAAGCTTGAGGAGGATCACATATGCTTGGTTTGTAAGTTCATCCTTCAAATGAATCCATCCATGTATATTTAATGAACCTTAAGAAGGAGTGGTTTGGTCCTGTCATGTTTGATGATTCCATCAATGTTTTATGTTTTAATGGGTCTAGTGAAGGTCTAACTCAACATATTTTTCATATTTAGAGAGTTTGAAAAAGAGACGAAAAAGAAAACTCCAAATGTTCCTTTCCATAGATAGTTTTTTGAGTCCGAGAAGGAAAAAAAAAACACTCAAGAGAAACTCTTAGCCATCTTCAGCTAAGGTATTCCTTTTTCATAGTTAGTCTATGTCATTCTGGAAAAGGGTTAAACTTATACTGAGTAGACTTCTTTTCATTTACTTTAGCGAGTTCAAAAATACAAGTACTCAACAATATTTTCATATTTTCGGAGTCTCAAAAGAGTTGAAAGAGTACTCCATGTGGAGGAACCAATGGTATAAAGGGGTAGAAACTAGTTCTGGTGATGGTGGAACTGCACCAAACATGTAGAGGTTAAGAGGCTAGATAATAAGATCAATCATCGCAACAGTTCCTCGAGAAAAGGTAAAACAACCAAGTGAAAGCGTATGATCAGCCAAGCAAATGGTATTGATGGAATGAGAAAACCAAGGCTCATATGGCATAAATAGGCTGATAAAAATGGAAATCACGAGACGTAAAGTGGGAATGGTTTCATTTTTACAAAAGCTTGAAACATGGGAAACTATGCTTGAAAATACTTGAATTTGGTTTTGTTTTCATACAAGCTTGGAACATGAGAAAAAATATGCTTGAGAGTGGTTTAATACACAAGCTTGAAATAGAGAAAAACTATTCTTGGAATAATTTTGCATGCCCCAAACATCATGACTCAATTCTAGGCACATGCTCTCCAAGCTTCATTTCATTAACCTAAATAGATTGTTGCGTACTAATAGGCCAATGGAATGAAGGTTCATTTAGGAGATCAAGTGAAAGAGTTGACTAGATATTTATGCAATCTAATCAAAGAGACAGATGGGAAGGGGATTTGTTTCATTTTTTTAACGAGCTTCACATAGTAAAATAAGTATGATCAAGGGACCTTATTTGATTTTTTAATGATATTGACACATGAAAAGGAACTTTTCTCAGAAAACCTTGTTTCTTTTTTTTTTTGTGTAAATCAGACGTTTATATTATAGCACAAAATATAGTACAAAAAATCTGCAAAGGCAGATCGAGAAGCACTGACAGACTAGAAACCAAAACGCATCAACTGCTCAGAGAGTTCAAAAAGAAACGGCTCAGCGCACACCGCGCAGGGTGGCCCGAACTAGGAGCTGATGCCTGTTTACCCAACACTATCAAAACTTGACAATACATAACAACAACATTAAGAAACAAAGGCCGAAGCATGGAAAGAGAAGAGGAAAACAGTGAAGGGGACGACACTAAATGAACTTGCCCATGCGACTAATTGTATCCAGACCAACCTCCCGAACATGTTTGTCCACTTTGGCTTGCAGGGCTTCGATTGGCTCGTTCTCCTGCACTTCTGTCGTGGTCTGCTGCTGATTCATGGGTACTGGGTTCACGGTGTCCCTCAGGATCCTGATAAGCAAAGTGAGCTTTTTGTTAACTGTTTCAACAGCCTCGTGCACAGTTGTGATTCTGCGGTCCAACGAACTGTTGTAATCGATGATTTTGGCCATTTGGGCCTCCGTCAGGTTCACCTCATTCACTACTTGCTGTTTTTCTTTCTCGATAGACTCCAGGGCTTTAGCAATGAGAGTCTTGATGCGCCAACTCTCTGCTTTCGTTCTGACAAACTGCGTTGCTCTCTTCGAAGGAGTGCCCGGGTCCTTCATCCAGTCGACCTCTTCCGCAATATCCTCCTCCGTTCGCCCAACTTCCTCTTGTTTAGCCTTGGCTTCCAGCTCGGCTACTTTGCGTTTGTTCTTGCTTGCCGTTCTGGTCTCATACCCTCTCTTCGCAGCTTGTAGCTCCTGATTCGCAGCATAGCAACGACAACTCCCCGCGTCCATAGCTAACTCTCTATGCTCGTCCCAGCTGATGCAGTTGCCGATGAGGGAGACGTGCTCAGCTCTATTTTGAAACACTATGGAGAAAACAGGGTATCTACTCTCTGATATATAGTGCATTCCCTTGTAGTTCCTCATGAAACCTGTCTTAATCTAGCGAGTAGTTGGATTACTGGTGTAATAAATTCGGTTGAAGTACGTACAGGCTGATGAGCCCCAAAAATGGACAAATATTTGGGCTCATCCAACCTCCTAATTTGACTTAATCCACCATTCTCATTTGTTGATTGCTTGTTTTTGATTATATTTGTGTTAATAGAGTGAATTTGGTTAGTCATTATGCCAACAAGTCTAATGGGTGCTTTGTGTAGCCTTTTTGGTCAACTTGGAGACAAAATGGAAGGTCTTAATGAGCACTTGGCAGCCAAATTCGTGGGAGAACAAGCTAGAGGATTTGTAGGAAGGTGTCCCCCTCATTTATGGGCCCTTACCTCGAATTCTCCACCATCAGCTCGGAGTTCAAGGGCCACCGAATCAATCAGCTCAAGGGCAGCCAAGCAAGTCAAGTAGGACTGCTGTTAACTACAAGTCTTGGGCAGCCAAGCCCCTAACTTTTAGGAGGACTGTTGGGTCCTCAAATTGTATAAATGAGAAGGCTTGGGGCCTCATTTTGGTTAGCTAGTTGGTAGTCATTTTGTGTAGCTAGTTAGTCAATGTGGGGTTAGCTAGTTAGTCAATTTGGTTAGTCATGTTGTAGCTCGGTTTTTGCTCCTTGTAAGCCAGTTTTGGCATGTCATTAGACTCATGATTATTCAATAAAGACAGGCAGCTTTTGATCCAATTCTGAGTTTTTAAGAGAGCAATAGACCTCTTCCTCCTTGTAATGTTATTTCTTTTTCCTTGCAGCACTTTATTTCCTCTGTTTTGTCATGCATTTAGAATTTCCAGCCTGCTGATTTGATTTGTTTTATGTGATTGAAGTAGGATTAGTTTATGGTTTAAGTGCTTTTAGTTGTTTTGAATTAGAGTAGGAGGATTAGTGTTCCTTTGAGCTCCAAGAAAAGGTTGAGAGAGCCTTCACTGCCATCTCTGTTTAGAGGTTGGGGGTGCAGTCTATACCAACCACCAAAAAGAAACGCAGTCTTTCACTTCCATGCAAGCTACAACATAGTCACTTTCGTTGAAGATCCATCCATGCACTTTCGGTCTTGATCATCACTTCTTCATTCCACGTCCATGCACGAGTTTCTTTCATAAATTTCACTGTTGTTCATTGGTTCAAAATAGCACAGTTAACATAGGTTAAAGAGTTCTCGTTTTGGTAACATTCATAAGCAATTTGTTTCATTTACACTGCTCTACATCATTCCACTTCCTCCCTCTGCTTGTCAACCACACCTCAAGTCACCTCCTCGACCCTCGTTCAGCTCGTTTACCTCCCAGCTCTCCCCTCACTCACATTACTCATTTACTTGACCTTTCATTGACCCCATCCTTTCGGCCATCAACCTACAGCATGCACTCTTTCTCCATCTGACTTCTCTGCTCCTGAGCCATCACCAGGTCCATCTCCATCTCACCTATCCTCCCACACCACTCCATCACTTCACCATCTCCCAAAACTCCCACGGTCGGCCATCCTGTAGAATTTCACAGCCTTCCTGTAGAAACCTCTGAGTTTCCTGTAGGATCCCCTGCAGACTTCCTGTAGAAGCCTGCAAACTCGGTTGTTGAGCATCCGAACGTGGTAGACTTCTGGGGACTGATGCTAGAGACCCTCTGGGACCTCCCCTAGCCATCCTGACCTTGCCCATGCCTTCCTTCCATTTGAACCGCTCCTGCACAGTCAAACCCTAATCACAAAGCACCATCATAATAAATTCAACCACTTAATGACAAAATACAAAAATATGTCTTTTCAAGTGCAAGTAGCTTAGATTCATGTATTTCAACTCACTGCATGTAATAGCGTCATTGGTAGAAGTTTCATTCACATTTTTGCATCATAAGGGTCAAGCTAGTTAAATTAGGGTTTATTAGGGTTTCTATGCTTTGTTGGCTTTCCATTTCCTTTTTGCAAAGTAGGTTAGCTTCCTTCAAGATAGATTTCGTCCATCACTCATAAAGCTTCTTCTGAGAGCCTATAGAATTTGGCTTGAGCCCTAGCGGACTTGTGCCAGCTGACCAAGTGACAGCGGCGACAAGAGCTAGTACTTGTGCATACAGCACCGTCGCTTCCAAGTTTGTACGAACTACCGGGTTGATAAAATTAGAGATAGGGAGCTCCAGGAGTTGTAGCATTATTGCTACAATACTGGAGCCCACCATCTTTTTGGCGCCGTTGTCGGGGAAGCGACAAAGTATTGGTGATTGTTGCTATTCTTCTATTTTCTACTACAACCTTCTGCTAAGTAGTTTATTTCATTTCCATTATGCAATTTCATTTATGCAAAAGTAGATTAGCATTTCTTGCTTTCATAGATTAGCATTTCAATTCCGCAATTTCATTTCTGCAAGCGTAGATTAGCATTTCAATTCTGCAAGCGTAGATTAGCATTTCTTTTCTGCAAGCGTAGATTAGCATTTCAATTCCGCAAGCTTAGACTAGCATTTCATTCCTGCAATTTCATTTGAGCAAAATAGATTAGTCCTTTCCTGCTTTCATTTCAATTCCGCATTTTCATTTTCGCAAGATAGTTAGTTGCAGTTTAATCTATTTCAGTTTTGCAAGTAGAAGTAGAAAAAAGAAAAAACAACCAAAAATATTTCATTTCATGCTTTGTAGGAGTAGAGATAAGTTAGAAAAATGATTGCACAACATCCCCACTGCTTCACACAGCCAACGTTCTTCTTCGATGGTTGTGATGAAAGAACCCCTGGGTGGACATCAAGGCATATTTAAAGAACCTCTAGGGGCGAATAAGAAGAAAACATTCCTCTTGAGCAAATGGCTACAAGCAGAAATGTTGGGAGTAGTCCCTTATCCAAAGATGAATTTGCAAATCAGATCGAAGATTTCAAGAGTGACATGAGGCAGTTTCTTGCCATGCAACTGGATACCTTGCGGATCCAAAAGAAGCAAGAAGAAGCCAAGAGGGCTTTGGTCATTTTTTGTCCTAGGTGCCTTAAAAAGCATCCTAGGAACGAATGTCCAATGCACTCCCTAGAAGTGTGTTTTGTATGTGAAGAATACCATCCTACAGATCAGTGCCCTTCCTTGCCCAGAATCAAAGATGCATATCAAAGAGCCAAGGGAGCCACTGAATCACTCTATTATATGAACCAAAGGAGGCCACATGGACCTAGATCTTACCAGCAGGAGCTGCAAGGGATACCCGAGACCTATTATGACCCTTATGAAGCCACTTTCATGCCTTCTTGGGATCCCCCTGCTCATCCTTCCTGGTCTACACCTCCTCCTTGGTCATATTCTCCTTATTCCTTCACAGATCCATATTATGCCCAACCAGCTGCTCATTCATTTCACTCTTATGCTCAGCCACAACCTCAGTGGAATGCACCTTATCAGGAGTGGAGGCCCCAGTACAACTCTCATCCCGCTCATTTTCCTCCACCACCTGCTCATCCACAACCATCGCCTCCTCCTCCACCAAGGCAACCCCAAATGCCTACCCAACCACAATGTCATCCATCTCCATCTCAATTTCACACCTCCACTCAGCTACCCGTACCTCCATTTCCAAAACCATGCAATGGAGTAGCTCAACCCAATTGCAAAGCTGAGGCACAACATGTGCAAATGACTCCTTTTGAGCTCAATGATGTTCACCAAATCTCAGGAAGAGTGTTGCAAAAGAGAGAATCTATTGACAACATTGAAGGACCAAAAGCAAAAGAAGATTCCAAAGAGGAGATCAAAGAACCATGGGCTGCACTTAACGAAGAGAAGAGATCATAATCAGAGATCGAGAGAGTTCCTTCATGGTTACCATCAGATCTTCCATGTATTCAAGAGAAAGATCAACAAAAAGAGGAAGATGAGAAAGTCATGTTAGAAGGTGACATGAAGAATGATCCAGATCAGCAAAAGAACCAAGGATATCAAAGCTATATTGAGATATGGTTTCAGAAGGTCACTAAGTTGCAGCAGTACTTTCTTCCTCAGTTTTGTTTGATCCCTTCAACGCCAGATCATTTGGTCTCTGAGATCTGGATACTTGTCCAAGCATGCATTTCGAGCCTTCACATCATTTTTTCTCTAATCTCGATGTGCACATGGCTCCATTGGAAGTATTCTTATACTTGAAAATGATTTTTTTTTTCAAGTAGGGTAGGGTAGAAAAAAATGAAAAAAATAAAGAAATGAAAAAATGAAAATAAGAGAAAAATAAAAATCTAAGGTGAAAACCCCCTCGGAGGCGCCTTAGATTGGCTCATTGATTGAAAACCTCCATGAGGCGGTCAATGGGTTGGAAAGAAAAGAAAATAAAAGGGAATAAGATCCCTGGGTGAAAACCTTCCTTGGAGGCGCCAAGGGCAGGCAATTAGGGTGAAAACCTCCATGAGGCGCCCTAGTTGTTTTTCAAAAAAAAAAAGAGAAAAAGAAAAATGAACAAATAAAACTAATTTCCATTGGCTAATTGCAGGTTGCAAGAAGGACATCGTAGGTCAGGTGGATCACTCAAAACAAAGGAAAAGGAGTTTTTGTGCCTTCTACAGGAAGTTTCGTATCTTCTACAGGAAGCTTACAAAAAAGCCAAATTGATCTCCAAGGAGGACCTGAAGGCTTGGAATATGTCCATGAGGCCTACCCACATCCATGTTTCCGTTCCTCACCCCTTTTCCATCATTTCTTCATGTCATTATGCTTCTTTCCTCAAAACTGTGTCTTCTACAGGAAGCTCTGTATTTCTACAGGAAACATCCTGTAGAACCTTTGGACGAGCCAAATCCAATTTCAAAAGTGAATCTAATGGTGGGAATCTGTTGATTAGGCCTACAAGCACTTGTGTGTCCATCCCTTGCCTTTCTCCATCATTTTTCCACCTCCTTGTGCTTCTCATTGTGCTTCTACAGGAACTTCCTGTAGAAATTGTGGGAAACTAGGCATGCATTTCAAAAAGTGGTTTGGCGAGCATGGTAGCTTCCTCAAAGGTTCAGAAGCCCTCATGCCATCTTCCAACTCCTCCTCCATCATCTCCATACCTGCATCACAGCCAAAATTCATTTTGTCATCCCATGCAACCAAAATGCAAGTGCCTTGAAGCAAAAACACATAGAGCAGAATTTGTTTTTTCCATAACTTGAAAACCATGCATCCATTTGACAAACCATTTTATGGGGAATTGTACAAGGTTGATGAAAACATGCCTGAGCAGTTTCATGCAATTCCAGTGCACGGTTTCCAAGAAATCAGCCTCCATCACCATCAGCCATTTTTGCATTTTCTCCATATCCGTGCATCCTTTTTAAAACTTGTTTCATGGGGAGATGCACATGGGTGATAGTAGTCTACCCAAGCAGTTTCAGCCGATTCCGATGCACGGTTTCCGAGAAATCGACCTCTGAAATCTTCAGCCATTTTCCATTTTTCTCGAAATCCGTGCTTCCATTGATCACGAATTTGCTATGGGAGATGCATAATGATGATAGGAACATGCTCACGGAGTTTCAGATCAATCCGATCTACCGTTTGGGAGAAATGGCAAAAAGAAGTTCTGATTTTGTGACCATGCAGGAGCAGCAGCTTGAACGGGCAGAGTTGAATGTGGAAACGATTGCATGCAGCTCAGATCTGGCCAGAGGACACCTACACAAGGAAAAGCAATCAAAAATCATTAGCCAAGCCTCATGCAATCAAAGAATCAGAGCATGCAGCAGCAAGAAGCTTCACAAGCAGCCATTTGGTTTCAGGTACGTGACTAAACTTGTTCCTCTGTTTGCATGAATGTAATTCGTAAACTGCATGAACAATGAGATGGTCGGGATTAAAGGAATCGGTGGCTAGCTAACTGACCACCATCATCCAGTTCTATAGCACTCGGTGGGTGAATGAGACACGTGTGCTCAACCATCTCAAGAAGAAAATTGAAATCAGGTGGTGGTGACCGTTTAAACTGCAGCGTGATTGATGGATGTGATCACAAGCAGGGAACAGATAGTTAAACACTGCAATGGAGATCCAAAGTTTGCATGGGCCAACGCACGTATGTGCCACCTCACTCCAAAAATCACGCAGAATGAGCGCTCAGCTGTTAGTCAACTTGCACACAACTGGAAGTGTGGATTTTGTTGGTAATTTTTATCAGCACAAGAGCAGCCGCCATCAAGATTGCTACAGAAAACTCTTATGCCATTGCAGCACTACAGTTTGCATGGGGCCAACGTGCACTTCGCCAGCTCACCCTCCATCAGTGGAAGCTTCCATAAACAACCAATTGAACGCAACCGTGAAATGCCCTCACCATCCGCTGATTAATTTGCACTTGCATTTGAAACCATAATAGTAGTTCTCCTGTGTGTGCACGGAATGTTCAACTGATTCTGCGTCAAATTCTCTTCCATAGTTCCTATTAAGAAATTCCTCTGTTGGAAGCGATAAACCATTGTAACACTCACCTATGCACATGTCCAATCTCTGTTTTGCAATTGTTACATGGTTGGTGTAAAAATTAGCTCTGCACTATGTCTGTGAGAGCTTAATTCTTGTTGATCAGTCGAGTTCTGGGGCAGCAGCAGTATTATAACCCGAGAATTGGTCAAAGGAGAGGTATACCCAGTGATGAAACTCTGTCCTGAGAACCAAGGAGAAAAGCACATCCGAATTCCCACCTTAACCAGAGAAAGCATGCCTGTGGTCAAAAGAACATATCCAGCCACCTTGTGTGACTGTGAGTTGCAGTCAAAAGCATGCATGGTGTTTGCAGGAACTACAGTTACCAATGGCTGCTGCACATGCATTGTTGTGAGCACTGGCATGTTTACAGAAATAGGTAAAATTCGGGCAAATTCAGGAAGCTTCAATGGAATGTCATGATCCCATGCTACTATACCAGAGGGATTGCCTGCTGTGATTACTACATGTTTGGCTCTTGGCACTCGTAAGATGGCACAAAAGAATGCTATTGTGCGTGAGTTACCAAGCGTGGAGACTTTGGGTTGCACCACAGTGATTTGCTCTGATGAGACAGGTACTCTTACAGCCAATCAGATGTCTGTCAGTGAGTTTATAGCCACAGGGCAGTGCTGGTTCACTTAGAAAGTTTACTGTTGAAGGAACAACATATAATCCTGAGGATGGAAAAATACTGGATTGGCCTGCACATAATATGGGGGAAGATTTAGAAACTTTGGCAGAAGTTGTTGCAGTGATGCAGGGATATCTTGTCAAGGTCACCAGTTCCATGCTACAGGTATTCCCATTGAGGCAGCTTTGAAGGTATTGGGTAAAAAAAAATGGGAGTCCAGACCCAATGGCAGGTGATGCAAGTGCCATTCCCAACAGTGGCACAGTGAAATTGGGCAGTTATGATTGGTGGATACAAAGATCAAAGAGGCTGGCTTTATTGGAGTTTGATTGTGATCGAAAATCCATGGGTGTTATTGTCGCGGAACCAATGGGACAAAATCGTCTGCTAGTAAAAGGCGCCATGGAAAACTTGCTTGAAAGGAGTGCTTCTCAACAACTTGCAGATGGATCAGTTGTATTACTCTTGAGGAAGTTTCATCAAATGAGCTCCAGGCTTTGTGTTGTTTGGGACTTTCTACAGGAAGTTAGCAGACTGTTTCTACAGGAAGACAGAGGACTGTTTCTACAGGAAACCAGCGAACTGTTTCTACAGGAAGTTTGAAAAGAGGGAAGCCAAAGGAGAAATCGGCCGAGATGCTAGCCAAGGAAGCCACCAGGGCCATCAAAGACGAGGAGAGAGATTTGGTTGCTCAGAGGATGAGCAACACTTTCAGTAGGGGGGTGATGATGAGCCCCAAAAATGGACAAATATTTGGGCTCATCCAACCTCCTAACCTGACTTAATCCACCATTCTCATTGTTTTATTGCATGTTTTTGATTATATTTGTGTTAATAGAGTGAATTTGGTTAGTCATTATGCCAACAAGTCTAATGGGTGCTTTGTGTAGCGTTTTTGGTCAACTTGGAGACAAAATGGAAGGTCTTAATGAGCACTTGGCAGCCAAATTCGTGGGAGAACAAGCTAGAGGATTTGTAGGAAGGTGTCCCCCTCATTTATGGGCCCGTACCTCGAATTCTCCACCATCAGCTCGGAGTTCAAGGGCCACCAAATCAATCAGCTCAAGGGCAGCCAAGCAAGTCAAGTAGGACTGCTGTTAACTACGAGTCTTAGGCAGCCAAGCCCCTAACATTTAGGAGGACTGTTGGGTCCTCAAATTGTATAAATGAGAAGGCTTGGGGCCTCATTTTAGCTAGCTAGTTGGTAGTCATTTTCTGTAGCTAGTTAGTCAATGTGGGGTTAGCTAGTTAGTCAATTTGGTTAGTCATGTTGTAGCTCGGTTTTTGCTCCTTGTAAGCCAGTTTTGGCATGTCATTAGACTCATGATTATTCAATAAAGACAGGCAGCTTTTGATCCAATTCTGAGTTTTTAAGAGAGCAATAGACCTCTTCCTCCTTGTAATGTTATTTCTTTTTCCTTGCAGCACTTTATTTCCTCTGTTTTGTCATGCATTTAGAATTTCCAGCCTGCTGATTTGATTTGTTTTATGTGATTGAAGTAGGATTAGTTTATGGTTTAAGTGCTTTTAGTTTTTTTGAATTAGAGTAGGAGGATTAGTGTTCCTTTGAGCTCCAAGAAAAGGTTGAGAGAGCCTTCACTGCCATCTCTGTTTAGAGGTTGGGGGTGCAGTCTATACCAACCACCAAAAAGAAACGCAGTCTTTTACTTCCATGCAAGCTGCAACAGTTACTTTAGTCGTAGATCCATCCATGCACTTTGGTCTTGATCATTACTTCTTCATTCCACTTCCATGCACGAGTTTCTTTCATAAATTTCACTGCTGTTCATTGGTTCAAAATAGCACAGTTAACATAGGTTAAAGAGTTCTCGTTTTGGTAACATTCATAAGCAATTTGTTTCATTTACACTGCTCTACATCATTCCACTTCCTCCCTCTGCTTGTCAACCACACCTCAAGTCACCTCCTCGACCCTCGTTCAGCTCGTTTACCTTCTAGCTCTCCCCTCACTCACATTACTCATTTACTTGACCTTTCATTGACCCCATCCTTTCAGCCATCAACCTACAGCATGCACTCTTTCTCCATCTGACTTCTCTGCTCCTGAGCCATCACCAGGTCCATCTCCATCTCACCTATCCTCCCACACCGCTCCATCACTTCACCATCTCCCAAAACTCCCACGGTCGGCCATCCTATAGAATTTCACAGCCTTCCTATAGAAACCTCTGAGTTTCCTGTAGGATCCCCTGCAGACTTCCTGTAGAAGCCTGCAAACTCAGTTGCTGAGCATCCGAACGTGGTAGACTTCTGGGGACTGATGCTAGAGACCCTCTGGGACCTCCCCTAGCCATCCTGACCTTGCCCATGCTTTCCTTCCATTTGAACCGCTCCTGCACAGTCAAACCCTAATCACAAAGCACCATCATAATAAATTCAACCACTTAATGACAAAATACAAAAACATGTCTTTTCAAGTGCAAGTAGCTTAGATTCATGTATTTCAACTCACTGCATGTAATAGCGTCATTGGTAGAAGTTTCATTCACATTTTTGCATCATAAGGGTCAAGCTAGTTAAATTAGGTTTTATTAGGGTTTCTATGCTTTGTTGGCTTTCCATTTCCTTTTTGCAAAGTAGGTTAGCTTCCTTCAAGATAGCTTTCGTCCATCACTCATAAAGCTTCTTCTGAGAGCCTATAAAAGTTGGCTTGAGCCCTAGCGGACTTGTGCCAGCTGACCAAGTGACAGCGGTGACAAGAGCTAGTACTTGTGCATACAGCACCGTCGCTTCCAAGTTTGTACGAACTACCGGGTTGATCAAATTAGAGATAGGGAGCTCCAGGAGTTGTAGCATTATTGCTACAATACTGGAGCCCACCACAGGCCGAACCGCTCCAAGCCGAATGAACTTGATTGTAGCTGATCTTAATCCATATTGAGTTGTGCCATGTGTCCCGTACTTCTGAGCTGTTGATATGTTAATTTGTGTTGTTTGATCTTTCCTGATTACCAACAAATCTGGCCTCCTTGTGCCATGACTCGGGCCAACCCGCTCCTCTCGAAATCATCATAAATCTTGGTTATGCTTTCCCATACGGAACTGCCCCAAGTGTCTCATCTCCTATACTACTGATGTGGTATACTCTGTGGCATGATCTGTTATGATCATTCGTCTGGCTGGCCTGCCGCCGCCGAGAGTTCCACCGCCAAAATTGTCCTCTCATCCAACTCCCGTGGATATTATTGTTGTCGTTGCCGGTTTCTTCAAACCTCCGGTGCCGTGACCCGAAACCGTTATCGGCTAGGCTTGATCGGCTTCGGTTAAGTCCTTCTCTGCCAGCTGTGCGCATGTTGCTTTGAGAATTGGGCAGTCCACCTCCTGCCAACAACTGTCCTAGACTTTGTCCTGGTTGTCCACACCATGGTTTGCCAAGTGGTCTGCCAACCCATTCGCTTTCCTTCTGACTGTTTGGAACACTAAACCTCTCATTCCTACTATTAGCTCCGCTATGTTGTCAGTGACCTTAGCCAACCTCCAATGTTTGGTAGCTTTACTGGCCCTGGTACCTGCTTGTATGCGTTTAGCCATCGTGATTGTCAAAGAGGAATCCCCTTCAACTATTACATTGCCTCTTCGAATTGTCCTTAGAATTCTCAGACCTTGTTCGAGCGCAGCAAACTCCATTTCATTGTTTGTGCTTTCACCAAGCGCCCTACAGTAGATATGTAAAATTTCTCCAGCCTGATTTCAAATTACGCCTCCGATGCCTGCTGTGCCGGGGTTGCCCCTCGAGGCCCTGTCAAAATTCATTTTTAGGCCTCCCTTCGGTGGACATTTCCATCTGATGGTTTGCAAGGAAGGTTGTGACTTGTTTCCCAAATTCGGTTGTTTGCTGGATGCCTCCAAATGAAAGCTCTTCAAGATGTGTAAGTCCTGAGCCGACGGTTTTTCATTCGGTTCTTCTTTGCATTTTGTCTGAATGAGCTGTTGGATGTTAATTAAAATTGAATCTTTGGCAAATTCTATATTTCTGATTTCCTCTTGAAATATCCTTCGATTACACTCCTTCCATATCGTCCATAATATGAATCCTGGGACACATTTCCATATGTTGTCAACTCTACGAATGTGAGAAAAGTTTTTCCTCCAATTAATGATAGTTCCATGAATGGAATCTCTGTCACGGTCGGAGGCGCCTAGCAATCCTTCCATCCAGTGCCAAAGCTGGTTAGCCCACTCACAAGAATTGAAAAGGTGATTCATGGTTTCCGCTGCGTCCATGCACATTGGGCACCTTGAGGGTCCCCTGAAGCCTTTTTTAAGTAGGTTTTCCCAGGTCAGTGTTTTCTTTTGCATAAGAAGCCATAAGAAGGTTCTGATTTTCGGCCAGGAAAGGTTGTCCCATACCTTGTCAGACCAGGGCACAATTTCAGGCTGCTCTTCCTTTTCTATGATACTCCTGGCTTCTTTCAGGGAAAAATCTCCGTTGCCATTCGGACCCCATCTCAGCTTATCATTCTCTTCGGCTATCCGAATTTTCCTTTTGAGAATTTTCTGATTTAGAATCTGAATAATTTCCTGAGTGTTTTCGTTATTGCTTGAATTGAAAACCATCCACTCCCTCCATTTCGAGTCTCTACTGATTGGGTTCTAGTATTGATTGACTCTGTATTTGCCCTCATTTTGATTTATTTGCTTCAGGGGTAAAAGCTGTGGGGATTCCAGTTTAGGGGATTGCTGCCATGCATCCTCCCAGAAAAGAGCTTGAGTGCCATTTCGTATCTCCCAGAAACTGTGTTCCTGAACTATGCTTCTGTTGTTTTTAGCATGATTCCATATTGGCGAGCCATCAGGAGCGTCCTATATTCTGATAAGGTCTAGATTGTTACAATTCGGCATATACTTTTCCTTCCAATGATTGGCCCAAGGTAGGCTTGTATCAGTGATCCATTTCCACCAGATTTTGGCACCACAGATTCTGTTGACCACTGAGGGATCAACCAGATTTAGTCCCCCCCTATCCTTTGGTTTACATAATTTCTGCCAAGCAACCAGAGACCATTTTTTCTTGTCGCCGTTTCCACTCCATAAAAAGGATCGTTGGATAATTCTTATTTGATTCAAGATTCCTTTTGGAGCTGGAAGAATTGATAACAGATATTGTGGAATAGCCTGCAGGACAACTTTGATTAATATGAGTCTGCCTGCGAAATTTAGAGCTCTGTTTTTCCAATGCTTGCATTTCCTCTCCATACTGGCTAGAACTTTCTCCCAATGAGCCTTTTTCCATGGTTTGAGTGTGAGAGGGGCTCCAAGATATCTCGATGGCAAGGTTCCAATTTTAAATCCCAGAAGCCGAGATAGATGAGATTGGATAGCCTAATGAGTATTGAAAAAGAAGATTGTAGACTTGGAGAAATTGATCTCCATGCCCGAGGCTCTGCTGAACAAGTTGAGAATGTCCCTGTAAGCTAATGCTTCTTTCACTGTTGGAACACCATGTAACATGGTATCATCCACAAACTGTTGATGAGTTGTGGCTGGAATTGACCTAATAGGTTGCAGACCTTTAATTTGACCCTCTGCTTTTTTCTTGGCTATTATTCTGCTTAGGCCTTCCATGAGAATGACAAATAAGAAAGGGGATAGGGGATCACCCTGTCTAATGCCTCTTGAGGGACTAAAGGGGGCTGAGGGGGTGCCATTCACAAGGATAGAGAGTCTAGGAGATTTTATGAGGGCTAAAACCCATTTTATCCATTGCCTACTGAATCCAAATGCTTCTAAAACTGCTTCCAGGTAGGTCCAGCTTACTTTGTCATAAGCTTTAGATAGATCTAATTGCATAAGCATTCCGGCTTCTTTCCTCGATTGAAGTGAATGAATCATCTCCTGTGCCAGCAGAATGTTATCTAAAATTTGCCTGCCTTCAACGTAGCCAGATTGCTCCTGCGATATTATGCCCGGTAGGATCAACTTCAGCCTGTTGGCTATGACCTTGGAGATGATTTTTTAGATGACATTACATAGAGCTATGGGCCTAAATTTCTCTGGTTTATTTGCTTCTTCAACTTTGGGAATGAGAGCAATGAAGGTTGAATTCAGAGATTTTAGGATGGTTTTGGAACGTCTTGAATCTTCCACAACTTCCCATATTTCTTACTTAACAATGTGCCAGCAGGCTTTGTAGAAGTTGATGGTGAATCCATCCGGTCCTGGTGCTTTGTCGCTGGGCATGCTCTGTACTGCCTCCTCCACTTCTTCCAAAGTAATTTCTCTTCTTAGGGCCCAATTTTGATCCTCTGTAATAGATTTAGGGATGGCATTAGTGATTTCCTTGATGGCCTCCTCTCTGTTGATCCCCGGTTCTTGTGCTATAAAGCTGAAGTGATCCGATAATGAGGCAGATATTTCGTTATGATTCTTAAGGATTTCTCCTTCACTATTTTTTAATTCTAAGATCTTGTTGGCACTTCTATAATCCATGGCTGACCTATGGAAGAACTTAGTATTTTTCTCCCCTTCCTTCAACCATTGAATTCTCGACTTCTGCCTCCATAAGGACTCTTCCTGCTTGCATCTGTTATGCCATTGTTGAGTGAGCTCTTTTTCTTGCTCAGAGGTCTCCTCATTTCTGCATCTTGCCGCACCATCCATTTGAATTTGTTCCAGCTTGTTTTCTAGGATGATTTTCTCTTGAAAGATGTTTCCAAACACTGTTTTATTCCAATCTTTTATCCTTATTTTGATGTTTTTTAGTTTCTTTTGAAGATTGAACATTTTGGAGCCCGTTTCATCCAAAGGTTCTGACCACCATTTTTCAACCATCGAGAGAAAGTTGGGGTGTTCTATCCAGAACTTTTCGAATCTAAAGGGTTTGTTCCTGGGGGTGCCCTGAAGCTCGACAATGAGTGAGATCGGCCAGTGATCCGACCCTCCACTTGGGAGGATGTTCGATTCAACTGTTGCTCCATCCATAATTATGCTTTCCGAGACTAAGAAACGATCCAGTCTGGATGCTATTAATCTCTCGCCCCCCCTTCTGTTGTTCCAGGTAAATTTACCACTCTTAGGGTATACATCTACCATTCTGGCATTTTCAATGAAACTTATAAAAACCTCTGCATCCCTGTTTAGTTTTCTAAGGCCTCCTTTTTTTTCCAGGAGGGAGGTGATCATGTTAAAATCTCCCCCCAATATATAATTAGAGTCT
This sequence comes from Pinus tabuliformis, assembly GCA_031772625.1. NCBI lineage: Eukaryota > Viridiplantae > Streptophyta > Pinopsida > Pinales > Pinaceae > Pinus > Pinus tabuliformis. The sequence continues at coordinate 1,217,457,681 of CM062819.1, read as the reverse complement.
GGGTGCCTTTCTATGAGTTTGGATAACGAAGCTAGGAAATTTAATTTATCTTTTAACTTTTGAGGGCTGTATATATTGATACATAAGAAAGATCTGGAGTTACCTGTAGGTTGAGCTTCCAGTGCTATGTAGTGTTTGCTTGCCTCAGCCGTTAGAATCTGGATTTCCCTTGTATCCCAAAATGTAGCTAGGTCTCCTTCTCGCCCTTGGCTCTCGATCTCTAGGACTTCAAAGTTTCTCCCAAACTTGTTGCGTAGGCGATCTATGCTAACTCTATTACATTTGGTCTCTTGTAGGAACAATATTTCCGGGTTGTATTTCTGCATCTGCCGCTTCAGAATTCTCTGCTTAGCCTGGCTGTTAAGCCCCCTTGCGTTCCATGAGACAATCTTCATAATTAAACAATTGGTTGGCAGGACGGGAAAGCACTTAGCATCTTTATCTTACCTGAGTTAAACAACATCTCACCTAGCTCCTGCAGAACCTCTCCACTTGTTTTGCGGCCTCTACGTCGTTTCTGCCTCGAGCTGAAAGTTTTTCCAAGGAGTTCTTTATAATGTAGGCTGCTGCCTTTGACTATACCTAACTTTCTATTTTGTTTTTCTAGTTCGGCTTTCTGCCGTGCTATGAATAACTCATTGACCTTCTTGATTTCTTCCTCCGGTGCTGCCTCGATTCCTCTGGCTCTCCAGCTCTCAACAATCGCTGGTAGGTCTATTCCTTCCATAGCTAGGGTCTCTTCCAGCTCCAAATCCTCACTCCCCCCTTCACTGGTGAGCATTTCTGTTTCTTCTTCCGTTTCTACTGTTCTTTCCTGCATTTGGACTTCATTGTTAAAGTCTCCTTCCTTAGTCCCTTTCCTGGTTGGTTCTTCCTGTCCTTCTTGCCCTACCTCCACATTAGGTATATTTTGCTTGTCCTCCGAGTCAGTCTCAAGATCTAGGATCTCAAAGGGGTTGCTGAAGTGATTTCTTTCGGTATTGCCTTTGTTAGCTCTTCTTATGTTGGCTCTCTGCTTGTTCTTTGGTTTAATGAAATTGTTCTTGTCTTTGTTGTTCTGTATTGTTTCATCTTCTACCTCCTTTCTATTCAGTGGACAGTCCCTTATCAGATGCCCATGCTCATGGCATTTACGACACCTAAAGGGTATTTGCTCATAGTCTAAGGCCTGAAAGTATTCCTCATCCCTGTACTCGAGCCATAAGCCTTCATGCAATGCGCCAGAGACATCCAGTTCCACACAAATTCTAGCGTATGATGTGTATCTTTTCTGCATAGTAGCCTCCGAAGCTTTAACAAAGGTGCCCAGCTTATCACCAATTTGTTTTAAGGCGTTCAGGCCCCAATAGTCTATTGGGAGAGAGAACAGTCTGATCCATACCGGGACTTGAGTAAACGATTCCTTTTCTGGGACGAAGTTTGGCTTCCAAGGTCTCATGTACAAGCCCGCAGATGCTAGAAAGTAGGGACCACCTTCGAAAACTCTGTCTTTATCTTCTAGATTTGAAAAGACTACCGTAAAAAATCCTTTAGCACCCAGATGAAGCTGCACATCCCCTTTCGGCTTCCACTGCTGTCTTATCCATTGGCACAGAGTCCTTTCAGATGGCCAGACTCCCATGAATTTACAAATGATGGCATGTTCCGCCATATGCTCTCTGTAAGCCTAGATTTCAGGGTCATTGATTATTACCCTAAGGTTGTCTGTTTTTTTGGGCTTGCAGGCATTATTATTCGTTGAGGTCTTGTTGGGGTTCGCGCTGGTCTCCCCCTCCTTCTCCGGTTGACCCTCGTTATTGCTTTTTGGCTCTTTGTCTTCTTCTGGTTGTTCCTCCTCGTTTCCTGAGGGTTTGGGCTTTGCGTCTATTTTGTCTTTAGTGTTTGCTCTATTCTGCTTCTCTTTATTCCTGAGTTTTGAGGTGTTGTCTGTCTTGTCAGGTATCATTAGTTTATTCTCCTTGTTTTTTCTGCTATTCTGCATCTTGTTGTCCATTCCACCTATTCTAACTCCCTCTTTCAGGTTCTGTCGCTGCTTCTGCATGACAATCTGCTTATAAGTTGGGGTCCCACTGGACCCCTCTGCTCCCATCCAGTCCGACAGCGCTTGCCCCTTTCGAAACAGTGCTGCCAATCTGAATCTGTGTTGTTCCAGCACTGTATCAAATGCTATTCAGCTTAGAAAACCTTGTTTCATTTTTTAACAAGCTTGACATAAGACAAGGAACTATGCTCGTACACCTTGTTTCATTTTTTAATGAGCTTGACATGGACCTTGTTTCATTTTTAACAATATTGACACAAGAAAGGAAATCTGCTCTAGGAACCTTGATCATGGCCCGTGAGAGGTCATGGCTTCCAAAAGGTTCTCATCACATGGAAGAAAAATCCTCCGAAAGGGATACAAATCAACGGATCTAATGGAAAGTTTAGGCTCCAATGATCCTAGTAAATGACTCACCATATCACCTACTGGATCTAGGTCATAAGAAGTTGGCCAAACAATGGAAGGATCATCTTCATCAGTAGGTACGTTAATGGGATAGGTTGCCACATAATTAACCCATGGAATAAAAGATACCACTTGCACATTCAGAACACTTATGGATGTAGGATGATGGCAGTCAAATTTGGACCATTAACTGAAAGCCGATTGATAGTCACAATCCTTCCATCATGCAAGAAACAGATCACTCGAAACAGTATGGAAAAAACATCATTCATAGTATAAACATAGTCTCGCCCTAGGAGAAAATCGAAGCCAAAATGGCCCATGAAAACCATAAGATCAATACATACATGTTTCCCCCTCAAAGTAATAGGAAACTAAGGAAGGGCCCCTAAGAGTTGATGATTTATGCTATTAAAAGCTAACACATTCAAAGTGATGGACACAAGTTGTGGAGAGCCCAAAGCTTTCTAAGTAGTGGAGGACAGAATACTAACAAAATCTCCCTCATCTATAACAATGTAATCGATGTTCTTATCATAAGCCTTTACCATGATCTTAAAAGGCATGTAAGAAGCAATACAGGGTTTCTTTCAATCAACTGCAATCAAAGGAATTGCATGTTTTCTTGGAGGGGGTTTCATAAGAATGGGATAAATTCCCCCCTATCTGGTAGAGTCTGAAGAAACAAGAACAACATGAGAAGTATGAAGTTCACTCTCTACGAGAAAGGTATGCTAATATTGAGGTGGAACTGAGTCAACCATTTTTTCAACTGATGGTTGGTCAGGAATGGACTCATGGGATTCATGTTTAGAGAGAGTGGGATTGACTCAAGATGGATTCTGATCAATCACTTCATCAACTAGTAGAGGATTGAGGGAAATATTTTGATAACCAAAAAGGAGATGAGGCTAAGAAGCTGTAATATTTTACAACTCTTTTGAGGCTTCATCGATATAAGGGCAAATGTGAATAGGATGACTCCCTTCATATATAATACAGGGAAACTTAACTTCACTCTTATTTCCATGGAACTTATGATAACTAGTCGATGTTTTGTCACCAACATTATCTCCAAAGGTTGATGACAAATGATGATGTGAGACTTTGGACCACACATCTAATACCTATGGAATATGAGGACAATCTCTAAGAAGTTGGTCACCCTTACATAACTTGCAAGGGAATTTAACTTTGTGGGGTTAATTGGAATGTTCTTCTATACTAGTTGCATGGATAGTAATTGTTTCTTGGTTGCCCATCTACTTATTTTTCTTGTTCTTCTTCATCCTTCCCTTTATCTTCTTAGCTTCCTGGTTACTAGAATCAAGACTTTCACCAGGAGAGGAGGAAGAAAATTATGAAAAAACAATAAGTGAAGAAGGAAAATGGTAAGCTTTAGGATCAACTTGAGGTTGATACTGTTCAGGTGGAGGAAAACATGGTTGAGAAGAAGGTTGGACATTTTGACAAAAGAGGTCGAAAACAATGAAAGTGGTAAAGCAATGATAAATCTGGGAAGAGACAACATTACCATATAAGAAGTACCAATATTTTCAAAAGATGAAAAAAGAACAATATTGCCATCAGAGGGGTTTCCTGGATTGTTAGACTTGTGAACTATTTCCATTAGTCTCAACCTAATATCGACTAATGAGTTATTCCATGGGGAGGATGTTGTTTCGTGTCAATTAGTTGATTTTAAAAATTAACAACAAAAATAAATAAAAAAGGCGTAGCTAGGAAAAATGGTTTACCAAGCATCCATGAGCTACAATATACCACCTTGGAGAACCAAGGATTTACATATGGGTGGGAACTCTCTCCAAATTTTGTGTTTGGTGTATCTCAGTGTACAAGGCAGCCGACTCAGTTACCTATGGTGAGGATAGAAACCTTTGGTGGACTTCCAAAATATACTCAACAATACATGGAAGCATAGTTCGTAACAGTGATGTATAATGCGTAATCATTTGATGACAGTGTTCCCATATACTTATCATGCATGGAGTTCCATCCCATATACTTGAAGGAATGTGGAGAACAATTTGATACACTTACATACATGGAACAGGATATCACCCCCAGAATGAAACGCTGGAAAAAAATGACAAATCCTACATTTAAAGACATTGGAACACATCTCTAGCCTAGACCTCTATGTTTTTCATTAAGTTTCAAATGCTTCTTAGGTTAATTGAGGTGAATTTTAAAGTTTATCTTGATTTAAGTTTCAATTTCAAGGCTTAAAACTTGATGTCACTTGAACACACCTATGATGCAATTAATATGATAAAAATAACTCTTTTTGTTTTCCTTTTAACAATGAAAGGCCCAAGTAAGTAGGGGAAGAATAAATCAATCAATAATGAAACAAACAGGCGATGCAAAAAATGATCTCGTCAACTCCACTATTCCAATCAAAATCAAATCCATATATGAAATGAAAATAATTACTTTTATTTTCTTTTATTTTAATGTTTCAAATGCAACGAAACATATGAATGCAACTTGATTGCTGAAGAAAAGAAACCAAACAGACTTTAACTGTAATGTAAAAGTTACTTTTAAAATTCAACAATCAATCTATGCATACAACTCGAATTGACAAGAAGAAAGAAAGAACGAAACAAAATCTTATAAAAAAGATGATGTCACTTAGAGGTGATTAGCACTCATACACACAATTTCACACTAGGGAATTTCAATTTCACACCCTAGATGCAATGCATAATGCATAAGATTTTTTTTTTCAATTTCACTTAAGTTTTAGATGAAAACTAATATATTCGCCTAATGACTAAAAAAAAACATTTTTTCAGAACGTTGATTGAAACACCAATTCCTTCAAGAAATCCAATGACCAAGAAATCAAGTTTTTAATGACCTAATGACAAGAACAAAGGAAAATATAAACAAATTTGTTTCAAATACACTCAAACCCAAAAGGAAAAAAAATGGAGGCTTCTTAGAGACTACAAGACACTCATGTACCCAAGGAATAGCAGCTTGAACAAAGCTAGATAGAGAGAAAATTAGACAAAAGAAAATCTATGCATGAATAGAAACCAACGCAAGTGCTATAAGGGCACTAATTCTCTACAACACATGAAAAAGAAGGCTCATTGTTGGTTGGAAAAATTGTCCTATTTTTAACCTCTATCTTACCTCGAACACACTACCTAAGACTTTGTTTTAACCTTGGAACCTATTTGTTCTTACACTTCTGTTAAACTTGTATCCTGCACCTCTTTCATGGTTTTCGTACTAAGGGTTATATGTGGACTTAATTATTAATTAAATAGATTTAATATCCTATTTTCCTTTGCAACTTGTATGTTTTCTTTCCTAAGGTAATTCGATAAGGTGAAATGATTAATCAATGTGGAAGATGGGTTGGTGTAGGAATGATTCTTGTACCGTCTGTCATTCTCACACTTCAGAGGCAGTTGTCAACTTCAATATAGCCACCACCGGCTACTCCAGTTTGGTAGTCTGTACACATTCCTTGAAAAAAGATCATAAGCTTTCTGTTGAGCTCAGAGCATGAGGAAAATACAAGATATGGAGGCAACGATTTTGAATGAATACCCTGATTTAGTCTTTTATTGAAATAGCCAAAAGTTGAGATTACACTTCTATTTTCATTTCTCTTACGGTCGTCAGCTGAATGAATGCATATTTAAAAGGGTTTCTAGTGGAAGCTAGGTAGCGATACGCTGGTGAAATTTTTGTTTATACTGTAAATTTTGGTATCACCATATTTCTCGGGATGGATCTGGGATCCATGATGTATATTTTCTACTTTTGAAGTTTAATACAAAGGACTATGCCAATTATGTATTTTCCTGTTCTAATATCTTTGTGATGTATTATTTGAGTGCCAGAAGTTCTAGATCCTGTAGCAGGGAAATGATCTAATTGGCTAGAGCCCAACCAACCCATCTTGTTCTCCCTTTTTCGTGAGGTGCGTTAAACTTATTTTTATGCAAGGTTTGAGAAGGTTATATTTTTTTCTTTCATAGTTAGCAGGCTTTGACTTCTTCATAAGATGTGTGATTTGGATCCGAAGTATGCAGGTTCGGCTGTGTTTATTTCCTACCTTTCGTGTTAACCCTTCTTTCCTTTGATGCGGGTTTTCATTTCTACAAGTAAAGTTTGTTTAGTTTATGTCTGCAAGTACTTTTTATTTCCTGCAAGTTAATTTTCTTTTCTCTGAAAATCATGTTTTATTTCTGAGTGAATTTCCCAAGCATTCTTATTATGAAAGTTTTATGAACTTTATTGAAACACTATTTTCATTATATCAATTTGTGCTTGCACTCATTTCCCTTGCGGAAGTAACTCAGTTTAACACTAAAATTGTTGAAGGGACCTCTAAGCTAAAACTTCTATTTATAATAACTGTAGATGTGATTTACATAATAACAATCATCTTAGGAATAAGCCTGCTTGTATTTGGATCAGATAGTTATTTTTCACATGCAAGAAGCTTCCTGTTCTAGCAAGGAATTTTCTGTGGATTTCGAAGTTCCTTCCATTCTTGAATGTATGATTAGTTAAAGAGTCTTTTGCTTATGAAATTTTATTTCCTCAGCTCTGTTGCACTTTGAAATTTATTCTTAGTTAACACCCTTTTCATTTTAATGAAGTGGTTTGGAAACCTAGTATAGAAACGCTGATTTCTTAGTACAGGAACCTTTGTTTTGGTACAAGAACTGATATCTTGGTATTGGAACAGAGTGCTTTGGTACAAGAACCCATATTTCTTGAATGAAGGTTGAAATCTTCAGTGCATGCACAATACATACTTCTAGTGCAGGAGCATCGCTTCAGTACAAGAACATCATTCCAGTACACGAATACCGTTGCAATGTAGGAACAATGGTTCAGTGCAGGAAGGAAAATATTTAATGAAGACAAATGTCCTTAACAGTTTAATTACTTATTTGTCCTATGACTACATTGAAATTAGTCTCAGATATTCATCTTTTATTGATCAAGATTGTTCATGATGATTTGAAGTTCCTTTTATTAAGTTTCTGCAAAGTACTTTCTTTTTCATTCCAGCACCATAATTCTCTTGGTATTATTTTCCATGTGATCCTTTTGATTTTTCAAATTGTAATTAAGAAAGATAGAAATAGATTTACTAAAGGTTCACATCATTTCTTTGCATTTCCTATGCTACAGTTCTAAGCTTAAGTAGCCTTGGGTTGAAAAATTAAGTGTTAAAGAAGTTTGCTAAACTGCAATTCCGACACCCAACATTTTGGCACTGTTGTCGGGGAGTCATTTAAGATTGGTAAGAACTTTCACATTTTTTTGTAGTAGTGGTAAGTCTACTATTATTTTTTCTGAAATGTGCTTCTATTTCGTGAAGGATTTCTTAATGTTCATCATTTTATTTCCCAACATTTGATTTGAGATTTTTTTTTCTCTTCTGTAATTTTAAAGTTTGTCATTATTTTAGGTTAATTATTTTAAGATGAATGCCTAAAAAGGGTATGGGTCCGAATCCGAATAAGGGCCAAAGAAACACTGATAAATCTAAATATTTTTCTCATCTTGGGCATTCTTTTGAAAGTAGAAAATCCAAATAGACATAGACCCACCACGCAGGAACTATCGACTTGGATTCTGGATACAGTAGTTTGGGTGTGGCACAACCCAAAAAGGGGAAGAATCACACTAGTGGTGATCAAAATAATAATTTAAACTATAGTCAACCTTCTAATTCTATTAGGAGTGGTCTGATTGGAGGTATGAAAAATGGCAGAAAACGAGGACCATGCTGAAGGAACTAGCAAGAATTAGGTAAATGAGGAACAATCCACCTTTGGGTTTCCAATCGTGAATTCAGGAATAACTGCACAAATGAAGAATATTCTACCATCAACTCTTCCTCATTTCCATGGTAAGATACATGAGGATCCAGATTATTTTATGTTTGAATTTGATATATTATGCAGAAGCTATGATTACTCTACAGATGCCCAGAAATTAAAGTTATTTCCTGCAACTCTCAAGGATTCAACCTTACGCTGGTTCATGGGATTAGGAGGAGATACTATAAATTCTTGGGATCAAATGAAGAGAGTATTTTGACCAAATATCAAGAATATTGTAAAACTAGAGAAATGCAGGACGAGATCTTCACTATTGTGCAAGGTGATGATGAGACCTTGGAAGATTATTTAGAGAGGTTTCTATACATCCTCCAAAGGTCAAAACATAAATTTGACATAAGTACTATTAGAACCTTGTTCTTACGTGGGCTTACTGAAGATTCTAGACATAATTTGAATTTATTAGGACAAGGGGATATTGCTCAAAAATATTTTGATCAAATTTGTGACTTGTGCAGGAAGCTCTCACGAAATCAATCTAGATCTGGTAGAGGAAGTCGAAGTAGAAATAATAAACTTGGATCTATAGATGCTATGATCATTGGTTTGGAAAATAAAATGGACAACATGAAAATTGAAATTATGAATATTGTTAGCAAACAAATAGACTCTTTGAAATTTCAATAGAAATTGGTAGAAGAACAAGAGTCATTGTCTATTTATTGTCCAAAGTGTAGGAAAAAACATCTTTTAAGAGAATGTCCTGCTGATGTTAAAGGTGCTAATAAATGTGTAATTTGTGTAGGAAAACATGCTACCAAGGAGTGCCCTTCTATACTGGGACTGAAAGTAGCATTCGAAGGAGATCAATTGAACCTGAGCCATTGCATGCCATGGAAGCATGGAGAAATTGGCCTCAGGTAGGTACATGTATGATTCCTAAACCTCCACCACATTTTTATGGTTATAATTCATCACCATATTCCTACCATAATACAAATCACTCTCAACCTTAGCAGCATGGGAATCACTTTAAATATGGACAACCTCCTCAACCTTGGCAACAAGAATGGAGGGGGTCAAATCACTCTCATTATTCCCATCTTGCACCTATGCAATCATATCATACTGTATATACAACTTATCCCATGTCATGACCATATTTACCCTCCTTACCTCAACAAAGTCAACCAATGCCATCACTACCTTTAATACCATCTTTTTAACCACCGCAACTACCTGCTCAACTAGTATTGAATCCTAATAATAAAGTGGTATAATTGATTCATTCAATTCAACTGCTCCCTTCTCCCATTTGTCAGACCTTTTTAGTTGGGATCCATGAGCTTCAATTGAGATCAGGAAGGGTAGTAAAGACAAAAAAACAAAAACAATCCACGGTGATTATCGAGGAGAGAAATGAGGAGGAAACTCCTGATTGTTGGAAATAATATGTCCCCACTGAACCCATTCCCACACATTAGGAGTTTCCATATTCTTCAAAACAACCTCCCTACCCAGAGAGGCTAGTTACGGAGAAAAATGACCCCACTCCTCAGTCTAGTCTGGCTTCCGAGCGTAGAAATATTTGCATAAAGGTCCCTTTGCTACAAGTTATTAAATAGATCCCCATATGTACGAAAATAATTAGGGAACTTTGTCTTAAGAAGCCAGGAAGGAGAAGAGTATAACCCTAGACCATTCAGTTTTTTGGGAGAGAAACTGAGTTGATGACAGGATGTGCATAGATGGAGAAATACATTGATCTTGGAAACCTGGTTTTTACTGTCAAAATAGGTGATATCCTTGTTCCCAATGTGTTAATAGAATTGGGGCTGACCATTAATGTTATGACTAGGCAAATCGTGGATAAAATTAGGTTGACCCATATTCATACTACCCCTACTATGCTTGAACTTGCGGACACATCTAAAATCAAGCCAAAAGGTGTGTTGGACGATGTGGTTATTTCAACTGATTCTTTGGGATAACCTACATATTTTAGTGTGCTTCAACCAAAAAATCATGTTTGTAGACATCCCTTGATTTTGGCGCGACCATGGCATGCCACAGGTGATTCTTATTTTGGATGCCACTTTCGTGATATGTATATTTCCCATGGAGACAACAGGAATAAAGTCACCTTGTATCCACCTGCTAGATTCAAGAGCTCAGAGACACCTTATGGCCAGATTCTGATATTATTGATGAGGAAACTCAATCTGTTTCTTCAATCCATCATCATATTAGGTCTACCCTTGAGGGTGAGTTATGGGACTTATTGAATAATCTAGACACAATGCCAACTTTTCACATGCTTAGTCAAATATTTAGTCTAGATTTTCAAGAAATTTATAGTTCTCAACCTCCCTCATCACTGCCTCTAGCAGCATCTTCCTGTCTTGAGCCCCAGACCACTCTTGTTGAGATTAGTCTAGGAAAATCTTTACACATAAACTTAGACCTCGATTCCTCCCCACAATAGAAGCTTATTAGTTTTTTGTGAGACCATCTTGATTCCTTTGCCTGGAGTTATGAGGGAATGAAAGGCATACCTCCTAAAACTTGTACTCAAAATATTAATATTCAGGATGGAGCTCGACCTATTCGACAACCCCAAAGTCCCATGAATCCGGCGCTAAGAAAAGTTGTGAAAGAATAATTACAAAAAAATCTTAGATGCTAATTTTATTTATCTTATATCTGATATCCAATGGGTCTCTCCATTGGTGATAGTCCCGAAAAAAATATGGGAGATGGCACATTTGCATTAATTACAGAGAATTGAATTAATCCACTCTCAAGGACTATTTTCCCATTCCTTTTATCGATTAGGTGCTAGATGCCCTTAGCGGTAAAAAGTAGTTTTGATTTTTAGATGACTTTAGCGGATATAACCAAATCCAAGTCTCACCCGAGAATCAAGACAAGACCACCTGCACATGCCCATGGGGGGCATTCACATACCTAGTGCTTCCCTTTGGGTTGTGTAGTTCCCCAAATACCTTTCAAAGGGAAGTGCTGGCTATTTTTTTTGACCTTGAGTGTGTAGAGATTTACATTGACGATTTCTGACTATTTTGTAACTCGTCGAAGAAGCCTCAAAAACATAGAAAAATTGATTTTCATTATCAAGAATCCCACCTTGATTTGAGTGATAAAAAATGCAGATTGATGTGCAAAACAGTGGTAGTTCTTGGTCATTTGATTTTTGACAAAGGTATCCAGGTAGACCCGGCTAAAATAGAAGTTATTTTGTGTCTTCCTACACCCAAAACACAAAGGGAAGTGAGAGGATTCCTGGGGCATGCGGGCTATTACCGGAGATTCATTGAGAAATTTTCTAGGATAGCTACCCCCCTTTTCCGATTATTAGCTAAGGATAGTGAGTTCTCTTGGTCCACAACTTGCCAATAGTCTTTTGAGACATTAAAGGAAAAGTTAGTACAGGCACCAGTTTTGAGAGGGCCTAACTGGTCCCTACCATTTCATATTTCCTCTGATGCATCAAATACTACCATTGGCACATCTCTAGGATAGGAAGAGAACAAAAATTCCTATTCTATTTACTTCATCAGTAAAAAATTGGCACCTGCTGAGCTAAACTATACAGTAACTGAGAAGGAGTTTTTAGCCATATTTTTTGTTATTAATAAATTCAGACATTATATTATAGGATATGAAGTTTTTGTACATACTAGCCATTCTGCTATAAGATATTTAATGAATAAACCATTGACTAGCAATCGAGTGACTAGGTCGTTACTTTTGCTATAGGAGTTTAATGTTACCATTGTTGATAGACTAGGAAAACATATGTCATCACTGATTATTTATCTAGATTGAATAATCCTGGTGAGCTAATTCCCGTTGATGATGATTTCCTTGATGAATATCTTTTTGTTGTGTCAACAAAATCACTGTGGTTTGCTGACATAGTTAATTATTTAGTCACTGGAAAAACACCACCTCAGTTATCTAGTTGTGACAAGTAAAATATAATAAATAAACGTGATTCATATTCTCGGATCCAAGGGGACCTCTTTTACACTATACTAGATCTCATTATTCGTAGATATGTACGAGAGGAAGAAATGTTTAACATTTTGAAATCTTCCCATGATTAACCTTTTGCGGGCCATTTCACTAAGAAGAGAACTTCATATAAGATTTTACGAGCTAGCTATTTTTGGCCTTCCTTGTTTAAGGATGCCAAACAATATGTCAAGCGATGTGATAGCTATCAGTGAATGGGTCAACCTGTCGAAGGCAATGAAATGCCTTTATGTCCTTAGGTTATGATTAAGCCTTTTGAAAAATGGGTTATTTATTTTGTAGGACCTATAAATCCAGCATCTTTGAATAAAAAACATATTTTGGTTTGTATAGATTTTGTTGCAAAGTGGGTAGAGGCTAAATTTGTTTCTTTTGCTACTAAAAAAGTTGTTGTTGAATTTTTGTTTGATGAAATTTTTACTAGATTTTGTGTTCCTAAAGAGATTGTTACTGATAATGGATTATGGTTTGTATCTAATTTGGTTAAGGGTGTTACGGATCAATACAAAATTTGGCACAAGAAATATACACCATATCACCCTCAAGAAAATGGCCAGGTGGAGTCTACCAACAAGGTGATGGAATCCATCCTTACCAAAATAGTAAAACTGCATAGAAATTATTTGGCCAGCAGATTTCCTAAAGCCTTATGGGATTATTGAACCACCTGGAGGAACAATACGGGGCATACACCATATTATTTGGAATACAGAAGACAATTCCTTTTGTTAATTGAGTTCCATATTAAAAGTTTTTAAACTGCAGTTCAATTGGGATTAGATCTCTCAGAAGCACAACAACAGTGACTACTGCAGTTAAATGAGATAGATGAATTTTGAAGATATGATGTTCAACAAAATGAGATAGTGAAAAAACAACACAAGAAGTGGAATGACAAGGTGATAAGAAAAAAGAAGTTCCAACCAAGTGATTGGGTAGTCCTTTATGACTCTAGATTTAAACATTTTAAAGGGAAATTCCATACACATTGGTTGGGACTTGATGAAGTGGTTACATTTTTTGAGAAAAAGGCTATAAAAATAAAAACTATTGATGGGTGAGAGTTAGTATTCATTGTGAATGGAAATATACTTAAAGTATACTTTCATCTTCTCACAAAGAAAGATTTCATGCAGCAAGTGCAATAGTAGTATGAACTAAAGATGGTAGGTAGTTGTGCCAACCTATTACAAATATGATTCTTTCTTTTCTAGAAATAAAAATAAAAAGAAAAAGAAAATCCAAAAAAAATGACAAAAATTTAGAAGAAAAAGAAAAAATATTTTGCATGTGGTAGTGAAAATAAATTTACAGACATGATCACAGAAGGATCAACTTGAAAACCAACATGCTGGCAAAAGGATCAAATTTTAATAAAATGGGAATGTTGCTAGATCTTTATATGTGCTAACCATCACTGAGAAGAATCAGGATTTTAAGTGCAGGAACCAAGACCTTATCCAAGTTTAGGACAACTAACATGGAAATTTTTATGCAAGCAACACTCAATTCTCGGTGTAGTTATTTTTGGTTCAGCACTATTCAGGAAAATTTTGAGGTGAAACTCCGGCCTTCTTTTATTCATTTTTCATAAGTGTCCCTCTATAATTCTTCTTTTCTATCCTATTGAGATTGACCATCCCTTTCTTCAAAAGAGATTGTCCCTATCCGATTTCGTTTTTCCTTATTTTCCCTAAAAAAAAAAATTCCCTATCCCTTTTTCTGTATATCCCTCTTGGATTGGTCTCTCTTGAATTCCCTGATTGATCTCCTCTCCATTCTAAAATTTACCCCTTTCCCAGTAATTTTTTTCCTCATGGACTGTATTTCAAGATCTAATAAGAATTCATGTATCAGATCGAAAGGCACATGATAATACCAAGAACTAGCGAATAAAATCTCCTTTGAAAACTCTACAATTTTTTCAAGATTCAACCTGCATATTGTATTTTTATTATGAATCTCTTTCTTTACATATGCCACGACACTTTCGAGTGCAGGAATAGTGATATTCCTTAGTAAAGGAATGTGTGTTTCAATGCAAGAATTTTGGAATTTCTGGCACAGGAATATGTGTTGTTGTGCACTTCCGAGTGCAAGAACATGTATTCCGGTGTAGGAATGGTATTATTTCTTAGTACATAAATGTTTGTCTTAGTGCAAGAACTAAAGACTCCTGAGTGCAAGAATGCACATTGCAGTACATGAATGTCTGGTATAGGAAGGCATGCTTGGAACAAGAGTTTAGTCTAGGAACAGGGGAAATTTAATTTCATTTAGTATAGGGATCTTGTTCAGGCATAAATGGATGCACTATTTTAAATTATAGCATGCAATAACCTTTTCTACATTTGATTAGACTTTTTTTTATCATTACTAATTAGGAAATATTTTTTTTGAAAGTAAAAAGGCATTTAGTTATGAAATGTTATCTTTTTATAAGTATCATATATACCCTATGCGAAATCATGACTTGATTGGGGATGTTTGCGAAACATTCTCATAATCTAATCTTCATGCTTGAGCCTTGTCAATATTAATGATGACCTAATCCTATATGATAACTTGCATTGTTTTTAAGTGCCACCCTTTACTAATCATTGTTATGATATGTACTTTGGGATTATGCTAGCATTTGTAGCCTTTTCAAGACAGAATTTGTCATAATTAAGGCACAACCATTGAATAATGTTGATATAGGGACATGAAACAGATCGTGAACTCCCTCAAATATCTTTTGAAATTTCTTGTTGAGTAATCTTCAAAATTTTGAGAAATCAAGTGAACTTTGAACAATTATGGAAACCGTTCGATTTGAACTGTGGTCTGTAAGAGAATTGGAGTAGATGATTGAATACCAGGGTAGTTTTTATCTGCTGCAGGAATCAGGATTTCTCCCCTTCCTAATCAAATTTGATGGTTTCGATTCGGCCGTTGCACTCAAATTTTACCGAACCTTTGATGGAAGTAGAGATAAGGTGGGGTCCTTGGAGTTTGAAGTGACTAAGAAATCTATTTCACAAGCTACATGGTTGGAAGCTACAAGAGAGAAATTGTTTAAAAAGGAAAAGCTCGAGGAAGGAGCTTGGTGATGATTCGTCGTCGATAAGAATCAAGAGGTGGACTAGAAGGTTGGGTTACAATGAAATGTGATGATAGATAAGTGGAAGCATTTTCTCTAAATCCTGCAAAATTTTCTCACTTGTGAAGGCCGACATTCATTAACCTTCTTATACCACATTCGATTGCCACTCCATTTCGAATCAAGTAAGTTAATTAACTTCCCCTGTTTCTTGTTCAAAAGTTTGGAAAAGATTTCTAAAAGCATCAAGAAAATTCAAGAAAGAGAAATTCGATTCAAATTATATCATTATGGGTTGATTCCAATTCTGGTTAAAAGGGAGTTAGAGGGGTAGAATATGACTTGGGAAGGGTTCCTGAAAGCGTTTCAAGAGAGGAGCACAGTGAAGTCATCAAGAAAGAAGGGCAAGGTCAATAAAGAGAGGCCCAACCGAAAGGATAAACCTTAACCCCATAGACTAGTAAGACCAAGGAGAAGAAAACCCCGTCTAAGAAGCCAGACATGATTTGAAACCCCGAGCCCTTCAAAAAGAATAACCACGAGCTCTGTCAAAAACAGGTTTACCTTCTTAAAGGTAGGCCATACTCTATCAACCTCCCCAATAAATATCGATGATTCGGAGGAGTATCCCCCCTCTGTAGATAACCCCCAGTTTAATTTACTAATTAAAGATACTCTCTCTCTCCTTGCAGATGCAAGAATTCATTATGTGTTTAGTATAGTTTGTGTGGAAGAGGAGGATAACACTCCTCTGGAAACCTTAATTAAGAAAGTAAAGAAACGGAAAACATCTCATATACATAGTGCAAGTGAAGGAAAGGAGATAGCAATGGATTATGATGAGGGTATTGTTCCTCAAAGTCTTGAGACACAATGTGGGAGTGCCCTCGAAGAGTTAGTTGCTGAAGGGATTCCGGTATAGGAAGAACTCAATAAGGAAGATCCTGCTCTCTATTTGAGTAGCTAAGTCAAAGAACTAAAACAACGTATTTATGGACTTGAAGTATTGAACCAAACTATGAACGAACATAAAATGATGGTGTAGAGAAGGAATGTTGGATTGATGGAGGAGGTGCAAGAGTGAAAACGACGGGAAAAGGTATAGAAATTTTGAGCATCTAAATGTTGTGGCCACCTTAGGGAAGTGGTCAAATAACTTGAGAAGGCTTGCAGTAATAAGTTGAAGACAAAGAAGACATGGATCAGTATTCAGATACAGGATTAAAGGGAGCTCTCCATGCCTTTTTTTGCATAAGCTAAGGTTATGTGAGTACATACAACAATATGGGGATGGGAGGATGTTGGTCGAAAGAATTGTCCTATTTTTAACCTCTATCTTACCTCAAACACACTAACTAAGCATTTGTTTTAACCTTAGATCCTATTTGTTCCTACACTTCTCTTAAACTTGTACTCATTCCTGCACTTCTTTCATGGTTTTCTTATTAAGGGTTATATCTAAACTTAATTATTAATTAAATAGATTAAGTATCCTATTTTCCTTTGCAACTTATATGTTCTCTTTCCTATGGAAATTTGATATGGTGAAAGTATTAATCAATGTGGAATATTGGTTGGTGTAGAAATGATTCTTGTACCATTCTTCGTTCTTGCACTTCTGAAGCAGTTGTCAACTTCAATATGGTCACTGCCGATGGCTACTCCAGTTTGGTAGTCTGTGCACATTCCTCGCCGAAAGATCAACAACATTTTTTTGGGATGGTAGCATGAGGAAAACATGGGATATGAAGGCCAGGGCTTCGATCGAATACTATGATTTTTTCTTTTGTTGAAACAACCGAAAGCTGAGATTACACTTCTGTTTTGATTTTTGTTGTGGCCATAAACCAAACGAATGTATATTTAATAGGGTTTCTAGTGGAAGCTAGGTAGCGATATGCTGGTGAAATTTTGGTTTATTTTGTAACTTTTGGTATCACCATATTTTTTGGGCTAGATCTGGGATCCATGATGTATATTTGCTACTTTTGAAGTTTAATACAAAGGACTGTGCCAGTTATGAATTTTCCTATTATAATATCTTTGTGATGTATTATTTGAGTACCTAAAGTTCCAGATCTCATAGTAGGGAAATGAGCTTGTTTGCTAAGGCCCAACCAACCCAACTTGTTCTCAATTTTTTGTGAGGTATGTTAAACTTATTTTTCTGCAAGGTTTGAGCAGGTGATATTTTGTTATTTCATAATTAAGAGGCTTGGACTTCTTCATAAGGTCTGTGATTTGGATCTGAAGTGTGCAGGCTTGCATGTGTTTATTTCCTGTCTTTCAAGTTAACCCTACTTTCCTTCGATGCGTGTTTAATTTCCTTTCTGCAAAAGAAGTGCGTTTTAGTTACTTGCCTCGGTGCATTTTCATTTATGCAAGTGAAGGTTTCTTAGTTTATTTCTACAAGTTCTTTTCATTTCCTGCAAGTTCATTTTCTTTTCTCGAAAAATAGTGTTTTATTTCTCAGTGAAGTTTCCAAGCATTCTCAGTATGAAATTTCAGTTTAGAATTAATTTATCTTTATGAACTTTAATGAAACACTGTTTGCATTATATCGATCTATGCTTGCACTCGTTTCCCTTGTGGAAGTAACTCAGTTCAACATTGAAATTATTGAATGGACCTTTAAGCTAAAACTTATGCTTATAATAAGTGCAAATTTGATTTACATAATAATAGTCATCTCAGGAAGAAGCCTGCTTGTATTTGGATCAAATAGTTATTTTTCACATGCAAGAAGTTTCCTGTTTTAGCAACGATTTTTCTTTGACATTCGAAGTTGCTTTCATTCTTGAATGTGTGATTAGTTAAAGAGTCTTTTTCTTATGAAATTTTATTTCCTCGACTCACTTTCACCATGCAATTTATTCTTAGGTAACACCCTTCTCATTTTCTGCAAGTGGTTTGGAAACCCAGTACAGGAACACTAATTTCTCGGTACAAGAACCTCTATTTATGTACAAGAACTGATATCCGGGTATAGGAACAGAGTGCTCTGGTACAGGAACCCAGAGCTCTTGTATGAAGGTTGCAATATTCAGTGCAGGCTCAATACATACTTCTAGTGCAAGAACATCGCTTCAGTACAGGAATGTTGTTCCAGTACAGGAACGTTGTTGTGGTACAAGAACGATGATTCAGTGGAGGAACGAAAATATTTAATGAAGAAAAATGTCCTTAATAGTTTAATTACTTATTTGTCTTACAAATGCACTGAACTTAGTCTCAGATATTCATCTTTTATTGATGAATATTGTTGATGATGATTTGAAGTTCCTTTTATTGAGTTTCTGCAAAGTACTTTCTTTTTCATTCCAGCACTAGAATTCTCTTGGTATTATTTGCCATGTGATCCTTTTGATTCTGCAAACTGTAATTAAGAAAGATAGGAACATATTTAGTGAAGGTTCATATCATTTCTTGGCATTTATTGTGTTGTGCCTCTAATCTTATGTAGCCCAGGGTTGAAAAATTAAGTGTTGAAGGAGTTTGCTGAACTACAATTCCAACACCCAACACTTAGGAGAATTGAAATGCTCTGTCTCTAGACCAGAGGGAGCTTTGATCAGCAGATGTAATTTTCCAACACAAAAATTGCAATTGAAAGTCAATGAAAGGTCTTCCTAGGTTTATTCTTGGCCGAGTAAGACATTCAGGGTCCGCAGAAGAGGTATACGAAGCACTAAGGACAAGGAAATCATGAACAGAGTACACCATTCCCTAGTATGGTCGTAAATTTACTATATGAAATCTACGAATGTAGACAAAAGTATCTTCCCTAGATTGAGTAGCCTAGTCTAGAACAACAGAAAGAAAATAAACCAATGTTTTCCTTAAAGTAAATGGACAATGGGATGAAGCCTTCTTGGAACCCATTGAAAGCCTCATTCCTCTCTTAGATTGTATGATCCAATCATAACTTTGGATGCTACAATTGTAACTTGTACAATCAGACAACACAGGACAACGATCTACGAAATCTATGTGGCATCATCCAACTACTTCATTCAATAGATCAACATGGTATTGAAATAAATGAAATCATAACATCAGATATAGGAAAATAATGAATAGTTTGTATTAATATAAATGGAGAGAGTTACAACCAAATATAGAGTTGATCTTGTAGAATATATCCTCCAAGTTGACTTATCCTTCCTTCTCACAAAGTGTATCTCTATGTCACCATAATCCATGGAAGAATGAAAGTCACAACAATAGCATTAGGGTAGAATCTATAACCAAAAGCCCACCTCTAACTTGTGGATGGAAGTAAATATATAGAAGAGGATTGTAGGTTAGGAATTATTATCCATTTACTAATATATGCTTGAGATTCACTCTTGATGATAGGATGAGCTCAAGGGATAAGGGGTGAAATATCCAAGGTAGGATAGGAAAGGATTCGAGACTTTCATCTAAGGTAAATGGTTATAACAACTCTTGGAATCTTCTGGAAGAGGAATCTTTGTGATTCTTTTTATTTTTCCAAAATTTCTAGAATCAATGGATCCCCATCAATGGGAATCCTACTGGTGATCAATACAGCTCCATAGAAGGTCAACCTGCTAGTGAATGCAGTGTCCTAAAGGGCCAGGGTGTGTTGGGCCTTAAAATCACATAAACGAAGTCGTTAAAGGTAGACACTCTAGGATTAGGGAGAGTCGTGCTTAGGGATTTGTGGAAGGGTGATGACAAGGGTTAAAAGGATGTTGGTTGATCCAGTTAGAAAGCCTATTGACCAGATGTGATAAAATGGCCTATAACACTTCCAAAAGTCTTCAAATCGTAAAACATTTCCTTACCTAACAAAAACACACTCTTAATTAATTAAAACAATTTTAAACCAATACATTTTTATTGATCCACATACATATAAATGCATTTAAAAAAAATCATTTATTTCTTAAATTAATTATCATTTCAAATCCTATAATAATTTTATACTTTATTTTCAATTTATTCATCCAAATCATTGTCAATATATGAAAATACAATATAATTCAAGAGTGCATCAAACTGATGCTTTCTTCAAGAAAAAATAAATGCTTTCATTAATATATAATGACACTGCATTTGTAAATATAAAGAAGAAGTGTGCAGAGACACAAAAATACCATAGTACTACTAGCAAATTCTAGTCCAATTCCAATATGTCTAAAAAAAAATAAAATCTAGAAGAAAAAAAGCGTAGAGAGACATAGCATCAAACTTACATAAGTTTGGAGAATTCGTTTTGGAGTATACATCTGAACAATTCTTCCATTGTTCAGCTGGATGGGTCTCACATTCTTTTCATAACTCTGAAAATGCTAAGTGATAATAATATGTTGACATGTTTTCTTAAATATAAAATTCATGATAAATATGAAAATAATTCGAAGTATAAGAAAGTCTAAAGTTAATGTTATGATATATTATGAGTAATATCATGCATGATTGAAAAAATGGGCTATTGAATATCTTTTGGTTAAATATAAGGTTAATTATGTGTTACGCATTGAATGATGTGTAATCGTACTGTGGTGATGGGAATACTTACATCATGTAAAGCTACGTGTATAGCATTCACTTGGTCCCTTGTAATTGTCCTTACCCACATAAAAATTTATCATCGTGACTTGTAAGTCTTAGGGTCGATACACAGGGAGAAATGTTTGATATGCTGGGACCCAAATGTGTCATCAAATAATAACTACAAATACCTTGTGCAGGATGCCCCAAATGATAATGTTTCCTACTACAAAATTTTATGTGCATCAGATTCACAATGCCTAGAAGATCCTTAGGCGACTCCATATGCCGAATGCCCATGATTTCATCCATGAATTTGTGTGTTAATAACAAAAACATTAAGCATAGCTCATTCCAATGTAAACCCTTGAGAGAAAACCTAACATTACAAAATATATTTTGGTTTACAAGGGATCAAAATAGGGTTGTGATATTGTACCCTACCTAACATTGCAAAAAAGATAATTTAGTTTAGCACGGGCAGAAACAGGGTTGTTAGATTGTACCATTTTCCTTATAGAGTGTGCTATGTCAGTGCGTGTGAGTGGAATTGATTGAGTCTGAACACTTTCCCTTCTATCTCAATACTACCGACATCATTTGACCATTTCACCTGATCCAAAATTTCCATAAATTTATAAGATAGAATCAATCTTGAGAACTTTCATTATGGAAAAAAGATTTAAAAGAAAGTTTCATAAATTACCATGATGTCGTGACCCCTGTTAATGAGGGTTGAATTTGCAGGGTGATATATTATGGTAAGCTTACCTATGTCCCAATTAATTCTATATTTTTTATTCACTGCATCGAAACCTCCCATTCTCGCAAGCCTTCCATTCCTCTTTGATTTTCCCCTAATTCTTAGGCTACTAATAGAAATTAAAGTTATGAAATCCTAGTTTCACGATGATAATAAAAGTAGAGAATGATGGTAGAACTCTCCCATCATTACCGATATGAGTGCACTGGAGGGAGGAGGAGAAATGATCGGTAGCGTGGTGGGAAGGGAATGACACCATGAGCATTAGAGCTAACACATAATGAGTTATATATATATATATATGTGTATGTATTTATTTATTTATTTATAATTTTATTTTTTTTTTTCCTTTCGGTTTGTAACCCTTTGCACTATTTAAATCTCAACCGTAGTTGAGATGTTTAGATGAAGCATATTTTTTGGACAATAAAATGTGGTCATTGGTTAAAAAATTCAACAAACCTCCATCCATCTAAAGTTGAAATATATACACCTATCAATGAATTATTATATAATTTGTTTGGAAAAGTATGAAATTCTAAGTAAAATATTATTTAATGAGATGTATTTTTAATAATTTTGCGTTAAATAATATATAAGTTTAGTATACTATAAATGTTGCGATGTAATATAATATGAGTAATTTTGGTTGTCAAGGGTAGTATTCCCTGTGCATAGAATTATGTGTCATATGTGGAGCAGGGTAGTTATTCTTAGGAGTTACAATGATACTGGTTAGAATTGGCCGGTGCGACATAATGCAAGTCTGTGTCACATAAATTTATGTGAGTGACGAGGTCATTTTTTTCAAATCCCATGTGCATAGACACGTTTTTCATCATTCGGGAAAGGTGGTTACACTTAGGGGTTATAATGGTAGTGCTCAAAATCAACCACATGTTATAAAAGCATGATCCTTGTCCAATTTCCAATTCCTCTAAATAAGAAAAAATAAAAGCCCGAGTAATGTTGATTTTTTCTTCCATGTAAGAAAATATCTCACCCTTCAACCTATATGCAAGACTAAAATATTTCATAAGATAAAACAACAAAGAAGACTAAAAGTCATGATTTCAACATTTCACTTGCAAGTTGAATTTAAGTAAAGAAGATAACAACTAATCCTCCCAACTACTCAAAAAAAACCCAATTAATATAATAATGTTAACATATTTATAATTAATAAATATAAATATGTCTATTATTATTTTTATTTTTCTCTCTCAATAAAATGTTTTGACTTACCATATTTCCTTCTGCATTATGAAGAGCTAGTGATCTATTTCTCACAACAAAGACAATGAGAATGGCCATAATTTTTGAGGTGTAATTAAAATAAAATATTTGTTTCAAATTTACCATCTTATATATATATATATATATATATATATATATATATATATATATATATATATAAAAAGTTTCAAAAGGTTCAAAGTTAGGTATTTCTCAATTTAAAACATGTGATTTTGATTTTAAGATATTTTAAAAGTTCCCTGTACTCATACAAATGAGTATTTATTCATTTCCTTAAGCCATCCTCACATTTAAGACGAATTATGAGCTAGATGTTGTTAAGTAAATATGATATAAGAGATATCTCTAGGGTAAGTATTCTACATCTTATATAGATAAGTATTTATTCAAGTGCATATGAGATACATTTCAATCAAGGGAGGCTGCATCGCATCTAGTCCCTGCCTTTTACTGGGAAAGGCCTTAAGTAAGAATATGCCGAGATATTATTTGAATGGGTAACTATAGAAAAGAGATAATGTGTAGGGTTAACTATAGCTATTGAGAGGGTGGAAGGGAAGCTGGGATTCGGTCAACTAGTTCTGGTCCATCGAAGGGTTCAACCAATGCTTTGCCTACAACAACCTATTTGATAAATCATCCATTTTCACATTGTTCTTCTTGTACATATACGTAATGAAACAGATTCAAAGGCACTTGCAATTTCAAATATAGGCTACAACTCCATCCCTAAGAGAAGTTTCACCAATGCTTTGCCTACAACAACTAGATTGAGAAAGCATCTGCTGTCACATTGTGCTTCTTGTACACATGCGTGATGAAATAGATTCGAAGGCCTTAAATTGATATTAAGCAACTGATCAATAACATTCATCCAGCTTTTAACCAGACTTTAGTCCCCATATACTTGCAAATGAGATAAGCTACTATCGAGAGCACATTTGAGGAGTCTAAGATTCATGAATTCATGAGTCTGGCTCCTAATCCTACTTCATTTGAAAAAAGTGTTTAAATACAGAACTGTTATAGTTCATACTATCATAGGGCCCTGGCATGCCCCATTAGAACAAACCCATGCTTTCTCTTTATATATGACATCAAGATCTTTATTACCCTTTGAGGTTTGTTTAATGATGTTAATGTTGTTGTGTGGTTGCACTAGTGTTGTATTTCTTCATCATTGGCTATGTCCTACATAGTTGTAGGGAATTTTCTTCTATGCGGTTGTTGGCCTCTTAACATTTTTTTTAATGTAAAGTTATAATGTATCTAGAATGGAAAAGAGGTTAGGAAGATCTACATTCAAAACCAAATGCTAGGGAAATGGAAACTACATAAACTCCAACCAAAACAGAAAAACTATGGGCACTAGATCCACTAGCACAAAAGTTCAAAAATAAGAACAACCTACAGAAATTCAAAATGGTGGATGAGCCCTTCTAATCCTACATAAAAAAGAGCCCTAGAAATAAGGAGATCAAGAATATTTGCAGCACACCCAGTCACATATATTTGTATTAACGGGAAAGCAAGAGGGCAAGAGGGCCTTACCTGATGCAATGGACTTGAATAAGAAACTATAGGGACAAACAGAGATCGACACACATCCTTGCACTCTAGGGATTTTCCAAATTGGTGATATCCAACAATAATAGTGAACAGGGGTCCTAATACCATACCTTCACTCCACTGTCCTTACAGTAACACAAGGGAACCAAGGCAAGGAATTTGTGCATTTTGCTCTGAGTCTACTACTATGAAATCTTATGTTGTGGATTTTGCTAATCATGTTGAGCCACAACAAGAAGGGGAATGTGTGTGGAGCAACATGTAAGGAAACCAACGTAAGAATTGTTGGAGTGGTTGATGTCCACAAAATGACAACTGCAATATGTTCACCATTATTTTTACATTTGGGATGTGTATCAGTGCTATGACCCATTTCTTATTTTGTGCCCATGGCATCGTGTAGACCACGGTATTGTATAAGTAGTATTAATATTATTATTTGCAAATGTAAAGGCAGCTTAGGTAAAATAACATGTTGTTTTAATTTGAGATAACATTGTGAGTTGTGATAGCATGGTTGCTTCAAAGTTTCATTGACTGTCTTCTGTTTTGTTATCCATGATCTATTGCATGCTCAATGTACTTATAACTAGTCTGCTACAACTAGCTAACAACGTAATATCAATAAGGCTAGTAAAATGGTTTTGTTGTCAATCTATAATTATTTCTACTCAATGTTCCACCATCTCTATACATTTGTGGTAAACGATTTATAGCTTGAATTTAATGGTTTCATGTATGTATTGGGGAGCTTGAATTAATGTTTATATTCCTCGATTGAATTCCTCTTATTCTTGGTTGAGGACTATTTGATGGAGTATCTTTCATATCTAATGCATTTTTTGCACTTCCGTTCTCATGACTTCTGTGAGGGAATTTAATCATGTATACCATGTAATTAGTCAACAAGATTGTGCAGAGCTCTCCTCAAGTCAATCCTAACCCTACAATTTTCTTCACTGGAAACAAACCAATATAAATAGGTATGATTGCTTCCAATGGTAGAGGTAGAAATGCAACCATTTTCTTTTTACAACCTGAGCATTCATATGAATGTATAAAAAAAATTGTCTTCTCCAGTAAAAGGAGTGCATGGAATGAAGCTTCCAAGAATGATTTACTTGCTAACTGAATATTGTAGAAAGGCAAATGGCTTCAATCATATTCACTTGTTGTGTACAATTGTGCAAAGAATCAATTGTTGTGTATGGCTTCAATAATCAGAAGATTTGTTGTTCTTCATATTTAGAATTAGAAACTTACCTACTGCATTAGCTATTTTATGACAGTTATTGATGTAAAATGTGGAAGGAAATGGATGGAGATAATTTCATAGTTGGTGGCATTCCTCAATTGATAATGGAGGAATGAAATTCTAGGCAGACTAATAAAGTAAATGTAGTGTAGAGAAGAGCTTCCAGTTACTCACATGCAAATTTTTTACAGAACATTACACAGCAATAAAATCAAATACACCATAATCACAAAGATTTTACCTTGGAAACCCAAATGGGAAAACCAAAATTTGGATAGTTGTTATCTATTTCGGTAAATTTTGGTTACAATCTAGCCAATGGCTCTCCATGGATACTCCCCCCTTTGACTAAAATACCCTTTGAGAGTCAAGCTACAAGGAGATATAAAATTGGTGGGGACTAGTGGGAAGGCCAAGAGATTGAGCTTTCTGCATCCACTCCTCTCTCTCTCTCTTATTCTACTAATTTCATTTTTCTATTTTATTTATTTTGTTTTTATTTTGACTCATTAGTCTCTAAAACTTGCATTGTTCATTAATTGCCAAATTACACTTAACTACCAAGTCTTATAACCATTGTTGTTCAGATCCATTTTTTTATCAAACATCTGCACCAAGAGGTTTTTTGGTTTTCAAAGGTTAGGACAATGAATGTAGATCAATTTGCCTTTTGTTTGCTTCTTTGGAGCATGGCTCTAACTTTGGCTCTTGGCTTAAGCTTGAGCTTCAGCTCTAATTTTGGTTGTAGCTGGCACTCTGGCTCTATCTGGAGCCTGTGCTCTAGCTTTCGCTGATGGTTATGCTTTAGCTCTAGCTCTGACTTTTTTTTTG
Source organism: Pinus tabuliformis (assembly GCA_031772625.1). NCBI lineage: Eukaryota > Viridiplantae > Streptophyta > Pinopsida > Pinales > Pinaceae > Pinus > Pinus tabuliformis. Next base: position 1,217,431,050 of record CM062819.1, on the reverse strand, counting down.
GAGGACCAACCTGGATCAATATTCCTTCTTTTTTCTTCTTTGGGACATGGATCTAATTTTTTCTCCAGCTTGGGCTCAAGCTTGTGCTCTAGCTTTCGTTCAAGCTCTAGCCTTGGCTTTAGCTCTAGCTCTATCTATCATCTTGTAAACATGAAGTATAATAACCATATATATAAGCCATGTTGTATCTGCATTTTTCTTGTTGCGATAGTTCGTGTAGCTCTTTCTGTTCTAGTAAAGATCTCATATCTCATATTGGTTGGCTCTTATTTGGGTAAGACTTCTCATCCTCCAACGAACTCCTCATCAATTTCCCATGCTACTTGACATGTCCAATGGCTCCTCAAATCAACAGGCAGGTAGCCAACAACTATATGAATCCCCACAAGCCTAGAACTAAGCCTCAGAAAAAGCCAGATCTAGATCATCGTTGTGAAAGTAAGGCAGTGATCCAAAACTATATCTAGATCATCATTGACCAACCAACATGAGAAAAGCTATAAATTGGAAGGCTACTTCTCTGGACAGCCTACAATCACTAACTTTGTAATCCTGTGAATGATTGCAACCACTAACTTTGTACTCCTGTGAATCATTAAAAGAAGTCTTTTCTGGATTTGATCACGAGGATTTTTCCAATTCTTTCCTTGTAAGGCACACAAGAAAACTTGGTATGTCCACTATGGAAGGTATAGATATTTAAGGAAAGGTGAATTTTTTGTATGTGGTAATTATGGTAATGATTTTGCCTCTATAAAGAGAAATATAATGCAAAGGAATGGGAAATAGTCATACAACCCGCAAGTCTCTAGCTTTAATAGTAGCGTCCAAAGGAAAACCAATGTCTACCCATTTAGCAGTTATAGAGGCTTGAGAACCATTTATGTTCCATAGTATTACAACAACTTTTTGTTGGACCGCATGTTACCATCAAACAAAAAGGAAGTTCACCAGATTAGAGAAGATATGTTAGGCGGGATTGATTCATTGGCTGGGCGGGGCTACTATACAGGGCTAATTGGCTTGGCTCATGGGCTGCTCAGTTAGGTTACTCAACTTGGATACCGGGCTCGGTTGGGATATTCGACTTGGATACTCGGAAACGATACGGAGCCTTGGAAATGTGGTTACCTACCTGGGTTTCTCATTCTTCCAAAAGTGAGTGTACAATACTTAACAAAAAAAATTATAGCCCTTATGTTTGCCATTAACCAGCACTGTTCTAGTGATAATAACTAGTTTCTAATCGATGGAAAGGCAGTGACAGAATCAGGGAAACCCATTGGGAAATTGCGGAATTGAAGGGAGTCGATCCCAGGTGCCCTGTAGAGGGTCATACAGAGTTAGCCCATAAACGGGGGTGCCCTGCCACTTATTCTCAGCTGATGCCCCTTTAGGAATAGCTTGAATCAAACATATGAATTGCTCGCTAATCTCATAAATCTTTCTGTCCTCGTAGAATCGTGGGCTACTCAGCATAGCCTCCCAACTTCTGCACACAGTTTTGAGGTTATCATGTGACTTGTAAGTCACTCTCAGTAAGCACTCTCCACCGATTTCGTTTGGAATGTTTGGAATAATCTCCATTAATCCAAATTCAAATTGTCAAGTTACTTGAAATTAAACAGAATGGATTCAAATCGTTAAGTTAGTCGAAATTAAACTGAACAGAGACAATAAAGAAAGTCCAAATCAAACACAACGGAGATAATAAATAAATTACAGCGATTAGAATGGGCTATGATAAAAATAAATAAAGGAGATAAACCAATGGAGAGAACACAACCGAAAATCTTGTGCCAATAACGAATCAAGAGTATGAACAAATAAGAAGTACATACCAAAAAATATTGCATTGAACAAGAATGAAGAGCATGAACAAATATGGCGAATCCATCAGAAAATCTTGGGCAAAAAAGGGGTAGTTACCAAAAATTACAGAAAACAACTGAAAATATTATGATAAGGAGATATCCTTAATTTGAGGACACTAGGACAGGTGCCCTATGATATATCCTTGATAGAACTTGCTACCTTGATTGTCCTAAGTAACTTATCACTATATTAGTTTCTCCTTTCCACTTCCTATCTTGTATCGACATAATATGTTTTGATAGAACTTGCTACCTTGATTGTCCTTTTGTATGTGGGCTCTACTCATTCCGCTTGTTCATGTGTTTTTCACTTCCTATCTTATATCGACATAAATTTGCTACCTAGATTGTCCTTTTGTCTTCATGTCTTTTTCTGTTGAAAATAAATATAAAGCTCAATATATTTATGCAAACTCTTGGGAAGGGTAATTTATTAAATGCACCTTCATATGTCCAATAAGGAAAAATTATGTCCTCTAAATTTATAAAGATACATCTAAAACACATAAACAGAAATTAGATATATTTGAGAAACTGTCTTAAACTCTTAGGAAGGCTAAAGTCACGTGCCTTCTTGAGGCGTGCATGTGAACCAAGTGTCAGTTATTCACTAAACATTTGTATATGAGTGTGAATTTGAAACATGAAGGAATTTTTAATTACATACTTGGTCGTTTGGTTTGGATTGTTGTCTTGTATGGCATGGCTGCGATGTTGTTCCTGCTGCTAGTTCTCTTGCTAGCTCTTCTACTATTGCTATTCTAGGTATTTGTTGATCAGTTGCTTCTACTGTCGAAATGTAACGTCTAAGTGAAGATTTTATATCATTCATACATTGAAATTGACATTGAGAGGGCATGCACAACTTTGTAAGTTCAATAGTTCAATATTCCACATAATAGGCTAGTTTATTTGCGGAGGGCAAGGGAACTTTTGCAGAGGCTAGGAGGCTGCAGTGAACAACATTAGGTTCTATCTAGAAAAAGTAAAGCTTGGAATATGTAAGTGAAAGTAGCTGCCTAGTTCTCACATAACAAGTTTGACCAGTTTGGGTTTTTTTCTTTCTTCGCAAAGTCTGTTTACTCGCATAATATCACTGAAAACTATGGTAGCACTAAAAGTGTCCATTGAACTTGTCCAGCGATATGCGACACTTCAACGTATATAACAGTTATGGACTGTACATGAATGGGAAAACCTGCCATAAGGTAGTCAAATGTGTTGGGTGGCTCCTTCAGAAATGGTCGTTGATGGAACTAGGCAACAAAGCGGGTGGCTCAAAACGACCAAGGATGGTCGAAGTGAGAGTAGCTGGGCTAATCGAATTGAGAGAAGGATGCAGATGGAGGACCAGCGTGATGCTTCCCGCTGAACGCTCCCCTCGCCTCATCCCCTTCCAGGTAAGAAACGATCTCTCTTTTGTGCGGCTTGAATTTTGTCCAGTCACTGGCCCGGCCATGAAAAAGAGAATAAAAAAAGAGAACTGACCATGAAAAAGAGAACAAAAAAATAGAACGAGGAGCTTGCCATGAAAAAAAAGCCAGGAGCTCAAAGTAAAACCAGCTTTGAAGTCTGAATGCTGACTACGATGCTAATGGAGGGAAGCTCAAGCAGCAGAGGTGCATAAAAAGTAGTAGTATGGGCCGAAATAGTGGTCGGGTGAGTTGACAAGTGCGTACACCCATGCAAAGTTTTAAACATGTAGGAGCCATGTGTAACATGTAGGGGCAAAGTTTTAAACGTTAAGGAGCCAAACGCAACCTTGTCACATAAACTGGAAACATGCCCTTGTCACATGCTTTTAATTCCTACGCATGAAATGTCATCCAAAATAATTCTAACATCAGTTTAAAGCTTTCATTAAACTAAAAAATGCACAAGAAATAAATGACTATAATATATGGTTTAACCTGCCTCCACCTCGGGAAGAGGCCAAATAACGTGACGAAATCGATTCCATACATTGGTAGGGTAAATGCTTTGGTTATTTGCCGCAGACAAGACTTAAAGCATCTAAAATTAATGTTCCGAGATGGTCAATTGATTACTATAGTCCCGACCGTGCCTGCAGTAGGGACTAATAAGTATTTATTCAAGTGCATATAAAAGATATTTCTATGGTAATTATTATACTTTTTACTTATACATGTATTTATTTATTTTCTCGAGCCACTGTGGTACTAAAAATGTATTATGCTTAGTTGAATGTCGTTAGGTATCGATAAGGTAAGAGGGGCATATTTAAGGTAATTACTTTACATTACAATTATATCCTAATTATTCAATAGTGATGTGTCAAAGATTAAGAGTGACTACTTTACATCCCAATTATATCCTAGTTATACAATAGTGATGTGTGAAAGCATAAGAGTGATAGTACAAATTATTAGTACAAAACCTCAAACCTCATAATGCTAGAGAAACATCAAATATACCTTTTCTCATATTGTTGTAAGAAGGTTAAGAAGATTATTTATACAAATTATATTAACCCATCGAATATTAGCTATATAAATCATCTTTGTCTATTTAACCCAATAAAAATAAAATAGGAAAATCTTTAGATAGACAAGGATAGAGGGTGTAAAATTTGGATCTAGTGGTTAAATAAAACTAAAATAGGAAAATCTTTAGATAGAGAAGGATAGAGGGTGTGGAGTTTGGATCTAAAACATTAGTGGTTACAATAACCCAAATATATTGAATATTCATATAAAGAGTCACGAGATTTAGGAGGTGAGGTAGTTGACACTTAAAGGAGATAAGGTAGCTTGGAAGGATAACTAAGAGTAAATAAAAGAAAAGGGTAATAATATCAAGAAAAGTGAGGGAATCGAGAAATGTAAATAAAATGGTGAAGGGTAATAGGTTGAACTAGAGTAATAAACAAAAAAATATATTTTAAATTTATTTGAGATCACTACTTACTTTTATTATAATGAAAAATTGTAATATCCCTCTATTTATTATAATGAAAAATTGTAATACCCCTTTGTTTCTTATGATAATGATTGTTATTTTTACACTAGAACTAATTTTATGTTTGATGGCTAATGAATTCATGTGGAATTTGTGAAACAATATGGTCAAATAGAAACTAATATAATGTGACTGATACATTCTTATTAATAAATAATCTGTTGGAAAATTACTCAAGAAAAGGGCACTAGAGTAAAACAAAGATTTCTTGCAAATTGTAAACAATTGTGGATGGATGAATTCAAGTTGTTCCTTCCCTAAAAATCTCCTAAAATTCCGAGGAGAGATAATTGGAAAATAATAGATTTATTATGATGGGAGAAAAAGGTCATAATAAATGACTTAGTAGAGGAAGTTACTAAGTTGGGGGTGAAATAAATCACTGTGGGAGAAAAAAGCGGGATTTAAAAGATAAAGGAAAGTACATTTTTCAAAAAATATAAACACAAAAGACCTAGGCGGTTGGGTTGGGAGACCCAAAAAGGTAGGATGCTCCTACAAACTCTGTTGGGAAGGGAACTTATAAAATATACCACTCAGGAATCAATGAGGTTATTGATATCGGTGGCAAAGAAATCTTAGTTTGGGGGAGAACTGGAGGATACAATTCATGGTTGTGAGGAACGTGCTCAGTTCCAGAGGAATTTTCTAAGAAGTATTCCTAGTTAGGAATACTACAAAATAGAGAGGCGAAGATCATACATGTAAGTAAGTACTTAGAAACCAAATATCTTGAGATAAATTACTAAAGGTTAAAATATTAAAAGGAATTTCTATCAAAATTATAAATTATATACTTACATTTCTGCCACATGGTACTGTAAATCTATAAAAAATAAATAAAACAAATTCATGCCAAAAAGGGAAAATATCCTCTATTGTGTTATATGTGAAATGAAGGTGTTAAACATCAGGAAAAGAAAAACCGTGAATTGAAATTCATAGATTATGATGAGAAAAACTTGCTTGAGCTACTAAAGAATTTTAAACGGTGATAACTAAGTATCGAAATAACCTTTACAAAAATTATTTTAGAACATGTCTTCAGTAAAATGGTTCTACCTATTGCAGAAATGGTGTGCAAGATTATATTATAGACTATGCCTAAAATTCCACCTAAAAGTAGTAAGCTTGCTCATAAATGGAAACCCAGTGGAAAGGGAAAGTTTGGTAAGCCATTCTTACCACAACAAAAGCATACCACACACTAGTGTTAGAATGAGATAGATAGACCACCTAAGGGGGGAAATCACTTCATTATGAATGGAATTATAGATGAAATTTAATACTAGCAAATAAATCCAAAATGGCCACAATATAAAAAAAAATACATTTTTCCTGGAATGCAAAAGTAAACTTGTAAATATCAGTGAAATAAAAAATGACCCCAGAGAGTTTCCAATTAAATGAGTACATTAATTGCAATTACACCCATGACAAGCTCTGGAAATAGAACATAAATTTTATACATTGCAAAAAGTCACCCAGTTAGGGTACACACGAACATGGAAACAATTTTCTATAAATCTAATTTCCCTAAGTGTAAAACGAAGGGACTACCTGACACTAATTAGCTGGAGATCGACATTAAACTTTAATTGGCCACCACACTAAAACCAATAAGAAGAATCATGAGGAGTACGTCAAAACCAACTTGTAGGAGTGGTGGACAAAGGTTAGCCATGAGAGCCTGCCTCAAAGTATGAGGGAGCCAAATTCAAACAATATTATTATACTTGTGGCCATAAAAGTTAAATAGAGCGATGAGTCCCAGGAAATTTCTAGAGAATATATTTGGTCATAATATGAAAAAAAACTAAAGCCTACAGAATAACAATTATTATACAAGTAAATTGAAGAACTCGAGGGAAAATTTTAAGGATGGAAATTTATCTTAAAGTTCATAAACCTTGGTGAGTCTTAATAGATTTTAATATGAAAACAATAAAATTTTTTATGAAATTTGTATAAAAATATTTAGGTTTATAATGATTTTATATTGCTTTGTATAAAATTTTGGCGATTTTTAACGTAAAATAATTTTATACTATAAAACTTGGGCAAATAATTTTTGGGAAAAATGGAATTTGGCGAATATTTTTTTTGGTAAATACATGGAAAATTAGCCCACCTGCGAATATTAGCCCCTAAAATTTTCCAAGGAACTCAAGTGCTTTGTTCCTGCGAAATTCGCATAATGCTATTAGAATTGAGAGGAAAAACCTAGCACAGAGTGTTGTAAAGGAAACGATAAATTATATAACGACAAGATAAAAATTGATAAAATCGAACACATTCCACAATGGTTTGAACCCTTGAGATAAACTTAAAAAGGAAATTGTGGGTTAAATTTGTTAGGATTTTATAACCTTATTAGGAAAAAAAAAATAATGAAAAAAATTTAGTGGAGATATACTTAAAATATTTATTGCGGAGATAAAATTACTGAGAGAAGAACACTAGATAACTAGTAATAATCACATAAACAATATACACAATATTTAACTGGGAAAAACTACAACTCCGAGGAAAAACCACCAATGAAATTTCATTATCCTTGGCCAAAACCCTGGCCAACTCAGCCAAGTGAGCCTTCACCACTCACATCCCTGACTTGCATTACAATGGAGTCTTCCTAGCCATTTATATGCTACATTACATGGGCATAGAACCATGGGTACATAATACCTTGTGCCCGAAAACCAGTATTGTTAGACTTGGTAAATTTTGACTCTATCTCTGAGTCAAGTTTATCTAACAAATAAAGAAACCCTTTTAAAGTTTACCTGAAGGCTCTTTCATAGTAAGGACTCACAACGCAATAGTCGATCAAAAACCCTACAAGGCGATGAATGACATCCTAAGCCATGAACCCATGAAGGAGGAGCATCGAGACACTAGTTAGTGTGTAAACATAAACAAGAGAGAACATGAACTTATGTTATGTGTAAGAAAACATCTTAGTTGAAAGATCACAGACACATAGATAAGCCAAATTGGGGACGAACATGTAGTATCGAAGCTTATCTAACAATGCACTAAAAGAGTACAAGAAAAAAAATGTTGAAGAAAAAAAAACACATGAAAGATGAGAGCATTGAACTCTTAACAAAATAAAAAATTGAGTTTAAAACCTTACCATGCGATACTACAAAAAATTCAACTCAGGGTGAAGAGATGGTCTTCCTGTCGTGAACCGTAGAGTGAATGCACAACATTTGAAGAGCTCATGAGGATGCTCTCTCAGCACGACACCACCCCAGAGAGGTGAAAAGACGAAAGACAAGAGAATGAGACCCAAATCATAGGTTAGCATTGGAGAGAGGAATTTCCATTGTTAGATTGTTGAAAAGTATCCATACTGCCCATCATATCATAATACTAACAGTCACATGGGAGTCACATCGATCCAAAGGAATTGGGTACTCCCAATTCGATCAAGAAATTCAAAGACTTTTCCATCGAACATTAAAACCCCAAGTGTATTCCACCATCGAGGGGGTAAGGTACAAATTTCAAATGGAATGCATAAACTATCAAGGTTCAAGTAATATATGGGTATCTTATATGAACTAAACAATGGGTATCTTATATGCACTAAACAATGGGTATCTTATATGCACCAACCATGAATAGAATATTTTGAAAAGAAAAAAATGCAAAATACATGTACATGAAAAAAATGATGAATGGCGAATGAAGGTAACACGTGAAAGGAAAACATTTTATTTGTATTAATGTAATTTAACGATGATCCAAATTTAAATAGGAATGAAAAAAAGTACATATATAATCATAAACACAGAGATGCAGCAGAAAAACACTTCATTTCTTAAATAGAAAAATATTAAACTATGCTTACAAACAGAATGGAAATAAGATAGCTCGTGCGATGGTAGCTTATCTATGAGAAGTGACATGGCAGCTAAATTCCTCTAAACTAAGTTATAATTAGGCTCAAAGGAATTTTTATTATTGAATGATAATATAAAACCATAAACAACCAGAACCCTAACCTGAGGATATGTAACACCAATAGTTTATGGGCACCATTCGGGTTAGTTGGGTTTCCAACTACCTGGGGTCGTAACTTGGTCATCTTATCTCTGTTTGATACGTATGATACCTCATTGGAAATATATCTCTGAGGACTACAACTATTGATTTTATTGCCATATAAATCACTAATTTCCATGGCAATTACAGATTTCCATTTTTCCCAAAAGAACATTGTTAGGGCCTCAAAACGGCTCCAAAGTTCACAATGAGAAAATATGGCAACAATAGTAAATTGTGCTACAATTAAGGAAACTGAAAAAATGAAAGAGACAATGGTGAGGGTCCAAATGGCATAGGAAAGTGGCCACCAATATCCACCTGGATCATTCCCCCCCCCTAGGAAGCAATGGTCCCCATTACGTTGAGTCCAACCATGAGTTGAGCAAAATTCTACTAGTGTGAGTTGTTCTGTAATGTCTCATTTGTCCAATAATGGTGGGAAGCATGGTTGAAGGTGGTCAACATTGAAGACTGGGTGAAAGCTAAGGAATGGGGGAATGTTGTGCTCCAAAGAATTATTTCCCACATCTTTGTTAATGGTGTAAGGACCATATCAGAGTGGTTTGAGTTTCTGTGGGATCTAGTAAGGCATTCTTTCCGAAAATGCAACCAAAATTTATTTCCCACCTGTAACTTGTGTGACACCCGATGTTGATCATATCATTTCTTTTACTTAACATTTTCCACAATAGAGAAATGATATATTGACCCACTGGGTAGATGTGCTTCGGGAGACATATCGAATGAATTCTTGACCTGGCAGTGCAATTGTACCCCTGTGGGTGAGAAGAAGATGTCCCTGTATTCTTTCATGATTGTATCCACCTGCTTCTGCTATGTAAAGGAACCCTTCCCAAGGGCCATAGATGTGGCTACAATATTCCCCTTACTTTGAGAGTGAACCATAAAGAAAATGAATTTCCTAGACTTGGAGATGATCTTACTGCATTTCTTAGTAGAGATCAAAGAGGTGGTGGTTGGTGGGGTTACCTCCGGTATCCTGCATAATGAATTACCCAAAGAAATAATCACAGAGTGAGGTTTAGACTCATATACAACATGTTTCTTCCACAAGTATCATTGTCCTAATAATACACCACAAATGTCAAGAGGAGAAACATCACACAATACCTCATCTGTGAAGGGCTTCATGATGTAGGGAAGGTGGCATTGTTGGCTGATTCAGAGATCTTGTCCTTGGTGAAGCCACCCAATTTTGTATGGCTGCGGGTGTGGTATGATCAGTAGGCCCAGTCACTTCATGACCTCTACTGAAAGTCTAGCTTCTTTTGTTTACACTTCTTTTGCTTCAAATTTTTCCAAAAAATTCTTGTTTAGGGCCTGAAAACAGCTCTAGACGTTCAGGACCTGAAAAACTACCGAAAATAGTAAATTGTGCTACAAATAAGGAAATTGAAAAACTGAAAGAGACAATGGTGGGGGTCCAAGTGGGATAGGCAAGTGGCCACCAATATCCACCTGGATCAAATGACTAGCGAGGCTCAATAGTCTCACTTAAATTTTATATGATCCTACATGATGGTGACTACATAATAACCACTATTGATGGCACCCAAAGCTTTGAGGAAAATTTTCACTAGGGTGTATTATGAGTTAATGATATCCCTTTTGAGCTTGAGTATTTTAGCCTTTATCATAAATTTTTGGAGTATTATTATTTTGCGCGAAGGGTTCATAACGAATATATTATTTGAAATTGGTCCTATGATGTTTCCAAGCTATTGATCAAGGAGAAGTCCTTAAATTTCTCTCAACCAACCCCTAATATCTCAATAGGGTGAGGGAGGTAATGGGATAGGTTTGCCCAAAATATCACGCCCTAATGTTGTGACTCGGTTTAAAGAATTTACAAGTTTCCTATGATAAATGAAAAGTATTTACAATGGATTTGAAGAGAAAATGAAACTAAAATTTAATATTTACAAAATCTTCGTGAAATTTCAGTAAAATTATGGAATAAAAGTCTGCATATTGAAAAATTAGCAAATATAAATTAAAAATTAGACATAAGGAGCAACAAAGTAATCATAATTTTGAAGCATTTCATCCTCAAGAAAAAATGTAGAGCCTAATCCACAATAGATTTATAAATTAAAGAGAATAAATTTCTAATAAAAATGATTTGATTTTTTATTTTATCTTTTTATTTTTTTATTTTTTTTCGAGAAGTATGGACAAAAAATATAGAGAAAAATAGGTTGAACTAATTATTGAATGTCTATGAGTATAGAAGAATCATAAGGCAAATTCCCTTGAAGGATCTTGACCAGATCTGATTCTAAAAATATGCAATGTAAAGAAGTCGTATACAGAAGTTTTGGAAAGAAAAATAAATGATGAGATGACCTTTAAGCACCTTCAGATGATATGATACAATAATATACAACTTGTTTCATTGTATGATTAATGGTTGTTAGCACTATTTAAATAAAATCCAAACCTTCAAAAAGAAAATGACAGAAGTTCGAGCTACCTATATATATATATATATATATATATATATATAGATATATATCTATCTATCTATATATATATATATATATATATATATATATATATATATATGTCCAAAGGTTGAGTGAATTTTCTCATTTGTTTGTATCTTCCCTTTGAAAATTATATGTTATCAACTTTGGGTTCAACTGTTTTTAACTCACAAAATATCAAAATAAAAAATAAGAAATGACAACTTAAAACTTAATACATACCTCATAGTACAATTTCCTCTCTTCCATTCATAGGCCCCCTCCTCTTTTATGCTTCCTCAAATTGCTTGGATAGTTGAACCTCTTTGGTAATTTGTTATAATATATTTTATAATTAAGTGTTGATTAGAATACAAAGGTGGGTTTTCTAAAGGGAAAGTTAAATTAAATTAACTTTATAGATGATTATGTTTTTATCTCACAGTAGGTGGGACCCCCCTCATCCATAAAATAATCCATTTAATATGACTCCCTCACACAAACTTTAAATCATAAGTAATTAAATAATCATAAATCGCATGTGCCATATACATCCAATTTTATTTATTTTTAATCTAATGCTATTATAAAACATGTTGTATAAGAAAACGCATCCCCTATTCCTTCAATGTGAAAACAAGGCATCATCATACATATATATATTCATGTAGAAATAATCACCATCAAACATGAAAAGGTAAGCACCTTGTATCTCTAAAATTACCCCTTCTCTCTCCATCATTAGCACCATGATTATCAACAAATAGGCATGCATTCATACTCAAAAAATATATAATAGATGTATCATAAGGTCCCAAAAATGGCGTCGATAAACTGAGTGTCGTAAACTATCCATACATACATACAAATTTTTTCCATAAGTCTATGTGAATAGGTACTAAGAAAATAAACTGAAATAGTAATAAAAATTAGGCATGGTCTATTCATAAATAAAACTAAATCAGAAAATATTAACAGATTGTCATTGTCACCTATAAGAAGGTGCACTCTCATCTTGTTACTCCTACTAGTGGGGATGGGATGTGACCAAGAGAGAAGAACCATGAGAGGATTCTAATCTCGTGACTTGAAATTTTTGTTTTTCATGATTGGCAGTAGGCTTTGAAGGGGCAATGGTGTGCATAAAAGGTTGAGAAGTAGATGGTGGAGGCTAGTGAGTAGGCCTATAATATTTAGTTGTTGGTTGTGTACTAGGGACAACACAAGAGGCAATTGATTGTGTCGAATGTGATATATGATGTTAAATAGGGGGAGGAGGGGTAGGTAATGAAGTTTCTGGACATCCCCAAATCAAACATAATGGTTGTGGCCAAATGATGTTTTTCCAACCATCATTAGCAGGGACTGCAAATGGCGTTGAAATATGAGGTAGCACTGGGATGCCAATACTAATCTTGTTATGGATGGAAGGACGTGAAGGTTGACCAATAGGTTGGACAATAAAATTTACAATGCCATTTAAGAGAAGTTGCCTCAATTCTTCTTAATACCCATCAAAATGTATAGAAACTCTAAGTTTCCATCCCTTCTTATCCCTAACGCTTTGTCTATATTATTTATTCCTATTCCTTTGTTTGTATTATAAAAAATCATGTTGTAAAACAAACATTATGTGGGTCATGACAAGATAAAATGTTTCAGTTGTTGAAATTTGGTACTTGAGGACAGGTGGTTCCCTAAGGCTTTGATCTTTGGCCTAGGGAAAAGTGTCCAAAAGAATTTAACTTTTTCTCCTAAAGTGACTTTATAATTTTTATAAAGTCAAATCTAATTTAAAATTGACTTTAAGTGATAAAGTTACTAAAGTATTTTAAAGTGACTTTAGTAAAGTCAATGAAAAATTAGAAAGGAAAAGTGACTTTGGAAATAAATGACTAAGTGGGTCTTTATTAAACTGGGGTGAATTAAAAAATAAAAGGTGAGATTTAAATGAGAATTTAATCTCAGCCCTAGATCTCAATCTATTTCAGCCATTGGATTTAGGGATTCCCCAAAAGTCACTTAGGGTTAGATTGAGGGGGGAAAAGGAGGAAAAGGTCATTCATTCTTTCATGAGCAGATTGAGAGAAAGAGAGCAAAAGAGGAAGGGAGATTTCTGGACAAGGAGGAGAAGGAGGCAACAGCTTGGCACACATTCCAAGGGAAAATTTTAGCAAGTCCGTACAGCTAAGTTAGCACACAATGAATGGCATATATTTGGCACGATTTTCCAGAAATCCATACAATAGTTTTGTGGAGGCCGTATAGCAGATTTGGAGGAGGCCGTACAACATATTTTCAAGGAGGCCGTATAGCAGCTTTTGTGGAGGCCGTACAACAAATTTTGAGGACGTCGTACAATAGTTTTCAAGGAGGTCGTACAGCAGTATTGCTGTTCTGTTTTCTTGTTTGCAAGTTTTCCAATTGGCTGTGAGGCATGGAAAACGAGATAAGTTGTAAAAGTTTGCTTGCTGATTTTTTGTTGAATATTTCTCTTACTACAAAATCATTTTTTCCAGAAATAAGAAGGAGCTTTCGAACTGGTTTTCCCCAAGAGTTGTAGGGGTTTTTTCTAGGGTCACCTTGACCAAAAATCACTGTGTTTAAATGAGTTAAATGGCTATTTGCATGTGCTGATTTTTATTTCTACATTTTCCAGCATTCTGTAATTTTTCCAAAATTTGTGTTTTCAGCAAAATTTATTTTTTAGTTGTTGAATATATGGATATGGGAAAGGGCATTTAACTATTTTGTAGAAATAAGGTGAAATTGAAAACCAGGGTGGGAAATGAGAAATTTTTACATGGTATCGGAGCTTGAGTGCTGAAGTGCAGTTTGGGACAACAAGGAGGAAAATTACAGCCTACCGACTTTTTACTCAGTAAATTCCAGCAAGCTGATTTTTCACAAATAGCAGTTTTATCCTTACTACAGCAGTGCTATTTTTTAGTTTTAGGACAGCAGGATGTCATTGGGATTGAGGGTGGAGGATAGGTTGGATGGGAATAGCAATTACAGAGTTTGGAAGGAGAGAGTGCATAGTATCTTTGAGGAGGCAGAAGTCTGGGACATCATGGTGCATACCACACAGAACCGTGTTGTTGTGCCTACTGATGCTACTCGGTGGCTGAGTATAATAAAAAAAACAACAAGGGTAAGAGACTGATTCTAGACGGAGTTAAAGCCCATTACATTCATCATGTGAGAGGAAAGAGAAATTCCTATGAGATGTGGACAACATTATCCAATCTCTACCAGAGTACCAATGAGAACCGGAAAATGGTCCTGAAGGAGAAGCTGAAGACCATTAAGATGGGCAATGATAGTGCAGCTAGATATCTCACAAAGATTACTAATGTGAGAGATGAGTTGGTAGCAGTTGGAGAAGTCATTCCACCCACTGAGTTGGTGTGGATTGCAGTGAATAGCCTCCCACATTCATGGATGAACTTTGTTAATGGGGTTTGTGCACATGAGACCCTTCCCACATGGGAGAGGATTGTGATGATTGCATTCAGATAGAGATCATGAAAGGTCAGCTTGGGGCAACCAATCCAGTTGAGCAAGATGAGGATGTAGCATTGTTGGCAGGAGGCAAGAAAGGCAAAGGGAAGAAGCAGGCTTCCACAAGAAATGGTGGGGGCAAAGGAAAAGGTAAAGGTAAACAAGATAACAGACAAAAGGACTATTCCAAGGTGAAGTGTTGGAATTGTCAAAAGATGGGACACTATGCAGTTGTGTGACCAGAGAAGAAGAAGAAGAAGGGGAAGAACCAGAGCAGGGCAGCTTCAGCAGAGGTTGAGGACTTTGCAGATCATTTTGACCGGGAGTTTGCATTCACTACATCTAAGTCCTCTAGTGAAGGATCACCTATCACACAGGTTCATAGGGAGCATGCTTTTCCCTTAATTAGCAGAGCATCTTTGGGTATCTGGTATGTGGAAAGTGGGGCTTCGCATCACATGACAGGAGTCCATGAGTACTTCTCAGAGCTTTCAGAGAGTGGCACTAATATAGAGGTAGTACTCGGTGATGACAGAGTTGTTAGAGCAGTTGGTGTGGGGACACTGACATTTCATAGGGAGTCCAAACCTCCCTTGAAGGTGTCAGATGTTCTTTATGTGCCAGGGATGAGGAAGAACGTCATATCCGTCTAGCTTTGGAGGACAGAGTATATGAGGTATTGTTAAGGGGAGGACAGGTGTTGATGTATCGCAGGGGCACTCCAGCTGATTCAGCTAGAGTGATAGGTGTACACCATGCAAAGGTGTACAAGTTTGCATTCCAGCCCCTTTTGGCATTGAGCAGTAGTACCGACAACAGAGCTAGCAGTTCTGAGCTATGTGAGATTTGGCACCGTAGGATGGGGCATATGTATCATGGAGCCTTGAGGACCTTGCGGGAGATCACTACAGGTGTGCCAAATTTCAGTACTGATCACTTTGATACTTGCAGAGGTTGTGTGATGGGAAAGTTTTCCAAATCCCCTTTTCCTAACAGTGACAGCAGAGCGACTGGGATACTTGATTTGATTCATTCTGATGTGAGTGGTCGGATGTCTCATGTTTCCTTGAGTGGATATGAGTACTATGTTTTATTCATTGATGATCACTCGAGGAGGACCAAGATTTATTTCTTGAAGACCAAGAGTGAGGTCTTCAAATGGTTTCAGGAGTTCAGAGCTCTTGTGGAGACACAGACAGGTCGGAAGATCAAGTCCCTGATGTCAGACAATGGGGGAGAGTACACCCTTGGAGAGTTTGTTGACTATTGTGCGGAGGCAGGCTTTAGGAGGGAGTTCACTATTCCTTACAACCCCCAGCAGAACGGGGTTGTAGAGAGGAAGAACAGATCCATCGTAGGGGCTGCCAAAGCCATGCTACATGATCAGGGGTTGCCATTGTTCTTGTGGGCAGAGACCTGCAACATAGCTGTTTATTTGCAGAATAGGAGTCTGCATCGTGCCTTGGGGCACATGACTATGGAGGAGGCCTTTTTTGGGAAGAAGCCTGATATTGGTCATCTTCGTATCTTTGGGTGCATTACATACTCCTACATACCCAAGGAGAAGAGGACCAAACTAGAGCCCACCGCAGAGAAGGGTGTCTTTGTTGCCTACAGTAAGACCTCAAAGGCCTTTCGGATTTACATTCCTGCACATAGGAAAGTTGTTGTCAGGTGGGATGTGAAGTTCGAGGAGGACAGGGCCTATAGGAGATCATGGGATTTAGAGTATCTAGATCAGCCAGACCCTCAATAGCAGTTGAGTCAGTCGCGGGGATCTAGTGGGTAGGGATCAGGAGGATCTTGAGGTACATCTATGAGGATGTCAGGTCCATTAGTGAGCAGTGGCTCACCGAGCCAGAGGGGTGGTGCTCCGGGAAGCATGCAGAGCAGTTCACAGAGTAGTTCACTAGGGATTCCACTGATGGATAGTTCACACGATACCTCAGCTTCTACAGGTTCAGGTGCAGGCAGGAGGACAACAGACAGACAATCAGGAGTTCAGGCTCTCGATGATGATGGGGAGGAGGAGTTTCATTCTCCTATGGGAGAAGTATGCTCAGGGAAAAGGAAGCGCAAGTGGCTTCAAGACACCTTGAGAGATGCCACATCTATTGCTAAGCCTAAGAGGCCGGTCAGAGAGAGTAAACCACCTGAGAGATTTTGTAGCTATATGGCAATGGCTACCAGCATCCTTGACTCTGAGCCTTCTAGCTATGAGGAGGCAACTAGCCAGCAGGTCTAGAGAGAGGCCATGCAGGAGGAGTATTCTTCTATCATGAAGAATGATGTTTGGGAGGTGGTGCCGAGGCCTGAGGGAAAATCCATGGTTACTTCGAGATGGATTTACAAGGTAAAGCATGTTGCAGATGGAAGCATTGAGAAATTCAAAGCGAGGTTTGTGGCTAGAGGGTTCTCCTAGGTAGAGGGAGTTGATTATGAGGAGACCTTCGCTCCCGTGGCTCGATATACTTCGATCTGCTCCATTATATCAATAGCAGCAAAGATGGGTTGGAAGATCCACCAGATGGATGTGAAGACTGCATTTCTCAATGGATTCATACAAGAGGAGGTGTACATTGAGCAACCACAGGGCTTTGAGGTGCATGGAAAGGAGTCCCATGTGTGCAGACTGAAGAAGGTCCTTTATGGCCTAAAGAAAGATCCCATAGCTTGGTACTCCAGGATAGATACATACTTGCAGGGAATGGGTTTCACAAAGAGTGAGGCAGACCCAAACCTTTACTATATTGTGATAGGTGAGGAGCCTCTCATTCTAGTGCTGTATGTGGATGACTTGGTCATTACCGGTGTAGAGAGACTCATAGAGCACTGCAAGAGAGATCTTGTGGCAGAGTTTGAGATGAAGGACATCGGCTTGATGCCTTACTTTTTGGGTTTGGAGGTGTGGTAGGAGGAGGGGCATTTCTTCCTCGGGTAGGGGAAGTATATTATGGACATCCTTGGAAGATTCCACATGGAGGATTGTAAATCCATGTTGACACTGATGATCACCAACTGGAAGAAGCTTCATGCTTCGGATTCTGAGTTGGTGGATCCCACATTGTACAGGCAGCTGATTGGTTCCTTGATGTATTTGGTCAACACTAGACCAGATATTTCTTTTGCAGTCAACACAATGAGTCAGTTTATGTGTGAGCCTAGGAAGGTTCACTGGGTGGCTACAAAACACATTTTGTGATACTTGTAGGGGACAGTGGATTATCCTCTAGACTACAGGCAGGGGGATGGAATGAGACTGATAGGTTATACTGATTCTGATTAGGCAGGTTGTGCTTCTGATAGGAAGAGCACTTCAGGGTTCTGTTTTAGGTTGGGTTCAGTAGTAGTGTCATGGTTCAACCAGAAACAGCAGTCAGTAGCATTGAGCTCAGTGGAAGCAGAGTAAATGGCAGCCAGTCTAGCTAGTTGTGAGGACATCTCGCTTTGCAAGATGTTGTTTTGCTTATTTGGTCAGCCATTGAGACCTTCAGTGATTTATTGTGATAATCAGAGTTGCATTAAACTCATGGAGAATCCAGTATTTCATGACAGGTCAAAGCATATCGGAATTGTTAACACCCAGGTTGTTCCCTATGACTCCCAAGGGAATACGGCCGGGGTAACCACTAACCAATCTTTGGATCACAGTTTCTAGCCAAACTGTAATCAGAGAGGGCTCTCTCTTTATGATTTGTCTCTATTATGATGGTGTTTTAGGCTAGGTATTATGCTCAGGTTTTGGTTTGTGTTTTGGTTGAAGGATTTCTTTCAGGGCTTAAGATGTAGTGTTTAGAGAGTAAAATATCATTGGGCAATGGAGTCTGGAGTTGTGAAATGCCTTGAAATGCAGGATTGGTGGTGTTCAAACTGCAGGGCCGATTGTGTATCTCAGACAAACAAATTTAACTTGAATGGTGAGGCATGTCAGCCAACAGAAAGCAATTAAGAATTCTCTATTAAGCTGGTGAGGTGAAAGTGAAACACGTTGCACAGGAGCAAACTTGAATTCCTGAGACAAAGGTCACTGTGAAAGATGTATTCTGAAAGTGCAGCAATTAAGAATTACACTTATCAAGATTACAGCTGAAGAAAACATTCATTAACAACACAGATTGAACTCAGGGTATTTCTTGAATAAATCCTGAAAGTTATTCTTTTTCCTTGTTGCTAAATATTCAAAAATTAGAAACATATATGGATTTTAACAAATCAAAAATACATAACAGAGAGAGTTACAGAGACTTATTGTATTGTGTAATACACAGGAATCCAGCAGTTTTCAACAGACACCCGAACGCATTCAACACTTCAGAAATCCGAGAAATTCCATCACTTTCTTTATTAAACTTCTGAAAGGATTACAGCATAAGAACTTCTTTAGGAGAAATCAACAACAACCCTTGCAAACTCTTGCAAAGGGGACTTTATAGGAATGCTTATACAAAATATCTCAGGCATTGAGTCATCTGAGAGAGAAAATATCTTCATTACTTCGTACAGAAAAGTAGAAGAGAAGTTATTACAGCTTTGAATGCAGCATAACTGCTCTTTAAGTCTGTCAGAGGACATTTTGACCTTTGGAGGTCAGTGAGTCGGTTGAACCGCTTTGCTTTAATGCTGGAAAATGTGCCTTTAAGTTTGCTGCGCTGTATTTTCTCGGCTCTGCCACCTGTGGTTTCCTACTTTTGCTTCGTTGGCCGAAATTTCTGCTGAGTTGGCTCAGCTCTAATCTTTAATGCATGTTGATTTTGTTAGACTGTACTTTACATAACAATTCATATTTTAAAAACAAAATTTGGTGAATGACTCACTGTCTATAAAATTTTCTGTATTGTATTTGTCCACCAGTCTTGTGTAGGGAGTTGATGCCTGAGAATTGCATCCATAGTCTCCTCTGCCTCTGTATACTTGTAAAAATTGGGAGCCACGTCAAACAGGTGATTGATCTCATTCATTATAAAAAATAGACTTTCTACCTTGTTGTAGATAGTCTGTCCTGTAGCTGGCCCTGTTTCTTCTGAGTTGCTGGGCTTCTCATTGATTTCGTTTGTGGCAAATGCATTCACTCTTTTGGCATACTGCTCATGAATGAGCAGTCTCCCTGCGCTGTTCAGTAAGCTAGGGAGTCCTCTGTTTTGCAGCACCAGGAATTTATCCATGAACCTTTTCACCTCAGTCTGCATGTCCTGGGTTCTTCTCTCCAATGTCTGCACCAAATTTCTCAATGTGAGAACCCTTTTGATCAACTGAATGGTCTCAGTTCTATTGGGAATTCCCATGTTTGCCAGCTGAGTACTTGTTCTATTATTCAGCACATTGATCATCCTGGTGGCAACTTCAGGCATGTTGCCTAGAGCAGCCCTTGACTTGTGAATTTCAGCTTGTGCTTTTGGGATGAGCTCTAACTGCTCATGGATTGTCTCTATATACTGCCATTGGTCAGTAATAGACTGGCCAATGTTGGCCCATAGCATTGCCTTAAGCCCAGCTATAACTTTATCTAATTTGAGCTCATTTTCTAGCTCTTTTATCCTGTCTTTGAGGGCTTTCACCTCCCTGCCCTTTTCTGCCACCGCTTGCTTGGATTTATCATATCTGTCATTCACCTTGGCCAATTTATCCCTGGTCTCATTCAGCTCTGCCATTTGAGCTTCAGGGCTTGAATCTCATTTTTTAGCTTTTGCATGTCCAAGCTAGGGGCCTGTTCTATTGGTGGAGGTGCTGAAGTAGGTGGTGCAGCTTGATCAGTCTGTTGGGGGGGAGGAACAGTAGTTGGGGTAGCTTCCTCAAGGTTTATGATTTGAGGAGGAGGCTGAGAGGTCTGCCCTTCTTCTCTTTGTTTTAAGGCTGCCTGTAGTGCTGTTTTTGCAGCCTCCGATTCTCCCAGCTTTTCCTGAGTTTGGATTAGCTGCTTATACAGAGATATCAACAAGGTTGTGGCCTGTTGATCATGTCTTTGCTGGGCAACATCATCTGTTTGAGGGTGAATTGTGGCTGGGAGTTTGATCTTTATCCTCAAGGCTGCCATGTCTGCATCCCTCAATTTTAATATCTCTTGTATGCCCTTGATATCTTTAGGATCATGCCCCATCTCTATGATGATGTCCTCTAAGGACCTTATTCTGTTATCTTTTGCCTGGGATGATGCTCTCTCCAACTCTAGCTGAGAGGCTGTATTGTTAAGGCTATTTTGTAGCCTGTAGTTGTCCAATGTTTGGTCTGCCAAGGAAGCATAGACCATCTCACCCGTTTGCTTATGCAGTTCTATCTTATCCATAGGGTGGATATCCTTGGCAAGGACTTCCAGGTTAGTCCTCAAGTAGTCAGAGGCAGATTGGGGCTGCACTGCTGTTGGCATAAAATGACTCATGATCATTTTGCCTTCTTGCACATCATATGCAGACATGAGTCTTTGTTGATTGGTGGGAGCCATGTTCAATAGATGGTTATACAGCTGTATCTTGATAGGCTCATTTCTCCTCTTAATGTCGATGAACTGCTGTTTAATGCTAGGTCCACCTTCTCTTTGCTGATTTGAGGAACTTACTTCTCCTCCCATTGCTCTATCCTGCTCCTGTTGAAAGGAACTTGCTGATGCTTCCCTGCTGGGTGGGACCATACCAAAAGATTGTCCTATTGGCATTTCTTCCTCTGAGAAGGGATTAATTCTCTGTCTTTTCTCCCCATGAGATGCTGATGTTGTAAGGGGAGTTTCTCTGTCCCTTTTCTTGCTTGTATCCTCCCTTTGTGGAGTTTGGAGGATTGATGTCTCAGCTGAAGTTTCTTGCCTTGGAGGCACAGTTTGTTCAGTGGATTTAGGGGTTTCCACTGTTTGCTCTTGCTGGACAGGCTGTTCCTGCCTTTGTTCTTCCTGTTGTTGCTGTTCTTCTTGCTGCTGCCCTTCTCCCTGCTGCTCCATTTCTTCTTGTTGCTGCACTAGGGTTTCCATTTGCTCTTCAGTCATAGGAGGTGGTTGTTCCACCTGCTTTTCTTTGCCTTTGTTGGCTGTCTGTGGAGTATTCACAGCAGCTTGCTGATGTGTTGTTGAGGATGAGGCAGCTGCTCCAAGTTGTCTTTTGTATGAGAGGGGAACCTGTTCACAAGTTTCTAAGTCAGTTTCCTTTTGAATATTTCTGGCCTCTCTTTCTAGCAGCTCTTCACTAGTGAATTCCTCTTCTAGGGTGCCCTCTTCCTAGCTCAATGCATTGGCATATTGCTCAATCTCAGGCTGCCTCACATGTGAATAGGTACCCAATTTGTATCTTATCCTCCTGAGGGAAACAAAATGATTAGGGTCATAGGGTATCCACTCAAAACTAGTTTGCAGTTTGAGGGCCTCTAGGATACTGTTTGCCTCTTTCCATCCTTCCTCTTTTTTGTTATATAGGAAAGGGCCCAGCTGGCTCCTTACCTTCAACTGTGGCTTCTTGTTCTTACTTTGGAAGTGGAGGTAGTCGGAATTCCCAAATTTCCTGAAGTATTCGAGGGCAAAAACCCTCATGGGGACATACCTTGGCAGCCTAAAAGGCTTCAACTCACAGCCATATACTCTGATGACTGTGTGGTCTCGGTAAAAGTACCAGTTACCAATGCTGTAGGTTTTGTTTAGATGGAGAATTCTCCTCATGTCATTAGTTAGCCTTGGAGGAGGAACACCATACAATAATGTCATAGCTGGATGTATGAATAAGTCTATGAACTCACAGTATGTGTATGGTGACACAGAGGTGCAATGAAAAACAGAGGTCCAAAACACAACTGACCTTGGATTCCCCTGGGCATTAACTTGTTTAAGGGGAATGAAGAAGCTGCCTGGTTGATTAAACAAGAATAGATGGTAAATGTAGGAAGTATATCTAAACAGTCTTTCCCTTTGCAGATTCATCAGCTGGTCATGGATCCTATCTGCAATATATGTGGCATAGTCATAATGTACAGCTGGAGGCTTTCCAGGAGAGAATATAGACAGCATTGCCATTATAATTTCATCCACATCCTCCATTCCCTTGAACCCTAGGACATAGCTGATCAAATCCACTAGCATTCTGCCCAATTCATTCAAGTAAGCATATCCAATAGGAGGAGTTCTGATGGCTTCAGAGCCTGGTTGTACAAACAGCTGGTTGATTTTGATGATCTGGTCATTTGACAACTTATTCCCCTTCTTTATCAAGTTCTGCATGTAGAGGGGGGTCAATGGTTTTGCAGTGTGGAAATGCAGCATCTCATTTATGCTCTCTGGGGTGATATGGAACAAAATTGAGCCTATAGGGCTGAGGACAGCTCTTTGGCATGGATCATACCACTCCTGGCATCTGTGGATCAATTCAGGCATAGGATTTACCTGGGGGAGGTTGTAGATGGGCAAGTTTGAGTCCCAAATCCCTAGGATATCAGCTCCACTAAGGTGCTGGGCTTTCAACTCATTTATCATCTGAATATTATATTTAGAGCCTAATGGAAACCAGTCTAACATTTGATAATCCATATCTCCCAGAGCTTTCCATTCTAGCTCCCTATGAGGGGCATTGAGAGGCTTGATGTTCAGTGCAATTGGAGTTTCCATGGTCTATTAAGCTTCTGACTTGTAGGTGAACTGGTTGAAGTAGGCAGAACAACACAGCGGTGATTACTTGCAATAAAAGTGTGAATTTCAGGGACCAGAGGGTAAAGTGGGCATACAACAATTGAAATACTGTTTGAATTATGAATAAGACCAATGTCTGGTCTTACTTTGTCTTTTGTGGCAGGTTTTTGATGGATTGACCAACTGTTTCACGATTGCGCGAGCAGTTTACAGTTTTTTTTATAAGAACTCGGGAAATCAAGGCTCAGCTGGTGGTTTTCGGGCTCACAGTGGTAAATGGGGGCTAGGCACCAAAATTTCACCGGTGAATTTTGAGAGTTTTATGTCGCTTAAGCTCTTTCGATGGAATTCATAGGCAGAGTACGCACATGAAGGTTTTTAATGGAGAATACCTGGTAAAGAGCGAGCAATGGTCACGGATGACTGTGGAAATGGCGCGCTGGACGTCTCCGAGTTGGTTTCAGCAAAGGTGGTGTAACTTGGACGTAACAATCATGCAGAGAAAGCAACAGTTCTGGCAGCAAAAGTACGAAAAAACGCAAAAATTGGCCTAAATATGGACTTTTGGCATTTTGGCGCGTTTTCTCGGATGACGTCAGCATGACGTCATCGGGTGAGGTGGCGAGCTACTATTGGTCCATGGGGATGATGCGGTGGCAGACACGTTGGCACAGGGGCGGACAAAAGTGCTGATGCGATGGCAGGGTGGCGATGACATGGGTCTGACGCAGGACCAGCGAACCGGGCGGTAAGTGACATAGCGGTTACGGTTAAGTGCCATAGCGGTTACGGTCTCCCGGAGCGGTTACTGTACGGCCCTGGTTTTGTCAGAGGCCGCTCCGAGAGACCCGAGAGGGTGACGCGTGGCCAAGCCATGACGTATCCCTTCGTCATTTTCTCGGGCGCTAATTGTCTGTCGTGGGGGCCGCTCCGATATCAATGAGGGCCGTCGGATCCCATGGGTCTGATCCGACGATGGACGGGAGGGCGATGTGATCGGTGGATACGGATGCGGGCGGGTATAATTTAATATTTGTTTTTGAAAGCAGCGCCCAGCGGAAAACCTTAGGGTATGGGTTTTTTGTAAGGTTTTCAATGTATTTTGGAAAATCACATATATGCGCCAACTTTGGTTAAGCGGTGAAAGTGGGTTTTTTGGGTTTTTTCATAATTTCAAAGGGTTTTTAGGGGTAGGAAGGGTTTTTAGAGGGTTTTTCTTTGCAAATGAAGGTTTAATGAGTGGAATGACTTAAAACAAGGGAGAGAGATGAGGTATAGGTTCATCAGAGTGACCAGATGTCATTTTGATTCCTTTTTAGAAAACATATGGCTATAATGCCAAGGGGAGGGATATTTATACAAAATTTGGGGTTTATACACCATGGTGTTAATACTAGTAGGGGAAAGGTGATATAGGGGATTTACATAGTAAAGTTAGAGTTAATATGGGGGGAAGATGTGAATGAGGGGGGAAAATCACTAAGTTTATTTGAAACTTACTTAGTTTAGGGAGTAGATCAAAATGAAAAGAGTTTAGACAAGAAATGTGGCTTCTAAGAGATTAAGAACCACCATGAAACCATAATCTCTTCCATGAATCTCAGCTGATGAGGGAGTGTTAGGAATGAAATGGAAAGGGGAGGAAGGGAGGTTAGACATGCTTCCTGCTTGCTGCAACTTGATGAAGAATGACACCTTCTCAATTCATTGATTTTGCTTTGGTAAACAAAGTTAGCACACATGCAACTGATAAGAAATGGCCCTTCTGCAACCCCAACTGCCTACCCATCTATTTGCCTAACATTTTTTTTATTTCTTCTTGGAGGGTGCACTTGGACTTGCAGACCCTTACTTGCCTTTTCTTTTCTTTGGCTTTTCTTTTGTTTTTCTATCTACTTCTGCCCTTATTTCTTCCAAGGTCCCAGATTAAGCTATTGGGAGCCTTTTTTCTCTACCTAAACTACTTGTCTGCCAAGATTAAACAGTTTGGACAGACTCCTTTCTCTATTCTACAACTGAAAATTTAAAACATGACATGATCCAGATTAGACTGTTGGACCATCCATCAAAATTTGAGTCCTTACCAAGCTATAAGCACAGATTGGGTTCTCTTGGAAATATGTGATCTTTGAATCATCAAAGCAGAGCATATTTGGACCTTTTCATAGCCAATCATGAAATATGAAACCTATTGGTATAGGTAGCTAACAGTGGCTCCACATGGGGATGGTGTTTCATTTGAAAGACCAAGAACAGCAGGTCAGATTGCCTTGCTCTTTGACTGCTCTTGCCAATCTTGAAGTTTGCTGCTTTGAAATGCCAAAATTGTGTGCTTCTCTTCTTGGTAGACCTCTGATTCTATTTACCTTTTGCTGGCAGTTTTAAGAAAACTTTGAGAAATTTCATATTTACATGTTACCAGAAAGTAATATATACATTTGGGTATGTACAATGGAAGCTCATGCTCTACTTATGGGTGGTAGTCAAAATAGTGCTTCAGCATCCTACCATTCACAGGACCTTCATCCAAGTCAGTTTCAGTTAGACTTTTAAGGAAATAGGTATTGTTTCCTTGCATTGCTTGGACAACAAATGGTCCTCTCCAAAGGGAGTCAAATTTTCCATGTTTTCCTTTATCCTCTCTTCTTGCATCCCACTTGAGGACTTTGTCACCAATGTTGAAATCTTCTGCCTTAGTTCTTCTATCAAAGGCCTTCTTTAATTTTTCTTGTAGAACTTGAACTCTGCTGAAAACTTGGTCTCTAGTTTGCTGTAAACATATGATCTGATTGATTCTTCTTTGCATATCATTTGGTTCAGCTTGGCTTTCTTGAAGAAGTTTCATAACAGGCACTCCTAGTGATGAGGGAAATTTGGCCTCTAATCCATAAACCAACTCATATGGGCTGGTCCCAATTGATCTTTTGGTTGTTAGTCTATCTGCCCATAGGGCATTCACAAGTTTCTTATGCCAATTCTTTTTGTTCTCTTCTAGCACTTTCTTTATGATGTTTACCAGACTTTTATTTGATGACTCAGCAAGGCCATTACCTTGGGGATAGTATGCAGTAGAATGGCCCAAGATGATGTGAAATTTATGGCAGAAGTTCACCATTTTCTTGGATCTGAAAGCAGCAGCATTGTCTGTTATTATTTTGTCAGGACAGCCAAATCTAGCCAATATGTTGTTCTCCAAGAACTGAATGAAAGTAGAATCATTTGCTTGTCTGCATGGAACAACTTCAATCCACTTGGTGAAGTAGTCTGTGGCTGTTAAGATCCATCTATGTTGGCCTGAAGATGAGGGATGAATTTCCCCAATGAAGTCCAAGCCCCATTGCTGAAAAGGTCTTTCTGTTGCAATAGGCCTTAAGGGAAGTGGCAGCAACTGTCTCTTTCCCTCAAACACTTGACATTTATGACATGAGGTGGTGAATTTCTTGACATCAGAGAACATGGTGGGCCAGTAGTACCCAGCCCTTAGTATTTTATCCACAGTGGACTTCCAGTACAAGTGTCCACCACAGTCACCTGCATGAAATTCCTTTATGATATTGTCAGTTTCATTCTCAATTAGGCAGTTTAGCAATATTCCTTCATGGTTTTTCCACAATAAATTTCCATCCATAACACAAAATTTAGAAGCTTTCATTTTTAGGAACCTACATTTAGTTCTGGACAATCCTGGGGGAGCACACAGGTTTTGCAATACATAACATATATCAGAGTACCAAGGGGATTGTTCAAAGGCTACATTGATCTTTGGAGTCGCCAGCTCCGGTTCACTGTCCAGCTGGTTAATGTCTAAGGCTTGGAAATTTGCTTCTGTCATTAATTTGGCCAAGCCTTGCCCTTTTATTAGTTTTGTAGGTTTTATCTCAATGTCAAATTCCAAGATGTTGGCAATCCACTTTCCTCTTCTGCCCTCTAAATTTTCTTGGGTGAGAATGTCTTTGACAATAGGACTTGGCACATATGCTATAACATGGGAATAAAGGATGTAAATCCTAAAGTCTTTAATGGCTTTGACCAAAGCATAAGCTTGTTTTTCCATGATTTGATACTTTAAAGGTGCATCTCTAAGAGCTTTGCTAAAGAAAGCAATTGGCTTCTCATTTCCTTGGTCATCTTTTTGCAGTAAAACAGCAGCAATAGTATGCTGGGAGGCAAAAGAGAAAATGATAAATTCTCTGTCAAATTGAGGATTGGTCAGCACTGGTGTTTGGGTAAGGGCCAGTTTTATACTTTCAAAGGCTTGATTGGCTTCAACAGTCCACTTGACTTTTGAATCTTTTTTTAGCATGTTATTTAATAATCTGATTAGTTCTGCTAAGTTTGGGATAAACCTTCTCAAGAAATTGATTTTTCCCAAGAATCCTTGCAACTCTTTGACATTTCTTGGGTGGGGCATTTGTAGGATAGCCTGTATCCTATCTGGGTCAATTCTAATGCCATCTTTAGAAATGATGTGGCCCAAAACCTTACCTTCCTCTAAACCAAACAGGGATTTCTTGGGATTTAAGGAAATTCCATATTTTCTGCATTTTAGGAAGATCTGTCTCAAATGTTTTATATGTTCTTGGTCTGATTTTGAGAAAGGTGTAAGGTCATCTAAGTAAATGACTAAAAAGTCATGAATCTCCTTGGCAAAGGCAATATCCATTGCTCTTTGAAAAGTTGCCCCTGCATTTTTCAATCCAAAAGGCATCTTTACATATTTGAAAGTTCCCCATGGGGTTGTAAATGCGGTTTTGTCTTGGTCATCAGGGTGCACCAAGATTTGATTGAAGCCTGAAAATCCATCCAGTATTGAGATCCTTGAGGCCCCTACCACTCTTTGGAGAATGTGATCCATCTTGGGTAAGGGATAGTTGTCTTTGAGGGATACTTGGTTCAGATTCCTTAAGTCCACACACAGCCTAATTTCACCAGTCTTTTTTCTTGTAGGGACTAAGTTGGAGATCCATTCAGAGAATCTGATTGGTGCTATGATGCCAGCCTTGAACATTTTTTGTACCTCTTGTTCCATTGCTGGGAGAAGCATAGGATTGATTCTCCTCAATTTTTGTTTAAAGGGCTTTTGATCAGGTTTGAGAGGGATTGTATGCTGGATAACAGAGGTGTCATAGGACTTTAGGTCCTCATAACTCCATGCAAAGACATCCTGGAACTCTTTAAAGAGGTCAATGTATTTAGGCTTTTGGTCAGGAGGTAAGGAAGCAGACAATTTAATTATTTTGGGTTTGTCAATTGTACCTATGTTGCATTCTTCAATGGCTGCATTTAAGGGCTGCATTTTTGGTTTTCTGGGATATCATTTGAATCAAAGATGTCCTCTAGTGGAGTTAGGCCTGTTGGTAGAAAATTGTCTTTCAGCTCTATGATTTCAGTTTCAGCATTGGCCACTTCCTCACAATTGATTGATTGAATTTGCTGAATGTTTTCCTTGTTGAAAATAGTTGGATTTAGCATTTGTTTTGCTGTTCTAGGTGATATTGGGTGAGTAATCTGTTGAAACTGTATTTGTGATGGACTTGCTCCATCAAGTATTTGTGATTGACTTGCTGTATCAAGTATTTGTGATTGACTTGCTGTATCAAGTATTTGTGATTGACTTGCTGTCTCAAGTATTTGTGATTGACTTGCTGTCTCAGTGTCAATATTTAATCCTGCAAATTCTTGTTGCAGGGTTAAAAACTGGTTTATTTGCTTGTCATCCTCAAATACTTGCCAATCATTAACATTGTTTGGAATGGAGGGTCTGTGTTTTACCTCAGCTGTAAAACAATGATGGGGCTCAAAAGGCAGTTTGCAGGTACTTGCAAAGGTGGCTAAACTATGAGCATGTAGATTGTGGGTTCTAGGAATTTTAGTGATTTGGAATTCAGAGAAAAAGTTTAGTACCTCAGCAACAGCAGACCTATAAGTCCTTAGTCTTTTGTCATTGGTGACAAAATTTCCCTTCACTTGTTGGATAACCAAATCTGAATCACCCATGATTGAAACCCTGGCAGCTTGTAAGAACTTTACTAACTTGAGGCCTAGTAAAAGAGCTTCATATTCTGCCATGTTGTTAGTACATCTGAAATTCAATCTATAGGCTCTGCCTTCTGCATGACTATTTTCTTTATTGTGTACCCAAACTCCAGCTCCTGCCCCTAATTTGTTGACTGAGCCATCAAATTCAAGGAACCATAGAATATCCTGTTGGGAAGGAGATTTAATGATCTGTTCATGGGCTGGCAATGTGAGTAGCAGTTGTGGTTTTTCCTCTAGCTTGTCTTCTAGGACAGTCTCATCGTTTGATTGGGTGTTCTTGACATTTAGAACAGCAGCAGTATCTAGTGTTTGATTGACTGTTGTTTCATGGGTAGTAATACTTTCATTTGAGTCTTCCTCTTGTATGAGTATCTTGGTGTCAACCTTACCTTTTAAGGGAGTTGTGGTGTTATTGAAGAGGATGTATGAGTCTATGTCTGAATGGACAGCATATATGGGAAAGTTTTGAGGCTTTTCTTCACTGCTGACCATGTACTTCATGAGTGTTTCTCTGTACAGTCTTTTTGGTTGCCCAAAAACAGAGATGGTGGCATATGACATGTCTAATTGCAGGGAACCTTGGAGTTTAGCTCCCCAAGATCTTGATAACAGCATCCCATACTTAGGTGGGATATCAGCAACTACCACATCCATTAGGATTGTCTTGTTTGGGTATTGAACCAGAGATACACATAAATCTTTTATGAGACCTAGACACTTGACTTGGCTGGAGTCAAAGGAAAACAGGTCCTTGTATGGTCTTGTTATGTCTAGATTCAATCTTTCCATGACTGCTTTTGGCATGAGATTGTGAGAGGCACCTGAGTCAAACATTGCATTATGTAATATTTTATCATGAATATGTAAACTGACATAGAAAGGTAATACCCCTGTGACTACTGTTTTTCCATCCACTTCTGGGCCAAACAGGAGTTCTGGGGTGTCATCCAGCACATTGACATCATCTTTGTTGCTAGTGAGTTGAAGGGACTTCTTGATCTGTAGTTTATAGATGTCATGCTTGGCTAGTTCCAAGAGAGGAATAGCTATCTTTATTTTGCCAATTTCAGTTTCTAGATCAAAAGATTTTTCAGATTGGGTCTTGGGGTTATAGGTGACAGTCCTTTCCTTGTTCATTAAATCTTCTTCTTGATTTTTATCTTGACTTTGGGACTTATCCTTTTTACTCATCTCTTGAGGAGAAATAGTTGAATAAGGATGAGAAGGGGGAGTGACCATAGGCTGCTGTTTTAAGGACAGTGGTTCAGTGATCTCCTCAACAATCACTTCTTCTGTATGTGAATTTATTTTGTCATTAGGTTCTGTGACTATGACTCTTTCAGGCTGCTGATTATCCTTTTTCTTTTCAGGCTGGTTAACATTCACAGTTCTGCTCCTCAGCTTGTATTGTTTATGGACTTCATAAACAGCAGTGTCATAGCCTTGTTTGAAGTCAAAGGATTCACCTGATTTAGTTTGGAACAGTTTGATTTCATCATCCTCATGATCTTCTTGTGTTAAGAAAACTTGACTTTCACCATCTAGACCCATCAAGTTAATCTCAGGATCTTCATTGGGCTCTATTGATGTGGAAGTTTCTGCATAATTTTCTTGGAAAGGGGGTCTTATGTCTTGGTCAGCACTGGTCTTGCCGACATTTGGGTTTTGAGTTCTCCTAAAATTTGGATTCCTAGGAGGGTTATTTTGTGGTGCTTCCCATGATGACTTTCTTTCAACCGATTCCACTCTATCACCCAATCTTTTCATTCCACTGAGAATTGCATCTAGCTTTTGATCAAAGGCAGAGGGTTCCTCTTTGAAAGCAGTCCTCTTTTCCAACCTTGCCCTGTTTCTTTTGGCAATCAGGTTGGCTTCCACTGTGACAGCAACCCTTTGGGCCTCTGCAAGGGATTGAGGATCTCTTTCCTTCAACTGATAGGCCATGTCAGGGTCAAAACCATCAGGGAATTTGTACAAGGCTAAATCAGGAGGAGGTCTTAAATTTTGTGGAATTGCATTATATACATTGTTAAATCTTGCACAATACTCCAAAACAGTCTCTTGGGGACCTCTCTTGATAGTGTCATATTCCCCAAGTATGTGCAGAGGATCTTTCTTCTTTTCCCATCTACTAGTAAAGGCTTGATACAGTTCATCAGGAGTTGTGATGGAGTTTGCATTCAGGGATCTAAACCAAGTTCTTACATCCCCAGTTAGGCTTTGAACAAACATCCTCATTCTGACACTGTCATCATCTATTTCATAGGTCTCAAAATGGTCTTGCATCCTCTTAGCATGCTGGACAGCTGTCAGAGGACCATTGGAGTCAAAATATGAGATTTTGGTTTGGTAATCTTGGGGTAGAGCTGCAGCATTAGCTGGTATCTGCAGAGGTGCATATCTGTTAGCCATATTTACAGGATTTAGAGGATTAACAGGGGCAGCTGGGATAATAGGAGCAGTGGGTACCACAGGGGTGACAAGTAGGGGTGAACCTAGAGTGTTGGTAGAGGGGATATGTGCAGTGGATGAAGATGTGAGAGGAGGACTCTGAGATGTGGATGGTGAACTAGGGGAATTAGGGGTAGACCGGAAGAGGACCTTGCATGGGGTAGAGATAAGGCTAGGATGATCTGAATCTGAGGTTAAATCAGCAGGCTGCTCCTGCTTTTGCTGCCTCCTAATGTTTCTTGGGATGGTATTTGGATTATCAACAATGATGGGTGGATTAGGGTCAGGATTTGCCCTAGTGTGCCGTGGATTTTTCTTAGGAGCCAGTTTCTAACTGTTTTTTAGGATTTTATAGGAAGTTTTTATATTTGTAAGGACTGGATAAAGATTTTAGAATGGCTATATATATTTCAAACTAAGATGAAGATTCCCTAAAAAGCTCTTCCCTAAAGCTGTTAATGTGATACAGAAACAGATTAAAGGCCTCTTGACTGATTTCAGGCTTGATAGTAGCTATGGAAGATATATAGTAATTTAAAAAATCTCAAGCACTCCCCAGTGGAGTCGCCAATTATGTTAACACCCAGGTTGTTCCCTATGACTCCCAAGGGAATACGGCCGGGGTAACCACTAACCAATCTTTGGATCACAGTTTCTAGCCAAACTGTAATCAGAGAGGGCTCTCTCTTTATGATTTGTCTCTGTTATGATGGTGTTTTAGGCTAGGTATTATGCTCAGGTTTTGGTTTATGTTTTGGTTGAAGGATTTCTTTCAGGGCTTAAGATGTAGTGTTTAGAGAGTAAAATATCATTGGGCAATGGAGTCTGGAGTTGTGAAATGCTTTGAAATGCAGGATTGGTGGTGTTCAAACTGCAGGGCCGATTGTGTATCTCAGACAAACAAATTTAACTTGAATGGTGAGGCATGTCAGCCAACAGAAAGCAATTAAGAATTCTCTATTAAGCTGGTGAGGTGAAAGTGAAACACGTTGCACAGGAGCAAACTTGAATTCCTGAGACAAAGGTCACTGTGAAAGATGTATTCTGAAAGTGCAGCAATTAAGAATTACACTTATCAAGATTACAGCTGAAGAAAACATTCATTAACAACACAGATTGAACTCAGGGTATTTCTTGAATAAATCCTGAAAGTTATTCTTTTTCCTTGTTGCTAAATATTCAAAAATTAGAAACATATATGGATTTTAACAAATCAAAAATACATAACAGAGAGAGTTACAGAGACTTATTGTATTGTGTAATACACAGGAATCCAGCAGTTTTCAACAGACACCAGAACGCATTCAACACTTCAGAAATCCGAGAAATTCCATCACTTTCTTTATTAAACTTCTGAAAGGATTACAGCATAAGAACTTCTTCAGGAGAAATCAACAACAACCCTTGCAAACTCATGCGAAGGGGACTTTATAGGAATGCTTATACAAAATATCTCAGGCATTGAGTCATCTGAGAGAGAAAATATCTTCATTACTTCGTACAGAAAAGTAGAAAAGAAGTTATTACAGCTTTGAATGCAGCATAACTGCTCTTTAAGTCTGTCAGAGGATATTTTGACCTTTGGAGGTCAGTGAGTCGGTTGAACCGCTTTGCTTTAATGCTGGAAAATGTGCCTTTAAGTTTGCTGCGCTGTATTTTCTCGGCTCTGCCACCTGTGGTTTCCTACTTTTGCTTCGTTGGCCGAAATTTCTGCTGAGTTGGCTCAGCTCTAATCTTTAATGCATGCTGATTTTGTTAAACTGTGCTTTACATAACAATTCATATTTTAAAAACAAAATTTGGTGAATGACTCACTGTCTATAAAATTTTCTGTATTGTATTTGTCCACCAGTCTTGTGTAGGGAGTTGATGCCTGAGAATTGCATCCATAGTCTCCTCTGCCTCTGTATACTTGTAAAAATTGGGAGCCACCTCAAACAGGTGATTGATCTCATTCATTATAAAAAATAGACTTTCTACCTTGTTGTAGATAGTCTGTCCTGTAGCTGGCCCTGTTTCTTCTGAGTTGCTGGGCTTCTCATTGATTTCGTTTGTGGCAAATGCATTCACTCTTTTGGCATACTGCTCATGAATGAGCAGTCTCCCTGCGCTGTTCAGTAAGCTAGGGAGTCCTCTGTTTTGCAGCACCAGGAATTTATCCATGAACCTTTTCACCTCGGTCTGCATGTCCTGGGTTCTTC
This sequence comes from Pinus tabuliformis, assembly GCA_031772625.1. NCBI lineage: Eukaryota > Viridiplantae > Streptophyta > Pinopsida > Pinales > Pinaceae > Pinus > Pinus tabuliformis. The sequence continues at coordinate 1,217,396,867 of CM062819.1, read as the reverse complement.
TCTCCAATGTCTGCACCAAATTTCTCAATGTGAGAACCCTTTTGATCAACTGAATGGTCTCAGTTCTATTGGGAATTCCCATGTTTGCCAGCTGAGTACTTGTTCTATTATTCAGCACATTGATCATCCTGGTGGCAACTTCAGGCATGTTGCCTAGAGCAGCCCTTGACTTGTGAATTTCAGCTTGTGCTTTTGGGATGAGCTCTAGCTGCTCATGGATTGTCTCTATATACTGCCATTGGTCAGTAATAGACTGGCCAATGTTGGCCCATAGCATTGCCTTAAGCCCAGCTATAACTTTATCTAATTTGAGCTCATTTTCTAGCTCTTTTATCCTGTCTTTGAGGGCTTTCACCTCCCTGCCCTTTTCTGCCACCGCTTGCTTGGATTTATCATATCTGTCATTCACCTTGGCCAATTTATCCCTGGTCTCATTCAGCTCTGCCATTTGAGCTTCCAGGGCTTGAATCTCATTTTTTAGCTTTTGCATGTCCAAGCTAGGGGCCTGTTCTGTTGGTGGAGGTGCTGAAGTAGGTGGTGCAGCTTGATCAGTCTGTTGGGGGGGAGGAACAGTAGTTGGGGCAGCTTCCTCAAGGTTTATGATTTGAGGAGGAGGCTGAGAGGTCTGCCCTTCTTCTCTTTGTTTTAAGGCTGCCTGTAGTGCTGTTTTTTCAGCCTCCGATTCTCCCAGCTTTTCCTGAGTTTGGATTAGCTGCTTATACAGAGATATCAACAAGGTTGTGGCCTGTTGATCATGTCTTTGCTGGGCAACATCATCTGTTTGAGGGTGAATTGTGGCTGGGAGTTTGATCTTTCTCCTCAAGGCTGCCATGTCTGCATCCCTCAATTTTAATATCTCTTGTATGCCCTTGATATCTTTGGGATCATGCCCCATCTCTATGATGATGTCCTCTAAGGACCTTATTCTGTTATCTTTTGCCTGGGATGATGCTCTCTCCAACTCTAGCTGAGAGGCTGTATTGTTAAGGCTATTTTGTAGCCTGTAGTTGTCCAATGTTTGGTCTGCCAAGGAAGCATAGACCATCTCACCCGTTTGCTTATGCAGTTCTATCTTATCCATAGGGTGGATATCCTTGGCAAGGACTTCCAGGTTAGTCCTCAAGTAGTCAGAGGCAGATTGGGGCTGCACTGCTGTTGGCATAAAATGACTCATGATCATTTTGCCTTCCTGCACATCATATGCAGACATGAGTCTTTGTTGATTGGTGGGAGCCATGTTCAACAGATGGTTATACAGCTGTATCTTGATGGGCTCATTTCTCCTCTTAATGTCGATGAACTGCTGTTTAATGCTGGGTCCACCTTCTCTTTGCTGATTTGAGGAACTTACTTCTCCTCCCATTGCTCTATCCTGCTCCTGTTGAAAGGAACTTGCTGATGCTTCCCTGCTGGGTGGGACCATACCAAAAGACTGTCCTATTGGCATTTCTTCCTCTGAGAAGGGATTAATTCTCTGTCTTTTCTCCCCATGAGATGCTGATGTTGTAAGGGGAGTTTCTCTGTCCCTTTTCCTGCTTGTATCCTCCCTTTGTGGAGTTTGGAGGATTGATGCCTCAGCTGAAGTTTCTTGCCTTGGAGGCACAATTTGTTCAGTGGATTTAGGGGCTTCCACTGTTTGCTCTTGCTGGACAGGCTGTTCCTGCCTTTGTTCTTCCTGTTGTTGCTGTTCTTCTTGCTGCTGCCCTTCTCCCTGCTGCTCCATTTCTTCTTGTTGCTGCACTAGGGTTTCCATTTGCTCTTCAGTCATAGGAGGTGGCTGTTCCACCTGCTTTTCTTTGCCTTTGTTGGCTGTCTGTGGAGTATTCATGGCAGCTTGCTGATGTGTTGTTGAGGATGAGGCAGCTGCTCCAAGTTGTCTTTTGTATGAGAGGGGAACCTGTCCACAAGTTTCTAAGTCAGTTTCCTTTTGAATATTTCTGGCCTCTCTTTCTAGCAGCTCTTCACTAGTGAATTCCTCTTCTAGGGTGCCCTCTTCCCAGCTCAATGCATTGGCATACTGCTCAATCTCAGGCTGCCTCACATGTGAATAGGTACCCAATTTGTATCTTATCCTCCTGAGGGAAACAAAATGATTAGGGTCATAGGGTATCCACTCAAAACTAGTTTGCAGTTTGAGGGCCTCTAGGATACTGTTTGCCTCTTTCCATCCTTCCTCTTTTTTGTTATATAGGAAAGGGCCCAGCTGGCTCCTTACCTTCAACTGTGCCTTCTTGTTCTTACTTTGGAAGTGGAGGTAGTCGGCATTCCCAAATTGCCTGAAGTATTCGAGGGCAAAAAGCCTCATGGGGACATACCTTGGCAGCCTAAAAGGCTTCAACTCACAGCCATATACTCTGATGACTGTGTGGTCTAGGTAAAATTACCAGTTACCAATGCTGTAGGTTTTGTTTAGATGGAGAATTCTCCTCATGTCATCAGTTAGCCTTGGAGGAGGAACACCATACAATAATGTCATAGCTGGATGTATGAATAAGTCTATGAACTCACAGTATGTGTATGGTGACACAGAGGTGAAATGAAAAACAGAGGTCCAAAACACAACTGACCTTGGATTCCCCTGGGCATTAACTTGTTTCAGGGGAATGAAGAAGCTGCATGGTTGATTAAACAAGAATAGATGGTAAATGTAGGAAGTATATCTGAACAGTCTTTCCCTTTGCAGATTCATCAGCTGGTCATGGATCCTATCTGCAATATATGTGGCATAGTCATAATGTACAGCTGGAGGCTTTCCAGGAGAGAATATAGACAGCATTGCCATTATAATTTCATCCACATCCTCCATTCCCTTGAACCCTAGGACATAGCTGATCAAATCCACTAGCATTCTGCCCAATTCATTCAAGTAAGCATATCCAATAGGAGGAGTTCTGATGGCTTCAGAGCCTGGTTGTACAAACAGCTGGTTGATTTTGATGATCTGGTCATTTGACAACTTATTCCCCTTCTTTATCAAGTTCTGCATGTAGAGGGGGGTCAATGGTTTTGCAGTGTGGAAATGCAGCATCTCATTTATGCTCTCTGGGGTGATATGGAACAGAATTGAGCCTGTAGGGCTGAGGACAGCTCTTTGGCATGGATCATAGCACTCCTGGCATCTGTGGATCAATTCAGGCATAGGATTTACCTGGGGGAGGTTGTAGATGGGCAAGTTTGAGTCCCAAATCCCTAGGATATCAGCTCCACTAAGGTGCTGGGCTTTCAACTCATTTAGCATCTGAATATTATATTTAGAGCCTAATGGAAACCAGTCTAACATTTGATAATCCATATCTCCCAGAGCTTTCCATTCTAACTCCCTGTGAGGGGCATTGAGAGGCTTGATGTTCAGTGCAATTGGAGTTTCCATGGTCTATTAAGCTTCTGACTTGTAGGTGAACTGGTTGAAGTAGGTAGAACAACACAGAGGTGATTACTTGCAATGAAAGTGTGAATTTCAGGGACCAGAGGGTAAAGTGGGCATACAGCAATTGAAATACTGTTTGAATTATGAATAAGACCAATGTCTGGTCTTACTTTGTCTTTTGTGGCAGGTTTTTGATGGATTGACCAACTGTTTCACGATTGCGCGAGCAGTTTACAGTTTTTTTTTATAAGAACTCGGGAAATCAAGGCTCAGCTGGTGGTTTTCGGGCTCACAGTGGTAAATGGGGGCTAGGCACCAAAATTTCACTGGTGAATTTTGAGAGTTTTATGTCGCTTAAGCTCTTTCGATGGAATTCATAGGCAGAGTACGCACATGAAGGTTTTTAATGGAGAATACCTGGTAAAGAGCGAGCAATGGTCACGGATGACTGTGGAAATGACGCGCTGGACGTCTCCGAGTTGGTTTCAGCAAAGGTGGTGTAACTTGGACGTAACAATCATGCAGAGAAAGCAACAGTTCTGGCAGCAAAAGTACGAAAAAACGCAAAAATTGGCCTAAATATGGACTTTTGGCATTTTGGCACATTTTCTAGGATGACGTCAGCATGACGTCATAGGGTGGGGTCAAGCATTAGATGACGTCAGCATGACGTCATCGGGTGAGGTGGCGAGCTACTATTGGTCCATGGGGATGATGCGGTGGCAGACACGTTGGCACAGGGGCGGACAAAAGTGCTGATGCGATGGCAGGGTGGCGATGACGTGGGTCTGACGCGGGACCAGCGAACCGGGCAATAAGTGACATAGCGGTTACGGTTAAGTGCCATAGCGGTTACGGTCTCCCGGAGCGGTTACGATACGGCCCTGGTTTTGTCAGAGGCCGCTCCGAGAGACCCGAGAGGGTGACGCGTGGCCGCGCCATGACGTATCCCTTCATCATTTTCTCGGGCGCTAATTGTCTGTCGTGGGGGCCGCTCCGATATCAATGAGGGCCGTCGAATCCCATGGGTCCGATCTGACGATGGACGGGAGGGCGATGTGATCGGTGGATACGGATGCGGGCGGGTATAATTTAATATTTGTTTTTGAAAGCAGCGCCCAGCGGAAAACCTTAGGGTATGGGTTTTTTGTAAGGTTTTCAATGTATTTTGGAAAATCACATATATGCGCCAACTTTGGTTAAGCGGCGAAAGTGGGTTTTTTGGGTTTTTTCATAATTTCAAAGGGTTTTTAGGGGTAGGAAGGGTTTTTAGAGGGTTTTTCTTTGCCAATGAAGGTTTAATGAGTGGAATGACTTGAAACAAGGGAGAGAGATGAGGTATAGGTTCATCAAAGTGACCAGATGTCATTTTGATTCCTTTTTAGAAAACATATGGCTATAATGCCAAGGGGAGGGATATTTATACAAAATTTGGGGTTTATACACCATGGTGTTAATACTAGTAGGGGAAAGGTGATATAGGGGATTTATATAGTAAAGTTAGAGTTAATATGGGGGGAAGATGTGAATGAGGGGGAAAAATCACTAAGTTTATTTGAAACTTACTTAGTTTAGGGAGTAGATCAAAATGAAAAGAGTTTAGACAAGAAATGTGGCTTCTAAGAGATTAAGAACCACCATGAAACCATAATCTCTTCCATGAATCTCAGCTGATGAGGGAGTGTTAGGAATGAAATGGAAAGGGGAGGAAGGGAGGTCAGACATGCTTCCTGCTTGCTGCAACTTGATGAAGAATGACACCTTCTCAATTCATTGATTTTGCTTTGGTAAACAAAGTTAGCACACATGCAATTGATAAGAAATGGCCCTTCTGCAACCCCAACTGCCTACCCATCTATTTGCCTAGCATTTTTTATTTCTTCTTGGAGGGTGCACTTGGACTTGCAGACCCTTACTTGCCTTTTCTTTTCTTTGGCTTTTCTTTTGTTTTTCTATCTACTTCTGCCCTTATTTCTTCCAAGGTCCCAGATTAAGCTGTTGGGAGCCTTTTTTCTCTACCTAAACTACTTGTCTGCCAAGATTAAACAGTTTGGACAGACTCCTTTCTCTATTCTACAACTGAAAATTTAAAACATGACATGATCCAGATTAGACTGTTGGACCATCCATCAAAATTTGAGTCCTTACCAAGCTATAAGCACAGATTGGGTTCTCTTGGAAATATGTGATCTTTGAATCATCAAAGCAGAGCATATTTGGACCTTTTCATGGCCAATCATGAAATATGAAACCTATTGGTATAGGTAGCTAACAGTGGCTCCACATGGGGATGGTGTTTCATTTGAAAGACCAAGAACAGCAGGTCGGATTTCCTTGCTCTTTGACTGCTCTTGCCAATCTTGAAGTTTGCTGCTTTGAAATACCAAAATTGTGTGCTTCTCTTCTTGGTAGACCTCTGATTCTATTTACCTTTTGCTGGCAGTTTTAAGAAAACTTTGAGAAATTTCATATTTACATGTTACCAGAAAGTAATATATACATTTGGGTATGTACAATGGAAGCTCATGCTCTACTTATGGGTGGTAGTCAAAATAGTGCTTCAGCATCCTACCATTCACAGGACCTTCATCCAAGTCAGTTTCAGTTAGACTTTTAAGGAAATAGGTATTGTTTCCTTGCACTGCTTGGACAACAAATGGTCCTCTCCAAAGGTAGTCAAATTTTACATGTTTTCCTTTATCCTCTCTTCTTGCATCCCACTTGAGGACTTTGTCACCAATGTTGAAATCTTCTGCCTTAGTTCTTCTATCAAAGGCCTTCTTTAATTTTTCTTGTAGAACTTGAACTCTGCTGAAAACTTGGTCTCTAGTTTGCTGTAAACATATGATCTGATTGATTCTTCTTTGCATATCATTTGGTTCAGCTTGGCTTTCTTGAAGAAGTTTCATAACAGGCACTCCTAGTGATGAGGGAAATTTGGCCTCTAATCCATAAACCAACTCATATGGGCTGGTCCCAATTGATCTTTTGGTTGTTAGTCTATCTACCCATAGGGCATTCACAAGTTTCTTATGCCAATTCTTTTTGTTCTCTTCTAGCACTTTCTTTATGATGTTTACCAGACTTTTATTTAATGACTCAGCAAGGCCATTACCTTGGGGATAGTATGCAGTAGAATGGCCCAAGGTGATGTGAAATTAATGGCAGAAGTTCACCATTTTCTTGGATCTGAAAGCAGCAGCATTGTCTGTTATTATTTTGTCAGGACAGCCAAATCTAGCCAATATGTTGTTCTCCAAGAACTGAATGATAGTAGAATCATTTGCTTGTCTGCATGGAACAGCTTCAATCCACTTGGTGAAGTGGTCTGTGGCTGTTAAGATCCATCTATGTTGGCCTGAAGATGAGGGATGAATTTCCCCGATGAAGTCCAAGCCCCATTGCTGAAAAGGTCTTTCTGTTGCAATAGTCCTTAAGGGAAGTGGCAGCAACTGTCTCTTTCCCTCAAACACTTGACATTTATGACATGAGGTGGTGAATTTCTTGACATCAGAGAACATGGTGGGCCAGTAGTACCCAGCCCTTAGTATTTTATCCACAATGGACTTCCAGTACAAGTGTCCACCACAGTCACCTGCATGAAATTCCTTTATGATATTGTCAGTTTCATTCTCAATTAGGCAGTTTAGCAATATTCCTTCATGGTTTTTCCACAATAAATTTCCATCCATAACACAAAATTTAGAAGCTTTCATTTTTAGGAACCTACATTTAGTTCTGGACAATCCTGGGGGAGCGCACAGGTTTTGCAATACATAACATATATCAGAGTACCAAGGGGATTGCTCAAAGGCTACATTGATCTTTGGAGTCGCCAGCTCCGGTTCACTGTCCAGCTGGTTAATGTCTAAGGCTTGGAAATTTTCTTCTGTCATTAATTTGGCCAAGCCTTGCCCTTTTATTAGTTTTGTAGGTTTTATCTCAATGTCAAATTCCAAGATGTTGGCAATCCACTTTCCTCTTCTGCCCTCTAAATTTTCTTGGGTGAGAATGTCTTTGACAATAGGACTTGGCACATATGCTATAACATGGGAATAAAGGATGTAAATCCTAAAGTCTTTAATGGCTTTAACCAAAGCATAAGCTTGTTTTTCCATGATTTGATACTTTAAAGGTGCATCTCTAAGAGCTTTGCTAAAGAAAGCAATTGGCGGATCTTTGGCACAATTTTCTAGAGATCCATACAGCAGTTTTGTGGAGGCCGTACAACAGATTTGGAGGAGGCCGTACAACAGATTTTCAAGGAGGTCATACAGCAGCTTTTGTGGAGGTCGTACAACAAATTTTGAGGAGGTCGTACAGTAGTTTTAAGGATTCTGTACAACAGGGAGGCCGTATAGCAGATTTGGAGGAGGCCATACGGCAGTATTGTTGTTCTGTTTTGTTGTTTGCAAGTTTTCTAGTTGGCTGTGAGGCACGGAAAACGAGATAAGTTGTAAAAGTTTTCGTGCTGATTTTTTGCTGAATATTTCTCTTACTGTAAAAGCAATTTTTCCAGAAATAAGAAGAATCTTTCGAACTGGTTTTCCCTAAGACTTGTAGGGGGTTTTTCCAGGGTCACCTTGATCAAAAATCACTGTGCTTAAATGAGTTAAATGGCTGTTTGCATGTGCTAATTTTTATTTTTGCATTTGCCAGCATTCTGTAATTTTTCCAGAATTTGTGTTTTTAGCAAAAGTTATTTTTCAGTTGTTGAATGTATGGATATGGGAAGGGGCATTTAACGATTTTGGAGAAATAAGGTGAAACTGAAAACCAGGGTGGGAAATGAGAAATTTTTACATCAGTATCGATAAATCTAATATTACATGAGTTTTAAATAACATATAATTGGGAAAAAAATTTGCAAGGAAAGGGATAATCGCTTAATATATCATCAGAACACATCTGCAATTAAAATAGGTTTCCATAATATAATATTGTAAAAGGGAGAAAAAAGAAGAGGAGGAGCGATGACATAATTATTTGTTGCTCCTTTTCCATTTCATTATCTATATATATATATATATATATATATATATATATATATATATATATATATATATATATATATATATATATAGAGAGAGAGAGAGAGAGAGAGAGAGAGAGAGAGAGATTATTTTGCCAAAATGAGTACCTAGACGCATGTATTATGTAGATGGATTAGGAAATAATGAGATATTGAACAAATATTTTACACTGAATGGATAAATACATGAAAATAAGTAATATTTTTTCCTATAGGAGAGAAAGAAAAAATAGTTTAGGGCCCTTGAACAAATATATATGTACATATTTTGGAAAATTGATTGGTTTAGGCCATGAGGAGAACAAGTTTGTTTTGTGCCAGTCAATAGGTAGCAAAGGCGTTAATTTTTGTTCGAGACACCATGGTCTAAAGGGCTCCCACTCTGCAACATAGTATAATGCACTTAGGGACTGACTTTCACTGTATTTTTTTACCCATTTAGTAAAAGACAAACAATATGCCTAGAATCAGAAGTAAACAAGTGAACCACAAATAAAAAAATAAAATAGTATAAACCTCAAATATATAAAACTTGCACTATCATAAAACTAAGAGGACTCTCTATTTACTACATTAATCCCTCTATGTGGGTCATATGGATGGAAACCCAAATGAGCCTGAAAAGAAAAAAAGGTTACATTCCTAGTTATAGAATTTGTGAAGAAAATGATATCCTTTCAAAACTGATAACATTCAAATATAACCCATGTGTTTTCAACCATTTTGGGTTATAGAAAAAAAAAAGACACCATACCCAGCTGATGAGGATGATAATTATGATGAAAACCCATGAATAAAACTTTAGTAAAATGGGATGTTTATTTTATTATAATCTTGAAGAGTAAATGTAAGGTGATATCAAAGTTAGTGTGACTTGATGAAAAAAAAAATATGTAGATTTGGAAAGGTTGGTAATTACAAAGTTATTTTGTGCTCAAGATAATAAGGTCTCAAGGGATCGCTCTGCTGTTGGAAATAATACTGAGGGGGGGGGGAATCAGTATTATTTAGCAATTTACCAAATCTTCCTTATTTGATCTTTTGAAATATTCTTGCATATCAGTACCATAAAACAATGAGCATGAATAAAGAAAATAGACAGTCACACCAAAGAACACAAGATGTAAGGTGGAAACCCAATGCGGGAGAAAAACCACCTGCTGCAATAATGTCTCTATCTCCTTTCAAGAAATTCTTTTTACAATGATTTTGTACTGGTGCAGTCTTTTACCAGCACGCAGGCTGCAACCTGCAAAGAGCTACAACTCTTTCTCGTTTTCCAGACTTCTCCTGGAAGGGAGCTACAACCCCCTACTTCTTTTTCAAAATGATCAACAAGTATACAACAGATACAGTCTACTACAGATATCAGATCAGTAATTACTGAAACAACCCAGAACACCTTATGAACAGAAATATACAGTTAACAGATCATCTTGAGACAGGGACGCATATTTTCTTTCTGTGGCCTGCGACTGGACGCAGTATACCTTATGCTGTTCTGCGTGCAGACGCACTGTTACTTTTGCTTGTCTGCGACCGACGCACACATCAACACTATCGCGCCGCGTCTTTTGCTTCAGGGACGCACCCAATACCACAGTCGTGCCGCGTCCTTCGCTTCAGAGACGCACCCAATACCACAGTCGCGCCGCGTCCTTCGCTTCAGAGACGCACCTGATCCTTTACTGTACTGCGTCCCGGCGCACTTTCCCTTCACTGAATCTGCGTCCCTTTAGATATAGAAGATAAGAGGACTTCAGAACCAACCCAAACACTCAGATCCACAGATCTGATCATGCGCCATATAGATCGTAGTCCTTTAGAAGATTTACCCTTAAAGATATGGACTAGATCACACCAAGAGATGATCAACCAAGATGATGCTTAATCCAAATGAACTCCTTTGCTTTATATAGGCAAGCTTCTCCCCAAAACATGGAACAAAACCACGAGCCGACACCATAGAAACACAAAAGCGTCGGCTAGATACCACACAAGAAACCCCCACGTGCATTTCTCTGCCTTGAAATGTGTGCACTGGGCGGACGCACCTCCTGAACGGCTGGCCTGCGTCCCTGGACGCGGGTTCTGTATGGTATACCTGCGGGGACGCACGTGCTGAACATATTTCCTGCGTCCTTCTTGATTTATCCCCTGAATGGGTTTGCCATCAAGGACAACACCTGAATCATAATGCCAACAATCTCCCCCTTTGGACTTGATGGCAACCACATAATCTTCAGCTTCATTCTCCCCCTTTGACATCAAGGGCAAAGGGTATGCTCCCCCTATGCTCATGCATCTCCAGATTTGTAACCAGAAATCCATCATGAAGGAGATAGAGACATATTGCAGCTATTTCCAAGATCTCCTTCTCCATAATGCCAACAATGCATTATGTGCTCCCCCTGAGCCTATACCACCAATAGGAAGATGATCAACAGTAAGATGATGCATCAACAACCCCCAGCTTTTGCCTGAGGTATTCAAAAGTGTCCCTGGGCAACGGTTTGGTGAAAATATCAGCAACTTGTTCCTTAGAAGGAACATACTCCAACTTGACCTTCTGTTCAAGTACTTGTTCCCGGAGAAAATGGTACTTGATTGGTATGTGCTTGGTTTTTGAATGCATAACCGGATTCTTTGAGATGCTGATTGCACTTGTGTTGTCACATAAGATAGGAATAGGAGGTGTACAAGTGATTTGATAATCCTGCAAAGTCTGCATCATCCAAAGAAGTTGGGTGCAACAAGATGCAGCCGCAACATATTCCGCTTCAGCTGTAGACAAGGCAATTGAACTCTGTTTCTTGCTGAACCAAGATACCAGTCTAGAACCCATAAAGAATGCACCACCACTTGTGCTTTTCCTGTCATCCACGCTTCCGGCCCAATCTGCATCTGTATAAGCATGAAGAGTGAGATCTGTATCTCTAGGATACCATAGGCCATAATTTTGAGTCCCTTGAAGATATTTGAAGATTCTCTTTACTGCTTGAAGATGAGTCTCCTTTGGATTTGCCTGAAACCTTCCAACTATTCCAACTGCATGCATGATGTCTGGTCGGGTACCTGTCAAATATAGTAAACTTCCAATCATAGATCTGTAGGTTGGTTGATGCACTGCTGCAGATTCGTCATTTGCACTGAGACTACATCCTGTAACCATGGGTGTACATACTGGTTTTGCATCTTCCATGCCATATTTCTTCAAAATCTGCTTGAGATACTTGGTTTGAGATAAAAGGATTCCTCCTTTCTTTTGTTGGATTTGCAAACCAAGAAAGTATGTCAGTTCTCCTAGCAAGGACATCTCAAATTCTTTCTGCATGACTGAGGCAAAGCTTTGACTCATAGCTTCTTCATTACTGCCAAAAATAATGTCATCTACATACACAACAAGTATTAGTAATTTGTCATTTTCAACTTTTATATAAAGATTGCTATCTGCTGAACCTTTTGAAAAACCTTGTTGATGAAGATATTTGTCCAACCGGTAGTACCAAGCCCTTGGAGCTTGTTTGAGACCATAGAGAGCCTTTTTTAATCGGCATACAAGATTTGGATCGTTTCCAAGAATGAAACCATCTGGCTGTTCAATGTACACTTCTTCATCCAAGTCTCCATTCAGAAAAGCTGATTTCACATCCATTTGAAATACTTTGAAGTTTTGACAACTTGAGAGAGCAAGAAACATTCGGATGGCCTCAAGTCTTGCAACAGGAGCAAAAGTTTCTTCAAAGTCTATCCCTTCTTGCTGTGCATACCCTTTACAAACAAGTCTGGCTTTGTTTCTAATTACTTCTCCATTTTCATTCAATTTATTTTTGAAAACCCATTTTGTTCCGATAACATTCTTATCCTTTGGTCTAGGAACCAGCTCCCAAGTATTGTTCTTTTCGATTTGCTCAAGTTCTTCATCCATTGCTTTCACCCAACATTCATCTTTGCATGCTTCTTTCACATTTTGTGGTTCAGTAGAGGAGAGTAATGCCAAATAACTTGAAGCTTCTGCAACTGTTCTTCTAGTTTGTATACCTGCTTCCTTTTGTCCCATGATCTGAGATTCTGGATGGTTCTTTTGAACATATCTGGATGGAGTCTTTTCTTCTATTCTTGTTCTTTCTACTGCTTCTTCGTGAGGTCCGTCTTGAAATTGTTCTTGCGGTTCTTCTTCTTCATCATTCTGTCTTTGAGGGTAGCTTTCATCTTCTTCAATGTCTTCACGATGTATTTGCCTAGGAATGTATCCTTTCTCATCAACCACTACATCAATGCTTTCAACAATTCTGCCAAGTCTTTTATTGTAGCATTTGTATGCTTTGCTATGTGGAGAGTAGCCAAGAAGAATTCCTTCATCTGCTCTAGGATCAAGTTTGCCAAGCTGCTCCTCAGTATTTTTGATATAGCATTTGCTCCCAAAGATTTTGAAGTGCTTTACTGAAGGAGTTTTACCACTCCAGAGCTCATGAGGAGTTTGAGTGCTGTTCACTCGGACATTTGTCTTGTTGAGAATAATAACTGCCGCATGTGCAGCTTCACCCCAGAAGGTTGCAGGAGTTCCTGATTCATCAAGCATAGCACGAGCCATTTGCTGGACTGTTCTGTTCATTCTTTCCACTACTCCATTTTGCTGAGGAGTTCTAGCTGTAGAAAATTCTCTCCTTATTCCATGTTCATCACAGAAATCGAAAAATTCATTTGAAGTAAATTCTCCACCTCTGTCGGATCTGAGGCACTTAATCTTGTGACCTGATTCATTTTCAGCCAAGGCTTTGAAGGATTTGAATTTTTCGAAAGCTTCATCTTTGTGCTTCATAAGTCCTAACCAAACAAACCTGGAGAAATCGTCAATAAATAATATCAAGTATTCCTCTCCTCTAGGTGTTCTTTTTCTGAATGGTCCACATACATCTGTATGTACTAGCTCAAGAGGCATACTGGCTGATCCTTCTTTCTCTGGAAAGTTAGTTCTAGTCTGTTTTCCAAACTGACATGATCTGCACATGGTGTTGTCAGGAATTTTGATATCTGGAAGATCGCGAACTGCCTGATATTTGCAAGCTTTCCTTATTTGTGAGAAGCTTAGATGTCCCAATCTTCGATGCCATAACCAGTGCTCTTCATCCTTGCTTAAATAGCATTGTTGTTGTTCTTCATCAAAAATGTATAGATTATTTGAAGTTCTTTTTCCTTTGAGAACTGTTTTACCTGTATCAAGATCACGAACAAGACATCCATTTGATCTGAATATAACCTCGGTTCTTTGATCACACATCTGGCTTACACTTAGAAGATTATGCTTTAGTCCATCAACAAACAAAACATTTCCAGCCTTAACATCTTCTTTTAAAGGAGCAATACCTTTTCCTTTTATAGTTGCAGGAGTATCATTTCCAAAAGAGACTTTCTTTCCCTTTTCTAAATTAGAATAAGATTCAAGTTTTTCTTTATCACCTGTCATGTGCTTTGAACATCCACTGTCAATGTACCATAGATTTTCTTGTCCTTCTGCATAGAATGCTATCCCACATCTTTCTGTTTGAGGTTCCTTTATTTTCCATGTTTTGGTGCCTGAGGTTTGTTCCCTTTTTTGTTCTTGTACCTTTCTTTCCGGAAACCTGTTTCTACATTCAACATCTTCATGTCCAAAATTATTGCAAATAGAGCATTCAACTTCATTTTCAAGAGCTGAAAAATTGTTATAGGTCCTTTTTGTATTCCCTGTCATGCTTCTTTGTTTTTGAGCTTCCCTAGTCATGATTGTTTTATACGCAACACATTGGGCTGCTTTGTGACCAAAGTTATGGCAAGAAAAGCATTGTCCATTGAAGAAGTTTCTGCGATTATTGAATCTACCAGCCGACTGATTGTAATTTCTATTTTCATCTATTCTTGAACCAAATTGAGAAGGTTTTACCTGTGGCTGGTTGTGGCTTTTGTTCACCCTTAAGCTGGATTGCCCCTGATAGTTTGAAGTTTGTCCCTGCTTTACCTGATGATCTTCCTTGTGTTCTTGCTCATTTCTTCTTGCTGCATCAAGATAACTTTTTGAAGTGGAAGCTTGAGAAGTTTCTCCATTGTAGCCCAGACCTGTCTTATTTAGAGGAGATCGCTGCACACTGATAATCTCATTCAACGTTTCAGATCCTTTAATAAACTTGAGATTAATAGTTTTTGTTTTCTCAATTTCTTTTCTAAGACCAACAATTTCACCTTCTAATTTTTCAAGATGTTTTTCCTTTTCATCAATCTGAAATTGTAGAGTATCAATAATCATGTTCTTTTCTTCTATACATCTCTTGAGTCTAGTAATTTCATCATAAAGGTTATCCACATCTATAGCATCCTCATAATTATCATCTTCAAATGCCATTAACAATCTATATTTGTTACCTTGTTCATCTTCATCACTGTTTGATAAGCCATCGCTATCTTCATGGGTGTAGTAGCTTTTCTTATTTGTACCCTGTTTCTTGTTCCATCTAACTGGTTCCTTTCCTTTATCCTTATAAGAGCATTTTGCAGCATAATGACCTACTCTTCCACAAGCAAAACATTTGAAAGGTAGCTTACCTCTGAACCTTCCAGAACCCCTTTGAAGATTTCTGACAAAGTTTGATTCTTCTTCCTCTTCTTCTGGAACATGACATGCTTCATAGTAATCTTCTTTGCCTGATGCTTTAAAAGCAGCTTCCCTTCTGTCTGATGGACCTCCCTTTCTCATTTCATAAGCAGTTAGAATTCCATGCAGCTGAGACATAGTGAGAACACGGAGATTTTCCTTTTCTTCTACTGCAGATACTTTAGATTCAAATTTGGGAGATAAAGATCTTAGAATCTTTTGAACTACTATAGTCTCTTTTATTTCTTCACCCAAATTTTTCATACAATTAACAATCTCATCTACTCGAAGAAAA
This sequence comes from Pinus tabuliformis, assembly GCA_031772625.1. Classification (NCBI taxonomy): domain Eukaryota; kingdom Viridiplantae; phylum Streptophyta; class Pinopsida; order Pinales; family Pinaceae; genus Pinus; species Pinus tabuliformis. Next base: position 1,217,381,545 of record CM062819.1, on the reverse strand, counting down.
TAATTAGCCACACTTTCATCATTATACATCTTGAGAGTCTCATATTGAGTCCTGAGAGTTTGAAGTTTAGCTTCTTTTACCTGTTCATCTCCTTCATAGCTAGTGATCATTTTGTCCCATATCTCTTTTGCTGATTTGAAGTGCATGACCTTCATGAACTCTGTTTGAGATATACTTCCTAATAGAGTACTGACTGCTTTTGCATTTGTTTCATACTGCTTTTTCTCAGCTGGATCTGTAGGAGTAACTGAAGGAAAGGCATAGCCTGATTCTACAATGTTCCAAACTTCTGTACCAAGAGATTGAAGATATGCAGTAACTCTTACCTTCCAATAATTGAAGTTTGTCCCATCGAAGACGGGTGGCCTGATTGATGCTTCTCTCTCGTAGTTGCTCATGATGAACGATCTACCTTCAAGCGATCAAGCTGTTTTGAAGGACCTGCTCTGATACCAATTGTTGGAAATAATACTGAGGGGGGGGGGGAATCAGTATTATTTAGCAATTTACCAAATCTTCCTTATTTGATCTTTTGAAATATTCTTGCATATCAGTACCATAAAACAATGAGCATGAATAAAGAAAATAGACAGTCACACCAAAGAACACAAGATGTAAGGTGGAAACCCAATGCGGGAGAAAAACCACCTGCTGCAATAATGTCTCTATCTCCTTTCAAGAAATTCTTTTTACAATGATTTTGTACTGGTGCAGTCTTTTACCAGCACGCAGGCTGCAACCTGCAAAGAGCTACAACTCTTTCTCGTTTTCCAGACTTCTCCTGGAAGGGAGCTACAACCCCCTACTTCTTTTTCAAAATGATCAACAAGTATACAACAGATACAGTCTACTACAGATATCAGATCAGTAATTACTGAAACAACCCAGAACACCTTATGAACAGAAATATACAGTTAACAGATCATCTTGAGACAGGGACGCATATTTTCTTTCTGTGGCCTGCGACTGGACGCAGTATACCTTATGCTGTTCTGCGTGCAGACGCACTGTTACTTTTGCTTGTCTGCGACCGACGCACACATCAACACTATCGCGCCGCGTCTTTTGCTTCAGGGACGCACCCAATACCACAGTCGTGCCGCGTCCTTCGCTTCAGAGACGCACCCAATACCACAGTCGCGCCGCGTCCTTCGCTTCAGAGACGCACCTGATCCTTTACTGTACTGCGTCCCGGCGCACTTTCCCTTCACTGAATCTGCGTCCCTTTAGATATAGAAGATAAGAGGACTTCAGAACCAACCCAAACACTCAGATCCACAGATCTGATCATGCGCCATATAGATCGTAGTCCTTTAGAAGATTTACCCTTAAAGATATGGACTAGATCACACCAAGAGATGATCAACCAAGATGATGCCTAATCCAAATGAATTCCTCTGCTTTATATAGGCAAGCTTCTCCCCAAAACATGGAACAATACCACGAGCCGACATCATAGAAACACAAAAGCGTCGGCTAGATACCACACAAGAAACCCCCACGTGCATTTCTCTGCCTTGAAATGTGTGCACTGGGCGGACGCACCTCCTGAACGGCTGGCCTGCGTCCCTGGACGCGGGTTCTGTATGGTATACCTGCGGGGACGCACGTGCTGAACATATTTCCTGCGTCCTTCTTGATTTATCCCCTGAATGGGTTTGCCATCAAGGACAACACCTGAATCATAATGCCAACATCTGCATGGTGCAAGAATACTGAGCATAGAATGACACAAAACAAAACAAGGTTATACAATTTCCTCTATAACATATGTGAAAACATTTATTTTCGCATTCAATCTCAAATTTGATAAGTTTTGGCTTTGTAAGGATAAATATTGTAAAATCTTTAAAATAATAGAGGTGAAATCCCTAAATTTCATGAGACTAGAGGGGATTTTATTTTCAAAACAAGGATTATAAAGGAGTTTTTAGATAGCATTAACAAATTAACAAACAAAAAAAATGAAGAACAGGGACAAGGTGAGAAAACTCCATGTAAATTCAACCCATTAACCATTGAAATAGTTCAGATGTTTTTGGGCATAACTAGTAGTTTTTCATGCCAAAAGAAAATAGCTATCCTAGTGTCCAAGAAGATTCTTCTCATTCCTTGACTCCTAGTAGTAATTTGAGGTTGTTTTAGAGGGAACAACTGAAAAGAGAGGAACTAGACATTATCAATACTCCTGAAAATTCGTGGGTAGAGTGAAAAATTCCACACTATGATTGAGGCTCGAGGTGTAGTGATGAGTAAATGTCGGAGCAAAATTCGGCTTAAGGATTTACAAGGTGGATGGTTATGTCCTTCAAAAAATCAAAATGTGAATGTCACATATGATTAACAAGATCAGTGACCACTAGCAACTACAAATGTGAATGTACCATGTAAGACACATCTATGAGTTCGAGGAGACATGTTGGAATTCTTCACAAATGAAGGAGTAAAACAAATTAAATGAATTTTAGACTTCACCACCAATGGAGGAGAAGCCATAATACAAAATTTAGAATTGATATCAGATATAGGTAATGGAAAGGACTAGTTATTATAAATGCTATAAAGAATAAAACTTGGATTCCATGTAAGTCAACATTCATGAAATCTATGATAGTCATCCTGGGCCATACCCTTGGATTATATTACCAAGTGGTGCCACGTAAAAATAAAACAAGCATATAACATGAACTCTCGACTTTAATTGAACCAATTTGTCATACATTTTCCCAAGTCAAGAAATATATCAAGCCACCTATAAACATGCTCCCAACACTTTTGTGTTCAATATGTATCTCATCGCCACCTCAAGCCATATGTTATAACCCACAACGTGAGATTTGCAATATTTATTGGATGATATGAACAAATATGATAATATAAACAATGTTCCCAACCTTCTAACCATAAGCCCGTAAAAAATGTTGCCAACCTTGATATGCATTGGAAGTATTAACTCACAGCAATGGAACCATACAGAAGTGATTTGCAATGATTCAAATCCATCCATTAGTGTTTAAAACATATTATTTTTTGACCATAGAATAATATGACATGTATGCAATAATTTTTGTTAGAAGGACTTATGGGTATGGCACAAGAATGCTCCTCGAGTCTTTGACATTAAAAACAACATAAGTTAAATGCATGATAATAAGATTAAAAACCCTAACTCTTTTCTACCCCATTTACAAATATTCATCTTCAAAATATTTTTCATTTTTCATATTCACAACAAAAAATTCACCTTCAAAAGATAGTGAAAGAAAATATGATGCATTAGTTTCCTTAATAGAATTACACATTACAGAGGCTTTTCTAGTGATTATCTTAAGGTAGGGTCTCACCTACTAGTTTATTTTAATATTTCTTTCTTTTATAGGATTTTTATTTAATTTGTTTATTAAGGAGAGAGAGAAGATAATCACAACGATTCATAGAATTTTCATTATTGACGTCTGAACACAATCCTTATTGATGGCACAACATGCATGTGCACCCACCAACACACCTAGAGAGAGAGAGAGAGTTACTAAGGCCTTCTTCCTACTCCAATGCAATCCTTTACATTGAATGAAATATTTATTTATGATCTATGGATAAGAAAAAATAATCATGTGGTATTTAACTAGTGGATCCATGATTTCTAGGATGATAAGCAATGCCACTTGCTTACCTAGTGTTGGTAGATTTCCCAAGCATGGATATGAAATTTTGGATTTCCTTGAAGCAGATCATGATCCCCTTAAGAGAAAATATTTATGAATAAATAGAAAAATTCTTCATCCCTAGGCATCATCACTATGTTTTCATGTGGGTTAACCTATCTCAAGACTAAAAGGAAGCCATATATATCGAGATTTCTATTCAAATACATCATCAATTGCTTCATTACATAACCCAAGCCCTTGATTTAGATACCAAAGTCACATCCATTACATTTAAGAACACCCTTTGACTTCCAAAGCTACGACCAAAAGGTCCCCATCACCATTGACCCCTTCTCTGCCCAAAACTACTTAAATTCCAAAGGAGAGTGAAGGGATTTTGACAAAATTATTATAGAAAGGGAATAATACTGATGTGACTATGCCATCAACTATGTAAGTTCCACCAATGAATCTGTAGGATACCAAAGCCTTTGTGGTAGTCAATTTTATCTTTAAGGAAACTTTGGATACTTCCAAGACCTCTATTAGTTTCATAGTAATTGTGGTTTGTGACTGGTGCACCCATTTTCCATCCCCATTATGGAACACTCAAGAAGTTTCCTCTATATCGTCTAATTATTCCACCGAAAGTATTAGGAAGTTCATCCTAGATTATTTCTTGCCTAGTGCCATGTATTGTACCAACCCCTGTGATTGTATATAGGTTCTCAAGTCCAATGGAGATGCCAAACATCAGTGGTTTGTAATGAAAGTGATTTTGAAATATCTTATCCCTCAGTGACCCCATCATAAAGCACACTATCCAACAGGTGTTGTCTTCTTTGGGTAGGGCATACATTCTTTACTTGGATTATTCTAAATTGTATAGTTAGATTTTATGTTTAATCAATGTCTACACCTTCAATCACACCAAATATCATGTAGGATTATGTTCTTGGCTCATTAATCTCCTCCTTAGCGCCCTCTTGCTTATGTGTGTAAATTTTAATATGGTGGAGTGCCAAGAATATAATTACAAGGATTTTATTATTCATTTTTAAATTTGGGACGAGGAGGTGTGGTGGGCCTCAAAGTCCTAACATTAGTTTCATGACCCTAAATATAATAAGAGACATGAAACTTTTGAATTATGGTTTACATGGAGTAACCTCTTGAAATGGGTTGAATATATTTACCAATAGTATATAATCCCCTGCACTTTAAGAAAAAAAATTATTTCTCTTCATTTACTCATGGTTTATTGGTCCATGTGGATAACACATCCATTATTTCTAACTATTAGGTCACATAGTTCTCCATTTATTTGGGAGTTTGTCAAATTCATATACCTAAAAGAAGTTGGTAGATTAAAAATCTTTCTCATCTACAAATAGATAACTACTTGAATTAAATTCAAATAATGTGTGGAATGTCATTCCTCAACCAAAGGGGGAGTCTCAATGATTACATATTGGATTGCCATCATCTCCTAAACCATTAATTTTCTACATGGTTATGGTCACGGAATATCCAAAATATGATAAATAAAAAGAAATTGTGTTTCATATTGATTTTCATAACCTATTTTAGGAAGTTACACCACCCATTAATGGTGGACGATATACACTAAGGATAAGGTTCAAAACTACATCCTTGACTTCATTCATTAAAATAGATGATAGACCCAAAAAACTCTTTTTAAATCCCTCAACCACTAATTAGGTCACAAAATATATTTCTTCGCGAAATATGGATAATGGTTGGTAAACTAACGAAGAGAAAATTAAGCATGGATTTATGGAGCATAATCATATCACTTTTCAATCTTAAGCGATATCAATGGAATAATAGGAGGGTACTAAAAAAATTCTTGAGGTTGTTCCCCATATGTTGTTAGTTAAGCAATAAAAATACACACCTTTTAATGCATGATTTTGATAATTCTCAAAATCATGCATTAAAAGGTGTGTATTTTTTAATTTTCATAAATTTCATTTGAAATCCCAGTTTGAAGTGATCCAAAGAGTGGAGTGAATCATAGATATCATTAATTATTTCCAAAATACCTACCAAAAAAAAATAGTCTACACCCATTAAGCCTTTATAAATCTCTAGTATGATGCATGAAGAAGAGGAATAAAGGCAACATGATAAATCAAAATTGCATGAACAAGTGAAAAACAATACGCTCTCACAAAAAGCAGCCAAAAATGAATTGGAAGAAATGATGAATTTCAAGATAGATTATTTAAAATAATAAATTAAAAGTGACATGTATGTTTTAAAGAAGACATGGAAGGGTTGAAGGAAGGTTTGGAAAATTGGCTAGAAGAAAGACTTCCTAGTAGTGATAAGGAATGTCATGAAACTCATGATGAGAAAAAACAAAATGTGAATCATGATTTTAGAGACCCCAACATGGAAAATTTAAGGGGCTAATATTCGCAAGTGGGCTAATTTTACATGATTTTTCCAAACAAAAGATTCACCAAATTCATTTTTTTATAAAAAAGATTCGCCCAAATTTTAAAATATAAAATTATTTTACCCTAAAAATCGCCAACATTATATAAAGAGTATATATAAAATCATTATAAATTTGAATAATTTTAGAGATACATCAATAAACATTTTATAGTTTTCATATTAGGAATTAGTGAGAATCGCCAACATTTTAAACTTCAAGATAACTTTCTAGCCTCAAAATTATCCCTAGACACCAACTTTGTGTTTAAGACCAACCATATTCTAACTATCGATATGAGGAAGAATCTACATGATGTACAACACAAACAAAAGGTACACATTGCATGTTTATATTTATAACCCAATTTGTTTGTGTGGTATTGATGGCTTTGTTCTCATAAATAAATTGTCACTTGGTCAATTTTTATGGAGAAATTGATAGCATATTATGAGGATACAAAGAGAAACATCTTCCTTAGCCAAATAATAAATGTCAAACAAAATGGTTCAATGTCGGAGCACATTGAGGACTTCCAAAGATTGAATATCAAGGTAATTGATATTCGAGAGGAGCATATAATTGATGTATTCATAGGGAATTTAAAGAATAAAATCCAACTTGAGGTTTTCCTTTGGGAACCTAATTCATTGGAGAATACATTTAGGGTGGCAAGCAAAGTTGAAAGAAAAATTATGGCCAAAAGGAGGTCTACCACTCACAACTATAAATATGGAAGTTTTCCCACTCCTAACCTTCCATAACCTACAAGGTTGATGCGACAACAACTGGTGGAAAAAAGAGCAAAAGGGATTTGTTACAATTGTGACAGAAAATACACTAAAGGTAATAAGTGTGCCGAGAATAATTTTTTTTACATATATTATGAAGAGAGGAAGAAAAGGAACAAGAAACATAAAAAAAAGAAAAGATATACACTAGGAACCAACACCATAGGCTGAAATAAAGAAATGAATTTGACCATATCTTGTAATTCATTAAGGGAATTACCACTCTCAAATTCTCAAGATATAAGGATATATAAAGAAGAACGAGGTAATAGTATTCATTGATTCAGGTAGTACCCATAATTTTATTCATTATAAGAGATCCAAGGATTTGAATTGCTTTATATACCCTACACCAAAGTGTCAAGTGATAGTTGGAGATGGAGGAAATATAAATTTCTTAGGAAAGTTCTCTAATATCAGCCTAACCATGGGGGAATATGTATTAAATAGTCCAATGATTTCCGTTCCAATGGGTGGTGTTGTTGTATTAGGATTCCAATGGTTACAATCTTTGGGGACAATAACTTTTAATTTTCAAGAACTTTTTTTGAAATTTTTCTGCGAAGGGAGGGAAATTGAATTTAGTGGCATCACTAGGGAATAATAAGATAATAAATTCTAATAACATGACAAAAAATTTCAAGAATCAACAACTAGGTGTAATTGCACAATTATGCTCTATAGATGTTAAAACATCTAATTATCTCATTTATCTAGATTTCCAAAGAGTCATTGAAAATAATTCCAATGTATTTAAGACTCTCGAGAGTCTCCCACATATTTGTGATCATGACCATGCTATTCAAATTATTGCAGGAATGTTTCCTCTAAACATTATACATTATAGATATCCTTATGCTGAGAAGAGTGAAATTGAATGTATGGTTCTAGAAATGCTAGAGGCTAGTATAATTCAACCTAGCCAAAATTCTTTCTCTGCTCCAGTGGTATTGGTACACAAGAAGGATGGATCATGGCGTACGTGTCCTGTTTATAGGGAGCTCCACAAGATCACTATTAAATACAAATTTCCCTTCCTATCATTGATGAATTTTTGGATAAATTACATGGTGAAATTTACTTCATCAAGATGGATATTCATTTAGGATATCATCAAATTATAATGAAGAATGAAGACATTCCAAAAACAACATTCATAATTCATAAAGGTCAGTATGAATTTTTGGTCATGCCTTTTGGACTTACTAATGAATCATCTACATTTCAAGGATTGATGAATTCCACTTTAAAACCCTTCCTTAGAAAACTTGTGTTAGTATTTTTTGATAATAAACTAATATAAAACAAGTCTTGAAAGGATCATGTTCAACATGTTGACAGGGTGCTCAAACAATTGAAGGAGAAACAATTGTATGCAAAAACATCCAAATGTTTCTTTGGGGTACAGGAGGTGGAATATTTGGGTCATATTGTATCTCATGAGGGTGTTAAGGTAGACCCTAAAAATATTAAATCCATAAAGGAATGGATAATTCCCACAAATTTAAAGAATCATTGAGGATTTATTGGTTTGACAAGGCATTATCACAAGTTTGTTAAGTAGATCTTAGGAAATTGAAATGATTCCTATGTAGATGATCCCTTTCCAACTCCATTCACTAACAAGGTGCTGGAAAATGTAGGAGGACAGGAGGCATTTTCATTCATGGATGGGTTCTTGGGGCACCATCAGATCAAGATCACGCCAAAGGATAGAAATAAGAAGACTTTTGTGAATGAATGGGGATGCTTTCAATACACTATTATGCCGTTTGGATTGAAGAACGCATCGACGATATTTTTTCGTGTAGTCATTGCGGCATTCAAGGAGTTCATTCACAAGTTTTTGCAGGTATTCTTTAATAATTGGACGATGTTTGGATTGGTAAAGCACCATGTAACTAGTCTATGATTGATGTTGGATACATGATGGAGGTATGCGATCGCACTCAATTTGAAGAAATGCTTGTTCTGTGTCCCTTTTGGGATCTTGTTGGGTCACATGGTATGCATACAAGGCTTGATGGTAGACCCTGCTAAGATCGTGGTTATAATCAATTTGGAGGCACTAAGGAGCATGAAACAACTGCGTGCGACATTGGGGCATATAGGATACTATATAAAGTTCATCAAAATCTATTCCCAGATTACTGCGTCGACGCAGAAGCTGCTAAAGAAGGATGCTATGTTCTGTTGGAATGAAGAGTGTCAGCAAATCTTAGATGTGTTGAAGGAAAAGATGGTCACCACACTAATCCTAGTCTTCTTGGATTGGAAGAAACAATTTCATGTGCATGTGGATGCGTCATGTATTGTACTCGGGGTAGTGCTGACACAGGCTAGTGACTGAAAGCTGGATCACCCTATAGTGTTTGCAAGTAGAAAATTGTCTAAAGCTGAGAAGACAATTCAATGACACAGTGCGAAGGATTGGCTATGGTATACGCACTTCAAAATTTCATACATTACATACGAGGCAGACACTTTAGGATGTACACAAACCATTCTGCATTGAAGTACTTGGTGAACAAGCCTATGTTGGGGGGGAAGATATGTAGATGGATGTTGTTGTTTCAGGAATATGATTTTGAAGTTATTGTAAAGCTAGAATGACTGAATGCAGGACTAGATCATATGTCGCACATTGAAACAGGAGAGGATCCTACTAATTTGGAAGAAGGACTGCCTGATGTGCGGCTATTTACAGTTCGTGTCACGGAAAATCACTTTGCAGATATCATACACTTCCTGACGATAGGGACGGCTTCAGAGGGGTATACTAGTCAACAAAAGAAGGAGCTAGTGGTGCACGTGGCAGACTTTTCTATCATTGCAAGGAATTTATTTAAAATGGGCTCGTATGAAATTCTGCGATGTTATGTACCTGACTTTGAATGAAATAGAATCCTTGTTGAAGCTCATGGAGGAGCCGCGGGAGGACATTATGCAGAAAAAGATACAACGCAAAAGATTTTACGCACTGAGCTATGTTGGCTGACACTTTATAAGGATTCCAAGGCTTATTGTAAGGCATGTGATGCATGCCAAAGGACAGGCAGGCCATTGCAGAGGGATGGGTTTCCTTTGAATATGTAGATGTCATTACAGCTATCCAAAACATGGGCGATTGACTTTGTAGGACCAATTTAGCCTCTAGGAAAGAAGACGGGTGCATTATACATCATCACCACAATTGAGTATTTAACCAGATGGGCAGATCGTAGTATGCATTTCCTTAATGAAACGATTAGCACGTTGACGAAGGAGTTCCAGTTTTATCATCAGAAGAGTACGCCATGTCACCCATAGGATAATGGGATGGTGGAAGATTTTAATAAGATATTGGAGAACGCACTGACAAAGGTCTGAAAAGCACAAAGAAATCACTGGATATGTGCATACCTATGGTGTTATGGGCTTACAAAATGACTTGAAAAAAGATGACTTGATAAATGCCCTTTAGGTTGGTTTCTGGCGTAGAAGTTGTAATGCTAAAGGAGTACAATGTACCTAGTCTACGCATAGTGGCATTCACAGGAATGGTAGATCGTGGAGCCCTAGAAGAAAGGCACGTGCAGCTGGCAGAGTTGGAAGAGGATAGGTTTTTGGCTAGATTTGATCAACAAGTTCAAAATGAGCATGAGAAGGCATGGAATGATTGACACATAAAACTGCGCACCTTCAAGGTAAATGATTTAGTATTATTATATGACAACAAGTATTATAAATTTCCAGGAAAATTTCAGATGCATTGGCTGGGGCCCTATTTCATCAAGGGGATTACTGATGGTGGAGTAGTTCAACTGGTCAAGTTGAATGGGGAGCCATTGCCAAGGAAGGTAAATGGCAGCCGATTGAAGCCATACACCGGGGATCTGACCAAACGACTATATGGTGGAGGCACAGTCTTACCACTCCAGGCAACTTAAAGGAGGTGTGAGATTATAAACCACACTGCCTGGGTTGTAGAGTTGCATGACTGGGGAACTATGCGGAAGGGAGGAATGCCACATTATCAGTGAAAGTGTGAAAGGAGTTGTGCTACAGGAGGAGAAACCGCGCAGGGTAGCTAGAAAGTGATCGTTATGGTCACTTTTCATGAGTTGACAGTGGGAAAATGGCTAAGTGGAGTGGGTGGGTAGCATTTAAGTTGAAATTTAAGAGAGACATCTATGAAAATATACGACCAATCTAGCATTTATGAGTATATTTTGGGGGGAATGATCAGATTCAAATTTGAATTTTCCTATAAATTACAGATGGCTGCCCAATGAGAAACACTTTTCATTTCAAAAATTGAGGTTTTGAGCTATCAAGTGCACATGAACCTTGACTATTTCAAGGCTTTGGTGGCTAGTTTAGTATTTGAAAAGTTGCCTGAAGCAACCCAAGACCTTCTTACTTGACTCATGTCGGCACCCGTGGAAACCGCAAGTGCTGGAGGATTGATGGCATCTGAGGGAGCTGCCCCTGAGATTACAAGTGTAGAAATTCCCGCAGAAGTGCCAAAATTGCAGAGGTTGCCCAGGCCAAGGCATACGCCACCCAAAGAGGTTCCCAAGACAAATAAGGATAAGCAGAAAGAAACACATCCGGTGCTTGAGTCACCACGAAAGCACCTGAAGGGAAAGCCCACTACGCAGGAGAAAGGCAAGGTGGTAGACTTAGAATCTGAGGAGTGTGCCGAAGATATGGATATGGGCGAAAAGGACATTGACATAGAGGGTGTGGACCCTATCTCAAAGGTAACTAAATACATCCCTCCACGCCAGGGTAAGGTGAAGGTCCCGAAGGACCCGGATGGAGGGAACTTTCTGTGAAATACCCGATTGTTGTCAAACTAGATCACGTTTGAAGGGCCATGTTTGGCACACATTCCCTCTCTCAAGCTACAGGATTGGGACTTTGTTGACACGAAGCAATTACCCCTCTTGGAAATTGATACCTTTATGACCCGTGTTTTTTATAAAGATTCTGGTGTCATTGTGTTGGAGTTGTAGTAGTGGATTAAAGGGTTGGACAAGGCAAGACTGTTAAACCTACTATGCGTGTCGCATCACCACCAAACGCCCATAACCTTGATGGTGATCAAATAGTTGTTATGCTTAGTGCACAATGGGTTCCTATGGTTAGGATAAACTATACCCATCAAAAATATGTTGATCCATAGGGTCACATTTCTACCACATTCAGGGTTGAATCTGGACATGGAAATTGGTGGAAAGACAAATGTGCACAACCACACTGTGAGAATGAAGGAAAAAATCAATCTTGCTAGGAAACCCATGGATACTCAATTTCCAGCATAACCAACCTCGTGGTTAAGGTCGCGACCCAGATCTTGGCTGGGAAAATAATGAGGAAGTACCGCATAGATGAAGTGTTGGCACCTGTTGTACTGTCATTAGCAGCCCAGTGCGTGGAGGGAGTACGATTTAATTGGGCATGCTACCTCTGCAGTGAGTTCCTCGTGAACTGTAGAGAAGCACAAGATGAGAGTAAGGCCTTCCATTACTTCTGTCTCTTACTCCCAATTGTGTTGGTTGCATGGGAATTATCGGAGGATAACGGGTTTCCTTCTGGCGTGTTAGAACTACCAGAAGCAGCAAAGTTCGCTTTGCTTTGGGCCACCAAGGATGCCGCGATGGTCAAGGACGCTAAAATATTTTGGGTGTTGATGGAGGAAAGCATCCACATCATGATAATCCACAAGCTGAGGTTATCCCCAATTGTCTTTGAACAGTTGTCAAGATATGTGGAGTTCAAAGCAAACTTCCATTGTGTTTCCATCCAAGCGCGGAAGGACCCTGAGCAAAAATGGTATGATCTTCCATACCTGGCAGTGGACAATGCAATCGCAGCAGTCTAGAAGATTTGGCCATCAGAGTGGTGCATAGCCTCATACTTGTCAGCTAGGTCTGGTAAGTCTGCCATGGAGCAGAAGAAGTAAGAGGCCCAGCTGAAGATGCAATAGTTGGCTGACAGAAGGAAAAAGGAGGCCGAAGACAAAGCTAACACAAAACGTGCTGCTAAGAAGCATGTAGAGGAGGAAGAAAAAGAGGAAGAAGGTGACTCTGATAGAGGTCATAAGTCTCCTTCACCATAGATGGAGGAAGAAGAGTATTAATCAAGACAGGGAGGTTCAGACCCGGAGACTACTCCACTCCGGGTTAAGCTCACTAAGGAGCAGGAAAAAGTAGGGTCGTGGAAGAAGTCCAAGGCTAGCAAATCATCACTTGACTTGATCACTTTGACTGAAGGTGACCTGAATGATAATGGCGACATAGTGAAGGACGCAACCGCGGAACTACTCCAACAGTTTGAGTAGTAGTAGAAACAAGCCTTGGTCACCATTCAGACGGATCTACACAAGCTGCAGATCTAGGCCACTGAAGTTCGGACCAATGTGGGACAACACAACACAACATCAACTAGGTTCGTACCTAGGATCTCAGAAGCACCAAAGTTGGTCTGCTCCTTAGATCCTCTGGTCGTCGTGCTGCCGGACGGAGAATTGACTACAGGAAGCTGACAAGGCCACTGTTAGCACCCTCAAGAAGGTTGGTTTGAACTTGGTCATGCTGCAAAGTGAAGCCCTTCACACCTTACAAGATGATGTGATTTTGTATGGGGGATGCAGGAACCAAGTTTTTGCACCCTGAGATGACAATGATGTTTCTTTATACCCTAACCCTTCCTTCACATAGATCAATAAGCCTTTTAGGGCTTATCAATATACTTCCTTTAGTCATCCTCTAGACCTCCGCGAAGCTCTATGACTGCCTTTTGCATTCAGACACTTACGCACCTCTGTAATTACTCTTACCATTGTATTTACCCAGGTTAGCTTAAGTAGCGGATAACTTCAACATGCATTATGATTATCTTCACGTAAACAGATATTCCTACTTGCATTCATATAATAAAGTAAAACACATAGATTCATGCATCAATACAGCATTAAATCATAAACCCAGTATTCAACATAACATAATCACATGCATTCATAAAAGAAGTAAAATAAATCATACACAAGTAATTCCAGAATAAGTTTTTTTATTGATGTTTAGATCTCCTCTACAGACTCTAACTACCTTGTGCACACAGTTGTAGGGGTCCTTGCACTTAGCTGTAGACTTCTACTCTAGGCCTCTATGCACACAGCTGTAGAGCCTCTTTCCTATGCTAAGACTCTTTGCTCTTAGCTTTCACAGACCCATTACATCAATGACTCCTCAAGAAATATCTGAACTGAAGTAAAAACTTCCTTAGACTCTGCTAAGACTTCCTTTTTTATACAATCCCATGCTCCGTAGACCAAGGGTGGATCTCACAAAGCTGACACAAGTTACATAAACTAAGGGAGGAAACCCTTGATGACTCTTTACATCTTCGTGCTCCACGACCACAAAATGTGGAGACTTTACATTATTTATACAAGACTTGGGCCTTTAACCCCAAAACTTGGGCTTTTAACCCCAAACTTAACCCTAGGGGACCCATTCCCAATAGCCCCCCAACACAAATCTGGTGACTCGTCCCCGCGTCACTCTACTAGTGTGGAGATCTTGTCGTGAAGACCTCCCAACTCCACCTGTACTACTACAACCTCGACGATACACTGTGTCGCCGCCTGCTTAGTCTACTCGACCAACTGCTCCATTGTTGTTCCTGCGCTATCAGCCTATATTTTCTACTATGTTTCCTACAGACTAACCAATTTTCCTTCAATGGAGGTCGTGAGCACATAGGCTTCATCTAGCCAAGGCCTCAATCTAGACTTCAGTATTGCCTCCTTACACTGTGTTGCGTCCACCTGTTCCTTTAGTGCCTTCACTTCCTGCATCTTCTCCAATGTCTCTGTGATGTTGACGGTGTGCGCCGTCACTTTGACCTCATCATACTTTTGCTATAGTTTCCTTGCTTCTGTCTCTAGCCACTGCACATTATGATCTTCCTCCAGTCAGGTAACTACTTCAAGCGACTCCTCGAAGAACAAATTACACTCCATCACTGCAGCATCTACTGCGGTAACTGCCTCACACTATTCTCTGACTTCTGGTGTAGTCGAAGGGTGGGCACTCAACTCGAGCTTCGTGATCTTAAGGTTCAACTCAAACTAAACCTTAGCCAACTTTGTCATTGTGTCATGCACACCTGCAACAAGCTTCCAAATTCTTGCATCGACTGGCACATATTCTGGGATATTCAGCTCTAGAATAGTTCTGTAGGTCTCAGCTACCACAGCTACGGTGTGCTCATTCTTCTCTGTGATCTTCTTAAGGAGATTGATCATAGAAGTATTTTATACAAACATCTGGGCATTGTTGACCTTCTTTTCACTAATCACATTTAGCATGTGATTTACTCTAACCCGAAATTCCGTGATCACACCATCTTACAAGGTGTGAAGGGCTTCACTTAACAGTGTGGCCAAGTTCAACCCAACCTTCTTGAGAGTGCTGATGGTGGCCTTGTCAGCTTTCACTTCTGTAGTCAATGCTCCGTCTGATAGCACGATGGCCCGAGGATCCAAGGAGCGGACCAAGTCCACTGCTTCTAACCTCCCAGGTGCCAAGCTAGTTGACATCGTGTTGCGCTATCTCACACTAGTCTACACTTGAGTGGCCTTGATTTGCAGCTCGCTTAGACTGTCTAAATGGTGACCAACGCTTGCTTCTGCTGCTCCTCGAACTACTGCAGTAGTTCTATGGTTGCATCCCTCACTATGTCCCCGATATCATTTATAGCACCTTCAGTGAAAGTGATCAGGTCAAGTGATCATTTGATAGCCTTGGACTTCTTCCACGACCCTACTTTTTCCTACTCCCTAGTGTGCTTATCCCGGAATGGAGTAGTCTTTGGGTCTGCAGCTCCCTCTCCTAATTGCTGCTCTTCTTCCTCCATCTGTGGCAAAGGATACTTCTGACTTCTATCAAAGTCATGTTCTTCCTCTTCTTCTTCCTCCTCTGCCTACTTCCTAGCAGCGCGTTCTGTGTTAGCTTTGTCTTCGACCTCCTTTTCCTTTTCTCAGCCAACTACTGCATCTTTAGTCGGGCCTTCCTTATTTTGCTTCACGATGGACTTACTAGCCCAAACTAACAAATCTTAGGTAGTGCACCACTTTGATGGCCAACTCTCTAGGACTACTGTGATTGCATTGTCTGTTGCTAGGTACGGAAGATCATACAATGTTTCCTCGGGGTCCTTCCACGCCTGGATGGAAGCACAGTG
This sequence comes from Pinus tabuliformis, assembly GCA_031772625.1. Taxonomy (NCBI): domain Eukaryota; kingdom Viridiplantae; phylum Streptophyta; class Pinopsida; order Pinales; family Pinaceae; genus Pinus; species Pinus tabuliformis. The sequence goes on along the minus strand of CM062819.1, from coordinate 1,217,365,409 downwards.
GAAGTTTTTTTTGAACTCCACATATCCTGGAAATTGTTCAAGGAGAGTTGGGGATAACCTCGTCTTGCAGTTTATCACGGCGTGAATGCTTGTCTCCATCAACACCCAAAATATTTTAGCCTCCTTGACCCTCGCGGTGTCCTTGGTGGCCGAGAGCGAAGCGAACTTCACTCCTTCTGGTAGATCTGATGTGACCGGAGGAAACTCGCTATGCTCCGGTAATTCCCATGCAACTAGCACAATCGAGTGTAAGAGAGAGGTGTAATGGAAGGTCTTACTCTCGTCTTATGCTTCTCTATAGTTTGCAAGGAACTGACCACAATTAAATTGTATGCCCTTCATGCACTGGGCCACTAATGACACAACAGGTGTCGACACTTCATCTACGTGACACTTCGTCATTATTTTCCTAGCCAAGATCTGGGTGGTGTCCTTAACCGCAGGGTCGGTTATTTTGGAAATTGAGTATCCACGCAGTTTCTTGGTGAGCTTGAATTTATCCTTCATTCTCATGGTGGGGTCGCGCTCACCCGTCTTTTTGCCAAATTCCATGGCCAGATTCAACCCTGAATGTGGTAGCATTTTGACCTATGGATCAACATATCTGTGATGGGTATCTGTTCTCCTAACAACAGGCACCCATTGTGCACTAAGCATAGCAATTATTTCATCACCATCAACGTTATGGGTGCACGGTGGTAATGCGGCACCCATAGCAGGTTTAACAGTCTTGCCTTGTCGACCCCTTCAATCCACTATTGTGGCTCCAGCACAGTGACACCAGAATCTTTATGAAACACATAGGTCATAAAGGTATCAATCACCAAGTGGAGGAATCGCTCTGTGTCCACAAAGTCCCAATCCTCCAACTTGAGAGGGGCAATGTGCGCTAAGCGCAACCCTTCAAACGTGATCTTGTCTGGAAGCAATGGGGTATTTACTAGAAATTTCCCTATATCTTGGTCCTTCTGGACCTTCACCTTACCTTGGAATGGAGGGAAGTATTCAGGTAGCTTTGAGATAGGTTCTACACCCTCTATGTCAATGTCCTCTCACCCATATCCACATCTTTGACACCCTCCTTAGATTCTAAGTCTACCACCTTGCCTTTCTCCTGCTTAGTGGGCTTTACCTTCTGGTACTTTCTTGGTGATTCACGCATTAGATGTGTTGCTTTCTACTTATTCTTATTTGTCTTGGGACCCTCTTTGGGCAGCATAAGACTCAGCCTGGGTGACCTCTGCAATTTTGTTACTTCTACAGGCACTTCTACACTTACAATCTCAAGGGCAGCTTCCTCAGATGCCATCGATCCTCCAGCACTTACGGTTTCCATGGGCGGTGACATGAGTCTAGTAAGAAGTTCCTGGGTTGCTTTAGGAAACCAGTCAAATACTGAACTAGCAACCAAAGCCTTGAAATAGTCTAGGTTCATGCGCACCTGATAGCTTAACACCTCAATTCTCATAATGAAAAATGTTTTTCGTTGTGTAGCCATCTATAATTTATAGGCAAATTCGAATTTGAATCCGACCGTTCCCCCCAAAATCTGCTGATAAATGCTAGATTGGCAGCATATTTTCACATGTCTTGCTCTTAAATTCCAACTTAAATACCGCCCCCAACTCCACTTAGCCATTTTCCCACTGTTAGCTCATGAACAGTGACCATAATGGTCACTTTTTGGTTGCCCTATGCGGTCTCTCCTCCTATAGCCCAGCCCCCTTCACGCTTTTGTCGATACTGTGACATTCCCTCCCTTCCATGCAGTTCCCCAATCGTGCATCTCTACAACCCAAGCAGTGTAGTTTATAGTCTCGTGCCTCCTTTCAGCTGCATGGAGCGCTAGATTGTGCCTCAACCATATAGTAATCTGGCCGGATCCCCTGTGTATGGCTTCAATCAGTGCCCATTTACCTTCCCTGGTAATGTCTCTCCATTCAACTTCACCAGCTGAACTACTCTAGCATCGGCAATCTCCTTGATGACATAGGGCCCCAACCAATGCATCCAAAAATTTCCTGGAAATTTACCAAACTTTCTCTCATATAATAATACTAAATCATTTACCTTGAAGGTGTGTAGTTTGATGTGCTAATCGTGGCTTGCCTTTTCTTTGTCCCTTTGAACTTGTAAATGGAATCTAGCAAAATACCTATCCTCTTCCAGCTCGGCCAACTACGCGTGCCTTTCTTCTAGGTCTCCATGATCTGCCATTCCTGTGAATGCCTCTACGCATAGAGTAGGTACAATGTACTCCATTGGCATTATAGCTTCTACGCCATAAACCAGCCTGAAGGGCATTTGTCTAGTTAGCTTCTTGCAAGTCATTCTGTAAGCCCATAGCATCGTGGGTACATGCATATCCTAGTCTTTTCTTTATGCATTGTAGACCTTCATCAATACGTTCTCAAATCTTATTAAACGCTTCCACCATCCCATAAACCTGTGGGTGATATGGCGTACTCTTCTGATGATAAACGTGGAACTCCTCCATCTGTGCGTTGATCGTCTCATTAAGGAAATGTGTACCATGATCGCTCATCAAAATCTTCAGGAAACCAAATCTATTTAGTACATTATCAAAGATGAACTTTTTTGTTGTTCCCTTATACAGTCCTTCATAGGTTGCACCTCTGCCCATCTGGTCAAATACTCAGTTGCAGTGATGATGTACCATGCACCTGTCTTCTTTCCTGGAGGCTGAATTGGTCCTACAAAGTCAATCGCCCATTTTTCAAATGACTATAATGACATCTGTGGATTCAGAGGCATCTCATCCCTTCACGATGGCCTTCTTGTCCATTGGCATGCATCACATGGCTTACAATAAGCCTTGGAATCCTTATGAAGCATTGGCCACCGTAGCCCAATGCGTAAAATCTTCTACGCTGTAGATTTTCCTGCATAATTTCCTCCTGCGGCTCCTCCATGAGCTTAAACAAGGATGCTATTTCGTTCAAAGCTAGGTACATAACGTTGCGTAATTTCATCCGAGTCCATTTTATATAAATTCCCTACAATGACAGAAGAGTCTGTCGCACGCACCACTAGCTCCTTCTATTGTTGACTAGTATACCCCTCCAGAGTCATCCCCGTCATCAGGGAGTGTATGATATCTACACCTCCCTGGCAATGACGCCAAAAAGTGATGAGCCTCGGTATTGCAACAGGAATGCTGCAACTCCCAAGGCTACCGACTTTAATTATCAACCTAGGGTTCATACAAACTTAAGAGGTATCAGCACTCTATGTGCAACATAAAATTTTTCATCCCTTTGCTGTCATGATGTAATGGAGTGAATGTGTTAGCCTCCTATTGCAATAGGTTTCATATTTCATGATTGACTGTTTTACATGCCAAATATGTCATCTTGTCATGCTGCAAGGTTCCATATTTCCAAGAAGTTCCATTTTGAAGAATCATACCATTTTTGAAGAATTTTACAGATAAGGGAAAGCCAAACAACTTAATCTTGGCTTCCCTAGGTTTAAATTGCTTGTTTTAGAAGATAGAGAATGAATATCTGTCCAAACAGCTTAAGCTTGGCAGATGAGTAGCTAGGTAGAGAAATGAAGGAGCCCAACTGCTTAATATGGGCCCTTGGAAGAGATAAGGGTACATTTAGATAGGAGGGCAGTCAAAAGAAAAGAAGATAATCAGGGTTTGCAAGTCCAAGTGAACCCATGCAAAAAGAAGAAAAAATGCTAGGTAAGTAGGCTGGGTAAGTAGTTTTGTTGTTGCAGAATCAAGCTATGTGATCCATGTCATGTTTTCAAGTGTTATATCTATTCAGATCACAGTTGTGAGGTAATTTTTCATTTGGAGGAGCTCAAATGAGGCATGTCTAATTCCCCCTTCTTCTTATTCCCCAAATCACTCACTAACATCCCCTTGAGGACCTTAGGATCTGCCCAACCGGTCCTATTACCACTTGATTTTTGTAAAATACTAAGTCAAGCTTAGACTTTCTTCAGTGAAAAGAAGCCTCATTTCTTGTGTAAAAATCATTTCTCTGCAGTCCATTTCACAAACTTAGCCCCCTACACTTCACCTCACAAATTCATATTAACTTCTAAACATTATTATGTAAATCCCTATCTATTTCCCCTTCCCCTTACTAAAAAGCACAAAATAGCTCCCCTATGTACATACCCCCATCCCCTGGCGCTATAGCCCTGTAACATCAGTTTGGGGAAATGCTGAGTCCATTTGGGGCTTAGCATTAGCCTTTCCGCGTCTTAAACGAGGAGTTAGCTTAACCTCTGGTCAAAATAATAACTATTCCCTTCCCCGCATTACCCACAAACCCAAAGTTTTGACCCCCCCGCCATATAAATATTAATTTAATATTCACGCGGGCCCCCGCACATAAACCTGCCACCACCTCCGCACTCCGTCAGCCCTCCGATCCGCCCTCCCAGATCCGACGGCTCTCGGCGATTTCGAAGCTACCCTGACATCCGACGGTTAGCCTCCGATGGGCTAGCGGTTTCCCCACCGTACAGAAGACAGGTGTCCTCCCTTGATTGCGTCGGAGCTCCTCTGACATTTACCACCCTCGTACAGAAGGCAGTCCGATGAAACCACAAATCGCCTTCTGTTTATCCGCCCTTGATGTCAGCGCCACGTCAGCGCTACGTCACCTCTGTGTCAACCCGCCACTGCTACGTGTCACTGCTACCGCATCACCCTGTTGTACTGCCACGTCACTGTCGTACCGGGACCCACCACTGATGTCATGCTAACATCATGTTGACATCATCACTGGAAAAAGCGGGAAACGCGAAAATCGCAGCACAAGATGCCTAGAATGAAAAACTGAGGCAGTTTTTGATCGGCGATTAGTGCTCGCTTAGTGCTAATCACACATCGCTAAGAAAAAATGATCAAAATGGAAGGTTGCCTATTGCTCGGCTACTAGGAGGCCTGAAAATTCGCAATTTGACAGGATTTCTTCATGTACGTTCAGAAAAGAGGCGATTTGACAATTTCAAGAGTATCAGAGGAAAGACGAAGCCCAGATTAAATTAAAGAGTATCAGTGAAGCGACAAAGAGTATCAGGTCGGCAATACCAAAGCATGTGAACATTAAAGGCCCCCAAGCAGAGTCAAAGTAAGTGGTGAAGCCATTTAAGGCTTTCAGATCATAGTTAATGCACATCAAAGCAACTCACGAGCAGGGGATCAAAGCCCAAGGCGCAGTTATGGCTAAGTGAACAGCACAGAGCCATAAGGACACCATATTAACTCATTTTGATACAGCTGTCTCCAGCGCAACTCAAAGATATTTTCTTGCATTAATTTCAGGACAAGATTAGGTTAAAAAACTCATTTCGCTCAGTCCTATTTAAGGTCTGCTGTAATATATATTTTTAGATATTTTCCCTATATAAACCACCATAATTCATTGTTTAAAACGTTGGTTGGTTGATATTCCTCATTCTGGACTTGCGCTGTATTTTGAGAAGCTTTGTAATCAAAGACTGCTGGAATGCTTTGGATGAAGAACTGACTGTTGTGTTATTAATGGTTAAAGAGTGACTGTGGAATTCCTGTGCTACTACATGGCTCAATAAGTTTTCCTACCTGTGTTTATAGTTTTCATATGTTTATGCACCATTGTGTTACCATCTAAATAGCAAGAAAAAAGAATAGCTTAGGTTTTGCTTGACTGCACCCTATGCTTAGTTCTTGTTATTTCTATATGTTTTCTTTTGAAATGGTTATGAATATGCATACTTAAATGATCATGTTTACCCTGTTCCTTTCACATATGACTGTTTTTTAGGAATTCTTGACTGCTCCTAGACAAACTTTCATCCACCTTCCCTCTCTATTAGCCAATGAAAGATTCTTAGTTTCCTTTCATCTCTGACCTTCATTCCATCTTTATTCCAGCCTGATATTGTTCTATGGGTAGCTATCCTGCTCTGTATTCCTCTTGTAACCAAGAAAACACAACAGAAAGCCCTAGTTCATTACACCATGCCCAATGGTTTGAACTTCTCACACTATGCATCCAAACTCTGCTTGAAAACATCTCCTTCCCACCAAAATCAAAACAAAACCCTTGTACACCATAACTAGCCTAAAATCAACCCAAAACAAAGTTAAATCATAAAGAGAGAGCGCTCTTTGACTGCAGGTAGGCTAGGACCTACAGCCCAAAGATTGGTTTGTTGTTACTTCGGTCGTATCCCTTAAGGAGCCAAGGGACAACCTAAGTGATAACATCATTGGCGACTCCACTGGGGACCTTATTCAGAAAATTCCGAAAAATAGGTTAGAAGTTGGCTCCCAAGAAGAAAACACATAATACTAGGTCAAATCCAGACGCAAATCCACCAGCTGTTTTTAAAAATCCCAATTTAATCTCTAGAAAGCTTAGCAAACAAAAATAAGAAGAGCTTGTTGATTCTAGTCCTGAAACAGTTCAGCCAAGCTGTTTTCCAACCCCTGTTAAAGTTTTGTTTCGTTCAACCCCTACTTCCCCTTGTTCATCATCCACCTCTCCAAGCACATTTTCTGCACCTCCATTCACTGCGCATACTACCACTACCACCACTGTTATTACATCTCTTCCAGTTGTTCGAGTCGTTCCACTTATCCCTGTAAATATGGCTAACAGATATGCACCTTTACAGTTACCTGCAAATCCAGGGGCTATGCCTCAGGATTATCAAACCAAAATCACATATTTTGATGGTACTGGTTCTGGCACAGCCCTACAACATAACAAGAAAATGCAGGACTATTTTGAGAGTTATGAAATAGATGATGATAGTGTAAGAATGAAGATTTTTGTCCAAAGTTTAACAGGAGATGTAAGGCCCTGGTTTAGAGCACTTGCTGCAAATTCCATAGCTGACCCAGAGGCCCTTTACCAAACATTTCTTAACAGATGGGAGAAAAAGAAGGACCCTTTGCACATATTATCCGAGTATGACACTATCAAAAGAGGCCCTCAAGAAGCTGTCTTAGACTATTGTGCCAGGTTTAACAATGTTTATAACACTATTCCACAAAACCTTAGACCTCCACCTAATCTTTCTTTATACAAATTCCCTGATGGATTTGATTCAGATATGGCTTATCAGTTAAGAGAAAGAGTCCCTCAAACCTTAGCAGACATGCAGAATGTAGCTGTTAGTGAGGAGGCAAATCTGATTGCCAAGCGAAATAGAGCAAGAGCTGAGAGAAGAAACACTTTCAAAGATGAACCTTCAGCCTTTGAGCAAAAATTGGACACAATCATCAAAGGTATGGACACCTTTGAAAATAGAATGGGAACTATTGAAAGAAAATCCTCATGAGAAGGACAACAAAACAATCCTATCAGAAATCGAAACTTTAGAAAAAATTAGAACCCAAACGTTGGAAGGGAAAGTCCTGACCATGATATAAGACCTCATTTTCATGAAAACTATGCTGAAGCATCCACATCTAGTGAGCAGATAGAGGACGCTCACATAAACTTGATGGGTTTGAAAAATGAACAACAAGTATTTCTAACCCAAGCAGACCAAGATGACCATGATATAAAGCAATTTCAGACCAAGTCTTGAGAGTCCTTTGACTTCAAACAAGGCTATGATTCAGCTGTCTATGAAGTCCATAAACAATACAAATTAAGAGCAAGAACCATTGATGTGTCTAATCCCATCAAGCCAAAGGATGCCAAGCAGCCTAAGAAAGTAAAAGACAAGGCTGCTATCACGGAACCTGCTGATAAAACAGACCCAAAATTAAAAGAAGTAACCATAGAGGATGTATCTGACATGCAACCCTCTAATAACTAGCCTTTTGTATCCTTTCCCTCAAAAGACAAATTAAATAGCACTCTTCAAAGCCTTCCCAAAACAAAACAATATCAAGAAATCACTGATAACCAAGAGAAAATCACTAAAGATACAATTGAAAAGGGAAAATCTGAGAGTCACAATACTAAAACATAGTCAAAAAAACCGTTCGATTTAGAAGCAGAAATTGGTAAATTAAAGATATTTATTCCTCTCTCTGAGCTTGCCAAACATGATGTGTACAGACAGCAAATCAAAATATCACTGCAAATGCCAGAGAACAGGGATGATGTTAATGTCTTAGATAATCGACCTGAATTACTTTTTGGTCCTGAAGTCAATGGTAAATCAGGACATGGAGCTGTTCTACCCTTTTATGTTAGTTTGCACATTCATGATAAAGTGTTGCACAATTTTATGTTTGATTCAGGTGCTTCACAAAATCTAATGCCCAAAGCTATAATGGAGAAGCTAAACCTTGATGTCACTAGACCCTACAAAGACTTATTCTCATTCGATTCTAGTCAGGTCGAGTGTTTAGGCTTAATCAAAGACCCTTGTGTGTCTTTATTCCAATTTCCCAACAAAACGTCCTAATGGACGTGGTGGTTGCTGACATTCCACCAAAGTATGGTATGCTCTTATCAAGATCTTGGGGAGAAAAACTCCAAGGATCTCTCCAACTAGACCTCTCTTATGCCACTATTTCAGTCTTTGGGCAACCAAAGAGACTGTATATAGAAACACTGATGAAGTATGTGGTAAGTAGTGAGGAGAAACCCCAAAACTTTCTCATTTACTCAATCCATTCTGATATGGATTCCTTTATATTGTTCAATGATGAAAGCTGCCCTCCCACTGATGAGAAGCCTTTGCCTTTAGAACAAGAAACATGCATCAATCAAGAGTCGGTTGCCCATACCTATGAAACTATTAAAACAATTAGTGCAACCAGTATACAAGAAGAACCATATGAAGCACAAAACCTAGGTCCGCCCAATCCTAAAATGACTGAAACTCTTAATACTAACCACAAGCAAGAAATCACATGGTATTTAGAGTTTGATGGTTCTGTTAATAAGCTAGGAGCAGGGGCAGGAATATGGATTCAAAATACACATAACAGCCACGCAGAGGGTCATGCTTACAGACTAAACTTCAAATGCACCAACAACATGGCAGAGTATGAGGCTCTCTTTTTAGGCCTTAAAATGCTCAAAGCTCTAGAATCTGCGAAAGTGTCCATTCTAGGTGACTCTGATTTAATCATTCAACAGATAAAAGGTAACTTTGTTACTAATGACAATAGGCTAAGAGCTTATAGGTCTGCTGCCACAGAAATACTCAATTCCTTCACCGAATCCAAGCTTGTTAAGATTTCTAGAAACCATAACATGCATGCTCATAGTCTAGCTACTTTTGCTAGCACTTGCAAGCTGCCCTTTGAGCCCAATTACCACTTTACTGCTGAGATAAATCACAGGCCTGCTGTCTCTAACAATATCAAAGATTGGCAAGTGTTTGAGGATGATGCTCAAATCAACAATTTTCTTACCTTACAGCAAGAATTCTCAAGCTTAAACATCGATGAAGATGCCATGGATGACTCACAATAGCAAATGAGCCAAAATGAGCAAACTATAACAGCTGAAGCAGCAAATCAAATGCTGCACCCAACCATTTTTTATGAGAAAAACATGCAAGAGCTGAAGCAAATGCATTTAGATGAAATAGCTGAAGCAGAGGCCGAAGTGATTGATTTAAAAGATAATTTTCTACCTACTGGCCTCACCCCATTAGAAGACATATTTGATTCAAACGATGTCCCCAAAAAGCCAAAGATGCAGCCCTTAAACGCTGCTGTGGAAGACTGTAATATTGGGACAACAGAGAAGCCCAAAATGATTAAACTATCCAAGTCTTTGCCTCCCAATCAAAAACCAAAATATGTTGATTTATTTAAAGAGTTTCAACATGTATTTGCGTGGAGTTATGAGGACCTAAAGTCCTATGACACCTTTGTTATTCAACATACCATTCCCTTAAAGCCAAATCAAAAGCCCTTCAAATAGAAACTAAGGAGAATCAACCCTGTGCTTCTCCCTTTGACTGAGAAAGAAGTGAAAAGAATGTTTGAAGTTGGTATCATAGCACCCATTAGATTTTCAGAATGGGTATCCAATCTTGTTCCCACAAGGAATGAAACAAGGGAGATTAGACTATGTGTGGACTTGAGAAATCTGAACCAAGTCTCCCTTAAATATCACTACCCACTGCCAAAAATGGACCACATTCTATAAAGAGTAGTGGGGTCTTCAAGAATTTCTTTTCTAGACGGCTTTTCAGGTTTTAATCAAATACTTGTTCACCCGGATGACCAAGACAAGACAGCCTTTACAACACCGTGGGGAACATTTAAATATGTGAAAATGCCCTTTGGACTAAAGAATGCAGGTGCCACCTTTCAAAGGGCCATGGACATTGCATTTGCCAAGGAAATCCATGATTTCCTAGTGGTTTACCTTGATGACCTTACTCCTTTCTCAAAATTTGATCAAAAGCACCTAAAACATTTGAGGCAAGTGTTCCTAACATGTAGGAAATATGGCATTTCCTTGAACCCCAAGAAGTCTTTATTTGGCCTTGAAGAAGGCAAGTTACTAGGCCATATCATTTCAAAAGATGGGATTAGAATTGATCCTGAAATAATTCAAGCCATCCTTCAAATCCCTTATCCAAGAAACATCAAAGAGTTGCAAGCATTCCTAGGAAAGATCAATTTCCTAAGGAGATTTATCCCAAACTTGGCCGAGCTGATAAGAATGCTAAATAAAATGTTAAAGAAGGATTCCAAAGTAAAATGGACTTTAGAGGCCAAGCAAGCCTTTGAGGGCATAAAATCTACCTTAGCACAAGCCCTAGTCCTCACAAGTCCTCAATTTGATAAAGATTTCATCATTTTTTCATTTGCATCTGAACACACCATTGTTGTTGTCCTTTTGCAGAAAGATGATCAGGGAAATGAAAAGCTAATTGCATTTTTCAGCCGAGCCCTTAGAGATGCACCCTTGAAGTACCAAATTATGGAGAAGCAAGCATATGCCCTTGTTAAAGAAATCAAAGATTTCAGAATTTACATTTTATATTCACATGTGATTGCTTATGCACAAAATGTTGTTGTAAAAGATATATTAACCCAAGAGGGCATAGAAGGCAAAAGGGGCAAATGGATTGCCAATATCCTTGAGTATGACATTGAGATAAAACCAACCAAGCTGATAAAGGGACAAGGTTTAGCCAAACTAATGTCCGAAACCAATTTCCAAGCCTTAGACATTAATCAACTGGACAATGAACAGGAGCTGGCGACTCCATAGATCAGTCAAGATTTTTTACAATCCCCATGGTATGTTGATATATGTTTTATATTGTTAAACCTGTGTGCTCCTCCAGGGTTGTCTAGAACCAAAAATAGATTTTTAAAGATGAAAGCATCAAAGTTTCGTGTCTTAGATAGTGACCTGTTTTGGAAAAATCATGAAGGAATATTGCTGAATTGTCTAACTATGAATGAAACTGACAGTGTCATGAAAGTATTCCATGCAGGGGACTGTGGAGGGCACTTATATTGGAAGTCCACTGCTGATAAGATACTAAGGGCTGGTTTCTATTGGCCCTCCTTGTTTTCTGATGTGAGAAAGTTTGCTATTTCACGCCACAAATGCCAAATCTTTGAAGGCAAAAGAAAGCTTCTGCCCTTTCCCCTTAAACCCATTTCAACTGAGAAGCCTTTTCAACAATGGGGTCTTGACTTCATCAGAGAAATCAATCCATCCTCTTCTGGCCAGCAAAAGTGGATTCTAACAGCCACAGATTACTTTACCAAGTGGATTGAAGCCATCCCATGTAGGCAAGCCAATGACTCCACCATCATCCAATTCCTTGAAACCAACATTTTGTCCAGATTTGGCTGTCCTGAGAAGAACATTACAGATAACGCTGTTGCCTTCAAATCCAAGAAAATGATCAGTTTTTGCCGCATATTCCACATTACCTTAGGTCACTCCAGAGCCTATTACCCTCAAGGTAATGGCCTGGCCGAATCATCCAACAAGAGTTTGATTAACATCATTAAGAAAGTCTTGGAGGAGAACAAGAAGAACTGGCACAAAATGATTGTAAATGCCCTATGGGCAGACAGATTGTCAACCAAGAGGTCCATAGGGATGAGCCCATATGAGTTAGTCTATGGCATGGAAGCCAAGTTCCCCTCATCTTTGGGAGTCCCTGTTATCAAATTGCTACAAGAGATGCAGGCAGAGCCAAATGATATCCAAAGAAGAATAAACCAAACCATCCATTTGCAGCAAACAAGAGAGCAAGTGTACGACAGAGCTCAGATTTTACAAGAGAAGCTCAAGAAAATGTTTGACAAAAGAACCAAGGCTGAAGATTTCTACATAGGAAACAAAGTCTTAAGATGGGATTCAAGAAGAGAGGACAAAGGAAAGCATGGCAAGCTTGATTTCCTGTGGAAAGGACCCTTTATTATTTTTGTTGTTCAAGGCAACAACACATATTTTCTGAAGAGTTTGGATGGTAGCACAGCTGAAGAAGGCCCTGTCAATGGCCGAATGCTAAAGCACTATCATGATCCCTTTTGTTCAACGCAACACAGCTCTATATACTATCTGTACATTAATATTTGTATTTTCAGCACTTTTTCTTATAGCAAGCCAATAAGAGGGAACAACGCGGCAAAATTTTGAAGGAAATATCAAAGAAAGTTCTATTTCAGATCTCTGTTTTTGGAATAAATACAAAGAAGTGCTCAAGTAGATTTCAATATGTTTACAAGCACCAAAAAGGCAAGAAGCAGAGATGTAATGTTTATGCAATTCAGCTCAAAAGGATACTGCATATTAGCTTATAAGAATTCAGTCAAAGGCATTGACAAGAAGGAGAATTTCAGTTTACAACAACAAGTAAAGATCAAGGCATTCTGACCTGTTGTTCTTGGCTTTTCATCCTGAAAAGCCATCCCCAAGTGGAGCCACTGTTAGCCTCCTATTACAATAGGTTTCATATTTCATGATTGACTGTTTTACATGCCAAATATGTCATCTTGTCATGCTCCAAGGTTCCATATTTCCAAGAAGTTCCATTTTGAAGAATCATACCATTTTTGAAGAATTTTACAGATAAGGGAAAGCCAAACAGCTTAATCTTGGCTTCCCTATGTTTAAATTGCTTGTTTTAGAAGATAGAGAATGAATATCTATCGAAACAGCTTAAGCTTGGCAGATGAGTAGCTAGGTATAGAAATGAAGAAGCCCAACTGCTTAATCTAGGCCCTTGGAAGAGATAAGGGTACATTTAGATAGGAGGGCAGTCAAAAGAAAAGAAGATAATCAGGGTCTGCAAGTCCAAGTGCACCCATGCAAAAAGAAGAAAAAATGCTAGGTAAGTAGGCTGGGTAAGTAGTTTTGTGGTTGCAGAATCAAGCTATGTGATCCATGTCATGTTTTCAAGTGTTATATCTATTCAGATCACAATTGTGAGGCAATTTTTCATTTGGAGGAGCTCAAACGAGGCATGTCTAATTCCCCCTTCTTCTTATTCCCCAAATCACTCACTAACATCCCCTTGAGGACCTTGGGATTTGCCCAACCAGTCCTGTTACCACTTCATTTTTGTAAAATACTAAGTCAAGCTTTGACTTTCTTCAGTGAAAAGAAGCCACATTTCTTGTGTAAAAATCATTTCTCCGCAGTCCATTCACTTCCTATGCCTAAGTTTCAGTTCACAAACTTAGCCCCCTACACTTCACCTCACAAATTCATATTAACTTCTAAACATTATTATGTAAATCCCTATCTATTTCCCCTTCCCCTTACTAAAAAGCACTAAATAGCTCCCCTATGTACATACCCCCATCCCCTGGCGCTATAGCCCTGTAACATCAGTTTGGGGAAATGCTGAGTCCATTTGGGGCTTAGCATTAGCCTTTCCGCGTCTTAAACCAGGAGTTAGCTTAACCTTTGGTCAAACTAATAACCATTCCCTTCCCCACATTACCCACAAACCCAAAGTTTTGACCCCTCCGCCTTATAAATATTAATTTAATATTCACGCGGGCCCCCGCACATAAACCTGCTGCCACCTCCACACTCCGTCAGCCCTCCGATCCGCCCTCCCAGATCCGACGGCTCTCGGCGATTTCGGAGCCGCCCTGACATCTGACGGTTAGCCTCCGATGGGCTAGCGGTTTCCCCACCGTACAGAAGACATGTGTCCGCCCTTGATTGCATCAGAGCTCCTCTGACATTTACCACCCTCGTACAGAAGGCGGTCCGATGAAACCACAAACCGCCTTCTGTCTATCCGCCCTTGACATCAGCGCCACGTCAGTGCTACGTCACCTCTGCGTCAACCCGCCACTGCTACGTGTCACTGCCACCGCATCACCCTGCCGTACTGCCACGTCACCCTACCACGTCACTGCCGTACCGGGACCCACCGCTGATGTCATGCTGATGTCATCACCGAAAAAGGCGCGAAGCGCAAAAATCGCAGCACAGGATGCCCGGAATGAAAAACTGAGGCATTTTTTGATGCGCGATTAGTGCTTAGGAAGGCTGCCTATTGCTCGGCTCCCAGCAGGCCCGAAAATTCACAATTTGACAGGATTTCATCATGTAGGTTCAGAAAAGAGGCGATTTGACAATTTCAAGAATATCAGAGGAATGACGGAGCCCAGATTAAATTAAAGAGTATCAGTGAAGCGACAAAGAGTATTAGGTCAGCAATACCAAAGCATGTGAGCATTAAAGGCCCCCAAGCAAAGTCAAAGAAAGAGGTGAAGCCATTTAAGGCTTTCAGATCACAGTTAATGCACAGTTAAGGCACAATTATGGCTAAGTGAACAGCACAGAGCCATAAGGACACCATATTAAGTCATTTTGATACAGCTACCTCCAGCGCAGCTCAAAGATATTTTCTTGCATTAATTTCAGGACAAGATTAGGTTAAAAAACTCATTTCCCTCAGACATGTTTAAGGTCTGCTGTAATAGATATTTTCCCTATATAAACCACCCTAATTCATTGCTTAAAGGGTAGGTTGGTTGATATTCCTCATTCTGGACTTGCGCTATATTTTGAGAAGCTCTGTAATCAAAGACTGCTGGAATGCTTTGGATGAAGAACTGATTGTTGTGTTATTATTGGTTAAAGAGTGACTGTGGAATTCCTGTGCTACTACATGGCTCAATAAGTTTTCCTACCTCTGTTTACAATTTTCATATGTTTATGCACCATTGTGTTACTATCTAAATAGCAAGAAAAAAGAATAGCTTAGGTTTTGCTTGACGGCACCCTATGCTTAGTTCTTGTTATTTCTATATGTTTTCTTCTGAAATGGTTATGAATATGCATACTTAAATGATCATGTTTACCCTGTTTCTTTCACATATGACTGTTTTTTAGGAATTCTTGACTGCTCCTAGACAAACTTTCATCCACCTTCCCTCTCTGTTAGCTAATGAAAGATTCTTAGTTGCCTTTCATCTCTGACCTTCATTCCATCTTTATTCAAGCCTGATATTGTTCTATGGGTAGCTATCCTGCTCTATATTCCTCTTGTGACCAAGAAAACGCAACAACAAGCCCTAATTCATGACTCCATGCCCAATGGTTTGAACTTCTCACACTATGCATCCCAACTCTGCTTGAAAACATCTCCTTCCCACCAAAATCAAAACAAAACCCTTGTACACCATAACTAGCCTAAAATCAACCCAAAACAAAGTTAAATCATAAAGAGAGAGCCCTCTCTGACTGCAGGTAGGCTAGGACCTTCAACCCGAAGATTGGTTTGTGGTTACCTCAGCCGTATCCCTTAAGGAGCCAAGGGACAACCTGAGTGATAACACAATGTACTGAAGTAAAATCCTAAACTAATTGCAGAAAAAGAAATGTTTGAAACGGAACCTTAATCTATTGCAAGAAAGAAAGTACAAGGAAAGAGACTGATATCAAATGATAAAACACACCATTTTCTAACTAACTCTTAAGAGGTTTTTCTTCAAAAGAATGCTAAGTTAATGTTAAACACACATGGACAGCAAAGACAATATGAAATATAAAACATGCAATTCATTTTTTATTAACATGAGATATACATTTATAGTACATTATGTGACCGTTGGGATTCACATCCCAAGGTCTCTTGGACTCCTTTTGTCCATTCGGCTTCCACACTAACCCATTTAGGATTAGGTGTCCAACATTCCCCCCCTTAATCCGAAGGGTTATGTATGAGTCCAAGAAGAGAGTTGTAATACAAAATGTGCAAATATGCAAGGCAACACTACGCTGAATGTGCTCTATGAAATGTTGGTAAAAAAGGGCGGTGGTTTAAGGATGGCCACCAACACTGGAACGCTTACTGCAGTTCCCGGAACTCTTCCAAAACTGGCAAGAAAT
This sequence comes from Pinus tabuliformis, assembly GCA_031772625.1. Taxonomy (NCBI): domain Eukaryota; kingdom Viridiplantae; phylum Streptophyta; class Pinopsida; order Pinales; family Pinaceae; genus Pinus; species Pinus tabuliformis. The sequence continues at coordinate 1,217,349,120 of CM062819.1, read as the reverse complement.
TGAAGTTTTCTGCTAGAGGAAGTGATCCTATTGTTTTAAAGAGGGAAACCTTCAACCATAAAAGGGAGGTCTCACCCCGCATAAAAGGTAAAACTTCAACCTGAAAAGGGAAGTCTCAACCTGTGATGGTTTAAGGATAACCAACAACTCTGGAATGCTTAATGCAATTCCTGGAACTCTTCCAAAACTGGCAAGAAGCTGGAGTCCTCTGCTAGAGGAAGTGTTCTCAATTTTGTTCCTGGAATTCTTCCAAAACTGGCAAGAAGCTGAAGTCTTCTGCTAGAGGAAGTGTCCCAGATTGCCAACTGAAGGCATGTTCACAGGCATCTTTGTCTCTGGCTACAACTCTGTGAGATGATGGAGGAAACTCGACTACAATACTGTTCAATATTCTGGAACAAGTTCTGACATGTGTTTGGAATATCTTCTTGGCTGTTGATGCCCATTGCCAAGAAGCGATCCATCTAAGATGAATCTTTGTTCTTGCAGGACGTTTGTTTCTGAAGCATCTGTGTGAAGAATGGCTGGTTTTATGACAGTTCTCACATGGATGAAGATCAAAACAATGATCTTTCAGATGGCCAACTTGGTCACAGTGTTGGCATTCTACAATCTGTGGTTGTTGTTGTTGTGGTGGAAGAGGAGTAGAATCTGGAACAGCTAAAGCTGAACTGTCATTAGGATTAGGTGAATTGTCATGAATGAATCCAGCACTCTGAAATTGAATGGGCTTGGCATAGTCTGGAATATGAAAGGACAAGTCCTTGTCATATCCAAGACCAGTTCTTTTCTTGTTGTGGACAAGCTGTTCCCAAGGTCTGATGATGGGCTTAGGAAGTGCAGACTGAGTTTCTACATCTACATTTACAACTGCTGCTTTATTTGAATGAACTATAACATAATTGACTTGCTGTTTATGGGAGTCTGTTTCAATCTTCTGAATAGAAACAGGTTCAGAATGATGACTCCATTGCTGTAGTTCTTCCTGCTGTAGCTTTGTCTCAAGCTGCAAAAACTCTATCTTTTCTTGTGCATTTTGTATACATTTTTGAATGTCAGCAATAATGTCTTTATTGATTATGATTGCGCTGTCAGCAGTGGATACGATTAGATTTCTCAATAACTCTAATATTCTTTCAAGCTTAGCCATTTTTCTACACCTTAAAAATCCTCCAAAATCCCACAGAAAAATGTCAGCTGCTAAATATCTTCAAGTTACACAAGAAAGCCCTGTAGCTTAAAGGGAAAAAAAACCGACCAGAGATATCTTGAAACTATGAAAATTATACAAATATCACCGAGTCCTTCTATATTTAGTTAACAGTTACCCAAATCCTCTAATATTTTGAAGAAATCCCTCGACTGCTGCAAAACTATCAACTGCTAAATATCTTCAAGCTACACAAAGAAAATCCTGCAGATTAAAGAAAAACACAGGGCAAGCGTTGGTGGCTTAATGAGCAGACTATTGCAACTGTGGCACTTTTCATTGTATCCACAACAAATATTTTAGTTCCAAAATGTGGCGGAAATATTATTGATATTGTCAGCAGAGATTTGAGAATGGAAGAAGACAAAGCAGATGCTTTTAATACCATCAAAAAACACTCTTGTGGAAATTCTTCTTATAATCTTAATTGGTTCATTTGCTACTGCACTGCGTGGATGGTGGTTTGCATCATCTTTTGTTGCTCGACCGAGAAAAGATTTATTTCGACATCTTATTAACCAAGAGATCGCATTCTTTGATGTCACACGAACTGGGGAACTTCTTAGTCATCTTTCAGAAGATACAAATTATTAAAAATGCAGCAACGACGAATCTCTCAGAGGCTCTCCGCAATCTCACAACTGCATTGATAGGCCTCAAAAAGATATTTTCCTGTACCAGCTTTGAATCCAAGGGAACTTGTCCAGACAACACTTCAATAAAAATCTCTGATATGAACAACCTTTAAGAAAATACACTAATTCGGTCTATAATACCACGAAACTTGCTAATTAGGAATCAAATCAATACATATCTTCCTTTGATCTGTATGCTTTCTCTAGCGCTACCAAATCATTTCACTGTTCTACAAACTAGACAAGTCGCTCTCTATTGCTGAAGAGCAGTTTTCGTTTTCCACCGAACGGGAGGAACTCCATGCTTTTACCCAAATCGCAATTACTAGCAAATTCACACTTTCCCTTTTATATGCAGAAACTATTTTTCAGATTATGATTATAAAACCATTTCACAATCAATCACTTCATATGGGAGTTTCCTCTTTCATGGCAAATTTAGAACTTTTGAAATCTTCAATCAAATCCAATGACTCAATTCATGCATATATGACTTGAACCCATGAAACAATGCGCCCATGACATTATTAATCGACCCAACCAGAACAAAACTCTGTATTTTCGACCCAATACCAATCATGTATATATTAGCAGATTCAACTCGAATCTGTTCAAGAATAAATGCCCACCAGACACCTTGAATTGACATTCATATAACCCAATACAGCAATGGTTCCCTTCAGAGAGAGTAGGCCTACACTATCCGACTCTCCCGGGAAGATCTCACACCTGCGACAAAATTACCTTAATATTGGCATTTTTCAATTATCCTGGTTCGATTCAGCTGTATATATAACATTGTTTCGATTTTCATGAAGAATTATGCGTAGATTCAGAACAACACAAACAGGAGCTTCACTATGACAGTGTGTTGTGCTCTATAACAACCCCCCATTTCATATCATTTTTATTTACAAAATTATCATATGAAATGGGTCCCTTTAGAAGTTAATTGGTATCAATATTTTATTTTTCAAAAAGGTCTAATAACCGAATGAAAACATTATATAAAAACCTTTTGAAAAACCCATTTTGATCAAATAAAACAATATTTTATCATTGCGATAAAGCGATCCCAAGATCACATATCGCAATGACATAGAGAACACAAATAAGTGACATATTGGTTTCCGCTGATGCGATATCGCTATCGGCTATCGGCGATACTCTATACGCAGTCTTAAAGCGCCCCAAGCCTTTCACCCCGATGCGATGCGATATCGCAATCGGAAATCGGCAATATCCTATGCACATTGTTAAGGCGCCTAGGTGATGCAGCCCGATGCGATGCGATATCGCAATCGGCAAAATCGGCGATATGCTGTCCATGTCATATATAATCCTTATTCTCCCGACGCGATGTGATCTCGGCTATCTGCGATCGGGGACTTTAAATGGTGTCAATGCAAGAGGTTAAAGCTCTCCCCGATGGCCGATTGCGATAAAGCGCAGTTTTCAAAAAAGCCGTTAAATGGAGGGATATTATGATCAAATCATATTTAAAGCTTAATCTGTTAAGCAATGATGCACCTGCGCCCAACCGCCAAAACATCCATAGCACGCTTAAACGGGTCATTCGGCCGAATAATGATATAATGGGCATTTAAGGATTGGCAGGTTTTAAACGACCATTTAATGTAATTGTAAGATCTTCCCATGGATTGTATCCGCGGCCATTTTTAGAGTTAATCTCTCAGCACGCTTTGATCAATATATCTTTCCCATATTGGATTTTCATTGTCATCTCTCTGTGTTACGTTTATTTTCGCCTCTGTGCAGAATTCATCCAAAGGAGAAAGCTTAAGCAAAATGGGGAAGAAATCCAAGAAGACCACAGGCACTTCTGCGGCGCCAGCTGCAGGACAAGTTGTCGCTGACAAAAAGAAAGGATTGATTTCGGATACCACATGTTCTGGTCTCGGCAGAACTACTTGGCAGAGTACCTACAACTTGATCGAAATCGAAGAACCTAAAGTGACAACAGTAGAAGCTACTGCAGACTCTACTCGGAAATCTGAGGGTACTCTTAAGGACTTAGCTGACTCCTTCCTTCACCCGATAGCAGCTAGGGAACAAATTCTCCCATACACAGATGTAGTGCGGTGGGAAATTGAAGAAATCCCAATTCTGGATAGAACCTTCAGCACCATAGACGGGAGAATTTTCGGGTCATTTAAAGCTGATGATTTGAGGCAAATGTATCATTTTCCTAAGCTAGAGAAGATATATAATAAGGCGTTCCTGGAGAAATTCGCAAACGAAAATGAAGTTGAATCCGAACCCATCCGGGATTGGAGACAAAATCTGGCAAAGCACAAACATGAGTCTTCTGGTAAGTACTCAGTTGATTCCCTGGCTTCTCCTTATTGCTATGCTGGAATAATGATGTGTAGATTGTGGGGATTGCATGACTCTGCTAATTTCACTATAGAAATGGTCCCCTTAATGGAAGCTGCATGCAACAGTATAATAATAGATTGGGCCACTATTCTCTCAGATAAACTAGCCAAAGCTGTTCTTGAGTTTAGGAATAAGACTTCCATCTCTGAAAGGATAATTCCCCCATTCTATTACAGTGCATATATTTTAGATACATTGTGTTTCAATTCTGAATTTCCCGTGCTCGGCTGGAGGTGGACACCACAAGACCCCACAACTATCCACATATACCATCAGAAACTATGGAAATCCTCTTACAAGCACCATCTGTACCAAGTCTGTAATGGCTTTATGGTGCCTATTTATTATTCTATTTTTGATAAACCCATTCCCAAGATTTCCTACCAAGCTGGGATTGATTTAACAGCAGTAGGGAGATGGTTTGGAGAGGAGAAATTCACTTATATAAGATTTTTCGGTAGCCAAGCCGAACCTCATGTTCTCCCTTTTTTACATACCGGATAAACTGTTGGCAAGAGAAATCTCTTACCAGATTATTGCTGAGAGTGTTACACAGACTCTCAAGAAAAATAAGAAGCAGGGCTGGCCCTCTTTTCCCTTAAGGTGTGGTGTCTATACTCTGCATGATCTCAAACATGCGGAAAAGGAAGCCACGAAGATCAAATCATTAACTCTGGCGACTCTCCCAAATAGGCCATTTGATCCAAACAAAGTTGCCTACAATGCACTAGAACAGGCCAAATTGTCAAAGTTTGATCATAAGGAAGATATGTTTGACGACCTGTTCTCTTCAGCTGAGACAATAAATCAGGTTAAATCATTCGCCAAAATGAAATATAATGATGAAGGGTTGACTGAATTTAATAAACTTAGAGAACAGAGGTTGCAAACTCTGCCTCTAGATCTACTAGCGACAACCCCAGCGACATCGTCAAGCGAGCCTGATCGGAAATAGTCAAAGGAACCTCCAGTTATAACAAAAGAACAAGAGAAGCCACAGGAGGAAAATCAGAAGAAAGCACAAGAGGAAAAGCAAAAGAAAGAGCAGGAAGAAGAGCAGAAGAGAGAGCAGGAAAAAAGTGCGGAAGGAGACCCAAGCTGAAAAGGAAAAACAAACCACCATTGATGTCAATGTGGATACTCATATTGACCCTAAATTGCTCCAAGAATGGAAGCAATTTGATTCCATTATCAGTGGTTTGGAATGTTCAAAGGACTCAGACACTTCTAAGGTAACGGACACACAAGAAATCACTTCATCACAGGTTCTGAGTGGAACCAGCGGCCCACCCATTTCTAAAGAGGTAGAGATAATACCAAAGGACCCCTCCGACCAAATCATTTTGCATATAAAAGATATTCCTCCCCTGGATGTCTTCTACAGCCCAAGGCATAAAGCGGTGGTTAAGCGACAAAGGAAAAGAAGAAGGACTGATCAACCTCCCCTTTTCCCAGAGCAAACTGTCACGGGAAATGTGGTTTGGAAGGAGGAATTTGACCCCTCCGATGACCTGACAAAACTATCACAGTATGCAGGAGCTTATTCGGCAGCAACAATAGATAAGGCATCGGAGGTAAGCCTTTTACTAAAAACAAAGGACCAAGAAATCTTCTCATTGCAGGCACAGTTAAATGAAGCAAAACAAAAAGTGGAGCAGGCATAACAGCAGTTGTTGACGCAACAACAATTAAATAATCAACTAACTCAACAACTGCAGGTAGAGAAACAACGGGTCGATCAAAGTGCAATCCAGAAGCAAAAGTAATTGTCAGAAGCCTTAGCACAACTGAAGGTGGTGAATGAGAGAATGCTGAAATCAAAAGACGAGCAAATTGCTCAATTATTAGCGCAAATTGAAAAGACAAAGGGTGTTCCACAAGTGTCCGAATTCAGAACAGAAGCACTACAGATAAATACTGCATTGATAGCTCAAATTAAGCTTCTATGTCAACAAATCGCCCAAGCAGAGCCCCTATGTGAGTTAATGGCATCCATAAGTAATAAAGTAGACAAGGCTAGGACTGAATTGGATCAAGCCGAAGAAACGATAGCTGCATTTCTCGATTGGCAAGATACATATCAAGGGCAAGCGGCTAATTTACCAAGAATACTGGAGTCATATAAAGATATACTCTTTACAGAATGGCAGTCCCAGTTAATGAAAGCTAAGAGAGCGGTTTCGAGATGCAAATTAACTTCAAGAAATCTAGTTGAATTAGTTAATAACACTCTCTACTTATCAAACATGATCACCCAATGCACACCAGGAAAATTGACAACAACGAATACATTGGAGCAATCATGTTATCCAGATTTAGAGGAGAAGGGGAGGTTAATTGCTGGGATTAACAGTTTAACCTAGGACACGTATTGGTTTTTCTTGGTAAAACCACACTCGCAGAGAGCCGCCCTCAAGTGCCTTATGGATGCAATCGGGTATATTATCCCCGATATTCAGGATGCCACATACACCACCCAGCTCAGCTCTTGCCTCAACAAACCACCCGAAGTGGAGCCAATGCTTGCTACAAGTCAGCTCAGATTTAAAGGCAAGCAGCCTACTTGATGATTCATGCCGCCGACTGCCAGATCGCTGAGGGAAAATATGATCAAAATTGATTGATACCAGTTTAGTAGGATTTCAGTTTCATAGATAGTTATCATAATTAGGTATTTATAGACCCTTTCATGGTTTTGGAAAGGGTCATAAAGTTTTGTACTTGACTTAAAGACTGAAGTCACACTATTGTGCTTCAGCCATATTCTTTTATAAAACTGGACCAGTTATTCTAAATTCAACATGGTAGCTTTTCTGCAAATGTGCACTATTGTCTTTGTTTGAAAGCATCTCTGCGTTGAAGGAAGAATCAAAGATAGCGATTGATATTGGGAGTATTTAATCAGCTCATATGGTACTATTATCTATGTCTGATTCCATTCTTTTCATATGAATTGTTATCCGATTTCCTTTGCTATTATCAGATATATGTATGAGTTTTAACAGCAGTTCTGTATTCTTTCCACTATTGGATGTTTATGGTATGCTTTTCTTTTAATCATATATGTGTCGATGATATAAATGATGAGTGTAGTATTATTGTTTTAATCGCTTTGCTTAACTACTTAAGTAAAGTAATCATTGAATGAATTAATGTCTATGCCTGTCAGATGGAATCATCTATATGCCTGTTTGAAAACATAGATCATCAAGCGCTACACTTAGAGAAATATAACCATTCCCGGGATTAGTAGTAGTTATTTTATTCTGTCAATAGATTAAGTTATTCGCCTATCATTAAATTAGTTAAACAATCATCCATTCATCCCGTTTATCCATTATTGGGAAACTGGTCCCATTATCCCCAGTCGGAGCCACCATTCCAAACGGAAAAGCAGCTGTACTAAGGTCCGGACCGGGTGGTTATCCCCCAATGTTGGTGCAACGATTTTCGGGGCATCAGCACAGTGCTACTATGATCATGAGATTGAAAGCTCAGATACAAGCGCTGGAAGATCGTGCAAACGTTGCAAAGGACTCGAAGACAACATACCACCGTATTCCAACTCATATTCAAAGCATAAAATCATCATTTTAACCAACAAACAAATCCCTACCGAGATGCCATTATACAATACGGTGATGTAGAGGATTGATAACTATACTTACGCACTGAGAGCCGAGAACACTCTGCCACTGAGCTTTTCCGAGACTGCTGAGGCACTATTATGCCAAGACTATTGTGCCACTGTTATATCGAAGCCATTGTGCCATTTTGCAGAAATATTGAGAGTCAAGACAACATTATAACAAGATCGTAGTGAGTCCAATATTGTGATTGCAGAGGATGCATACTTTACAGAGAGTCGAGACAAACCAGTGATAGAGGGTGCATATAAAATGTGCGACTAGCCATTGCGATGTGCATATATCGCAGCGTAGATACGAGCCATACCATACAACGAGACGTATCATGCCATATGGAAGTGCCCAATCATATTGTGACGAGATCAATCGATGACCATTTGAGCGAGAGTCAAAACCTGTGCGGTACCAGTTGAGCGAGAGGATAAACCATAGAGAATATGTTATATTCAATTAAGAATCAATTGTGTGAGGGTTGTGCAGAGGAGAACACACCAAGAGATGGTCATACAAGTGTATCTAACAAGTATTTGTGCGCAAATTTAAGTAGAGGTCACCAAGTAGGGCCTGAAATTGACCAAGAAAATGAGCACAGACAGGGTGTAGAACGTAGGTAAAATTACAGCCTGATTGTTATGTCAAGACTATGAATGAAACATAATTCGAAATTGTGCAATGGTTGAGCACATATAGGCTTTGTCAGAGGGCGTTTATGTCCCTTTGAAGAATTACTTGGACGCTCAGTACTTCGGAGAGATTGGAATTGGAACTTCAGCTCAGACTTTTATGGTCATATTTGATACCGGCAGCTCAAATCTTTGGTGTCTGGGCTCTTCAGGGCAGGCAGAGTGCAATTCAGGGCAGCGCAGGTGTGGCAGAACGACAGAGGCGTTCAAGTTTAATGGCTATTCAAACACATTCAGTAACGCAGGTGAGAATAATCAGGTGAATTGTCAGGCAGTAGAGGCGCAGGTGTAATGACGCCCTTTTTTTAAACGTATATGACAGTCAGAGAGAGATTATTGTATTCAGAAGAATAGGCAGGCAGAATTAATGGAGCGTTACAGGTAATGAAGACTAGGCCAGCACTATTCAAGGCAGCTCAGGCCGGTTGCTCAGGGAATAACAACATCTCATTTTTTAACTAAAGGATAAACCTTGAGGAAGAAAACTACACAGGCCACACATCATGGCTCTGATACCATGTTAAACACACATGGATAGCAAAGACAATATGAAAGATAAAACATGCAATTCATTTTTTATTAACATGAGATATACATTTATAGTACAATATGTGACCGTTGGGATTCACATCCCAAGGTATCTTGGACTCCTTTTGTCCATTCGGCTTCCACACTAACCCATTTAGGATTAGGTGTCCAACAGTTAACTTGTATGCAATCCTATTGTCCTAAGCATGTAGATTCAGACCATCAAAACTTCTACTACTGTGCATGTAAAGGAATAAAATAAATCTGTTTTTCTTTTTGTCTTTTTTTCATGTGAGATTGTGAAAGCTAATATCTTTTGGTGATGTGGAAGGTGGCTTGGAGATGATGGTGAATGGTCAGAAAGCATGGCAGACCAGTAGGGACCCTTTGCTAGATTTCTAGAGGCTTTTTCCTTAATTCATCCTCAAAATAGAGTTTCCCACAGGGTGCTACAGGATTTCCTACACGATGTCCTAAAAGCCTAAAAGATCCCCTAAAAACCTACAAGAGACAACAAAGAGAAAAATGGTGGATGTTGAAGGTGATGGAAAGCTTAGGGAAGGTGGTTGGTGGATGGAATGAGGCAAGGGAGTGCCTAGGACCACTTCAGAACTCAAATCCAAAGTTGGGAGATGGGTGGATTTGCTCAAAACTCTTGGAGAAGTTTCCTTCTGAAATGATGAAATTCGGGAGGGTTTAGTGAAAGAAAGTGAGGACCATGGGTGGATGAAGTTGGGATGAGGTTGCTGACTATGAAATCTCTTTGTACTCCTGAAATAGCTGCACTGCATCAAACATTGACATTTACTCAAAAATCATGCAAACAAGAAGAATTTCAATTATCTAAATGAAACATAATTTCATGAGCTACATGTCTACTTCATGCATGAGGGAAACTTTGTAGAATGATATAAAACATTGATGAGATCTAATCTAAGCCTGGAGATAGAAGAAATGGAAATCAAATCCTACTCTTGAAAACTAGAAAGATGCTGAACTAAGTGAGGAGCAAGAGGGTTAAAATGGTCTTGATGACATGGAGGTCAAGTAGAGGCCTAATCCCAGCTTCAATAATGATTTTTCTCAATTCGGGCTCAAAACAGGATTTCCTATAGGATGCTACAGTGATTTCCTATAGAATGTACAAATTTACTATAATTCGTCAAATGACCAAGAAAATCAAATGCAAATTGGATGGGAAATTTTTTATTGTTAACTAGGATGTCTTAGGTACCCATTCCAAGTGGAATCACTCAAAAAACCTCTATTAACCCATGGTAAAAAATAGAAAAACATTACTAGTTGAAAATCTAGAAATTCGAGAACTAGTGAGCTAGTAAATCTAAAAATTTCCTAACCTAATCAAGTGAGAATGCAATGGCGTAATTTTTTTTGTGAACTAGAATATTTTTGTGATCTAATTCAAGTGGAACCAACTCGATTGAAGCTCTTTAGCATGCTCTAAAAAGTAGCAGAAATTCATTGTTCTTTACCACAAAGGAGTTCCCAAAATCTAGATTTCGGAATAAGAAGACTAATCCAACAAGCTCAATGATTACTATGAACTTCCAAAGCTTTTACAAGGATGAAATAATTCTCGTGATCCTGCAAAAAAAACTCATTCACCATTTAACTCAATCCTACAACAAGAAATTATTAATAATAATGCAGAAGTAGAAAGAAATAAAAACTAGAGATGCATGTGAATAAGAGTGAAAAGAAAGAAAGAGAATGATCCAAAAGCGCTCTGAGGTTCTTGGGATGGCCAAGCCCAAGGAAAATCAGATACCTATGGAGGAGAACAAGATTTAGAATCTGAACATGACACCAATCCTCATTATTCCATCAATACGGTTACATCCCTATAAGAAAATATAATGGAGCTGCAGAAATACGAGTTCTCTCCACAATAACACTAATGAAAATCTATATCTAGAGGCAAATTCGACTTATGACTTATACAAAATGATTAGGAATCATTCCCCATGAATATAGGAAGTTATCCCCACCAAAATCCCTTGATTAGTGGGGAAGAAGTCCCTAAATTAGCTCCTCCTCCAAATCTTCATAATCTTCCCAATATTCTCATAATATTGCACAAAAATAAATAATATTAGGCACGTATATCCAATTATTCCTAAACCTTCCTAATAAACATATTAAAGTTAAAAATAAATTATCTAATTCAGAAAGAGAGGTTTAATGTGTTGAAGGATGGTCACGGGCCTTAAATTAATGTTTAATTTAGAGGTATGGGCATTAATTTATGTCTAATTTAGAGGCCCATCAATGTCCTTACGGTAATCAATAGTCGTATGATAAAATTAATTGATATAACTTCCCTTTTAGAATATAGTATCTCATGAATTTTCCATAACCTTGGTGGATTTTTTCACTCATATTTTACTTTCTAACACTCTAAACATATTTCTACAAAATTTACAATGTCCTTCTTCATCCCCTTCAAAAAGAATATTAGTTTCAAGTTTGCATTCATCCTCTTAATACAAGGATGTTTCATGTACAGTGCTCAATGTGCCTTTCTCGAGATCAATTGAAATATATCTTCATTTTGTAGCACATATATCCTTTCACGGAATTGAAGTAGCCCATTATTATCTAAAGAGTATCCCTAATATTTTGGGATCATCATTTCATCTTCAAACTCTTGCTAACCTCCTTGTACTAGGTATACTAAATTTAAAGTTGAGTAGCTTCTCCCTCAAGCTTGTCCTTAAGGGGATCACAAAAAGTCTTTGAGTCCTCCTACTTAAATCGTCTACCACCCTATTTAATATTCCCTTTATTTAATTAATATCAACATTGTATTCGCTTGCTAATTTTGACCAACTTCTTTGCCTGGCATTTAAATGGTCTTGCCTAAATATCTGTTGCAGTCCAAAATTATTATTATTAAGTTCAAACTTCTTTCCTAGTAAGTAGTGTCTACAAATGCTTATGATGTATACAATAAATATTATTTCTAGATCATGGATGCTTATTTTTCCTCATGGGTTCTAATATTCCTTGAATCATATGATATTATTCTTCCCTCTTACATTAGCACATAGCCAAGTCCTTTCTTAGAGGTGTTGGTACAAACCAAAAATTATTGCTCCATATCTAGCACCTTTAGGATTGGTTTAGTTGTTAATAATACTTTAACCTTTATAATTTTTGGCCCAAATGAACTTCTTATTCTTTCATTAGAGTTTGGTGATGGGGGTTTCTATCTTTGAAAACCCCTCAATAAATCTATGATAATACCCAGCCATGCCCGTGAAATTATGTATTTTGTGAACATTGATTGGTGTCGACTATTCCTTAATGACAAAATCTATGCCAGTAATACTACAATTCCCTCCTCGGAGATAAAATGTCCAAAATAGTGGATCTTTGACTGGTAAAAGGAACACTTATACATACTTCCATACAAATGGTTCTACCTCAGGTGCTGTAAAACTAGTCTCAAGTATTCATAATGCTCTGCTTGGGTCCTTGAATAGATTAATATGTCGTCGATAAAGACTTGTATGAACCTATGTAGGCATTCTCGAAATATCATGTTTATCAAACCCATAAAAACACCTAAGACATTTCTCAGACCAAATGATATTATTAAAAACTCAAAATTCCCAAATTTTCTCTTAAAGGCTATCTATGGGATATATTTTTCCTTGATTTTTAAGTGATGATATCCTTATCTCAGATCTATTTTTGAAAACATGGTTTCTCCACTCATTTATTTGAATAAGTCACCTATCCTCTATAGAGGACATTGATTTGATTTTTTATTGTCACCTTATTCAACTGATGATAGTCAATGCACAATTTCCAAGACCCATCCTTCATTCAAAAAAAAATAGAGGGGCTCCCCACAAAGATATGTTGGGTCATATGCAACCCAATTCCATTAATTCCTTTAACTAGAGTTGCAAGTCTTTTAACTATGGAGTTAACATATTGTATGGTGCGTTTGAAATAGGCTTTGTATCGGGTTCAACGTTCTTAGTGAAATCAATTTCCCTTTTAGGGAGTATCCTAGGAAGTTCTTTAAGAAATTCATCCCTAAATTTAGTAAGAATTGGATGCTTACCTATATTTTCAAAGTCACTTTTTTCATTTAGGGATGCCACCAACAATAATTGGAATCCCCTTCATCTACATTTCGTCATCTACATCGATGAGATGAACTTTAGGGATAATCATCGATTCTTTCCCATTAAGGATTTTCTTTGCCCTTCATCATCAATGAAATGTAGTATCTTATCCTTGCAGTGTAGAACTGCCTCATGTTGTTCCAACAAATCCATTTGGATGGCTTCATCATAAGATCCTAGGATTTTAGATTACATGGATACCTTGGTTCATACTCCCAAATCCACTTCACAATCCTTTACCAACTTTCCTACATGTCTTTTCATACCATATTCCATCTCTACATACCTATAATCATGTTGTGCAATTGATTTGTGTTTAATTTTTGACAATTCATTTAATTAAATAAAAGACTCAGTAGCTCTTATATCTATCAAAATAATAATAATCATAATATTAATATTAATATTACGTGATGTCTCAAGTATGGTGGAATGGTCCTCATCCTGGTGATGTTTTACTATTATATATATATATGCAATTAGCCTTCCCTAGATCCTGCACTATGGCTAGTGTTTGAGATGTGTTTGAATTACATGTTTTGTAAGGGAAATACCTCTTGTATTGTGCACCTTCGCAAGTCCAACACCCCTTATTAGGAGCTTGGATCCTACTATAATCTAAACTGGGAGTTGGTATGGAACTCTACTAGTAAGAGCTAAACTATTATGAAAAGTGATGCAGTGGCAGAAAACAATACCACTGTGTAGGAAAACACTATAGTGGTTGGCGATTCTATTTAGATGCCATGTGAGACTACTAAGATGGATACCAATATGATGTTCTTAGATTTATTTTTGATCAATTTTGATGTCTGTGCATCGATCCCCTCTAAAAATTCATGTGATCCATAATAGTTCTACAAGATGCTCCTGACCCTGTGAGTTTTGATGGCCTAATTTGTCCACTACTCAATATTTCTTCCTTAGTAATGATTTTTAGATTAAATAATCATGTAAGGTGTGATGCATCAATATTCTAACCTTATCCTGAATGTTAAAATTCATTCCATACATAAATTTGTTTATAATAAGTTTCTCTATGTTTACGTGAGGGGCATAGTGAAGTAGTTCCACAAAATGAACCACATACTCAAGCATTGAGTGACTGTCCTGCACCAGTGAATTGAATTTGATTATTTCTCTTTCATTGAAGTCATATGATAGGTAGTATTCCCTAAAATGTTCTTCAAATAACTCCCAAATTACCTCCAAGATATCGACCCTAAACTAGGGTAATAATGTCTTCCACCAAAGTAATGCAATTCCTTCAAACTAGAATTCAACCATGTTGGGATTTATATTTGAGGTATAGTCACTAAAGGTGAATCACATAACCATGTTTTCTATCCATACCCTTGTATTTTTTCCATCCACAAACCCCCAAAATTCTATAAAATTTACCTTTTCCAAATCTCTACACACATCATCTGTTGTGGGGTTTTGGGGTCCTTCATTCTGCGTGACAAGTCCTATCTATTCTTCATCCAAATGGGTTATTAATGCCTCTAACTTGTGTTGGAATGATATCACTACATTCAACACTTATCCGACAGGTATCTAACCCATTCCCGTGATGTGTTCCCCATCACCAGGTAGGTTGATAGGATATGACTGTTGTGGTGGCACCACGTTGTTCCCTCTAGCTTCCCTACTCCTTATGCATCATCTATCCATGGTACCTATTGCAAAAATTTCCACTTTACATTAGTTCCAATTGATTTAATAACTTTGATGTGGAAAATGATGACGGTTCTAAGATTCGTGCCCTCCTAACCCATCCCAATGACCTTACCACAATCTACTTTGTGAACTATAGGGTTTCTATATCCTACGATTTTTAAATTAATGCATATAGGAAATTGGATAGGCCTTGAGTTACCATACTTTATTTTTTTATATCATCCTTTAACCATTTAGTTAAGGCATTTTATATCATCCTTTAACCCTTTAGTTAAGTTGTTTGTGTTCCATAACGCACAAAAAAATTATAAGACTCAAACTACCCATTTATGATAGGTTACACCTTGGGTGAGTGCTTCATAATATCACACTGTCTATCATAATGGTCATTTAAAAATATTAATGGTATGATATTGTTTACATTTGTTCACTTAAGTCAACGTTTCACATTCAATATTTGTTCTTTCTTTTTAATTCATTTCTAAATCCTACCAATATTTATATGTTCTATCCCCCTCTATATTTGAACTTGTAATAAGCAATAAATAATGTTATTGTAGTTAATAGAGATTGAAACACCCCTAATACCACTAAGGTTAATGTTTCGTATTCAATTTTGCTTTTTTATTTCATTGCTAAATCCTACCAAGACTCATATATTTTATCCCTCTCTAGATTTCAACTTGTAATAAGAAATAAACAATATTGTTTTATTTAATAGACATTGTAACACACCTACTACCATTACAACTATCACAATTGTTTTTTTTTGGATAAGGATAGATGTATGATTATTAAGGAGGGTATTCAACTTACGTTTTTTATTCGTTACTATTTTATAATGTAACAATTTTCTTATCAATGTTCATCTACATCGTAATATCCATTTTAATTATGTAATGGGACTCCTACCAAAACTTCTAATTCATTGATAACATGATATCCTTTCCAATATAATATGTTTAAATTATCATGTAGTTATAGTAAAAATTGGTAGCTTTGCATTTAATCCCGTATTATAAATTTCCAATTTACCCTCAATTATAAGCATTTCTCTAGGTAGGTATGGATAACTAATTTTTACAATCTATATATATATATATATATATATATATATATATATATATATATATATATATATATATATATATATATATATCACATTTTGTAGTACCCATGACTTAAATACAATCTACTTGAACATGTAATCGATAAGGTTTGCTAAACTTGAAGGGATGAAATCAAAATTTGGAAAATCATGAAGGTTAGTGTAAATGTATTGATTATTCGTAGATATTGATTAAAGGATTTATTTTTTTTTAAGAGGGACTTAACCCTATAAGATATTAGAGCCTTGTTGGTCACATAGTTGGGTTCTCTTTGATTACAAGATCAATATCATCATATCTGAAGCTTTTGCCACAACTTGCATAAGTTTTGGTGGGCATTAACCTTAGTTAATGCACATACTTCCATATTTACTCCTATCCAAATTTATGCAAAGAATAGCGTAAATTATTGGGAACATTGCCTCATGGTAAACATACTTATTTATCCGTGCAAATAATGTCCCAAGGAACTCTTACATTGGTGGGAATGGCATTTCATCTATTTAATTGCCTTACCCAACTAATTTATATATGTTCGATATTTATTTCATCATAATAATTAGGGGAATTTTGAGGTCTAAAATGGTCCTCCTAATAAAAATTTACAACCAAAATAAACTTTATAAGAACCAATAGAAATCGAGATGATGATGTCAACCATGGGGGATGATTCACCATTTTGGAGTAAAAAAGTAAAAAAATTAAAAAATTAAAATATTAAAAATACTTTTTCAACTTATCTCCCTAATGTTTTACTCAAATTTCAAGAGAGAGTAATTATTGGATGTAAAATTTAATTCCTCATCCAATGAGTACACATGCTGCATACTTTCGATGGACACTGCTACACGAAAAAAGAGAAATACATAAAAAAAACATGATTGCAATCACATTTTTCATGTATTTCACATTTTTCATGTAGCACGGTCCATAAAATGTATGAAACATGCGCACTCCTTGGATGAGGAATCAAATTCTACATCCAACAAGTGTTCCCATTAGAAATTTGAGCAAACCTATAGGAGATAAGTTGAAAATACGAGTTGAAAACATATTTTTTTCTTCTTTCACTCTAAAATTTGATGATGTAATCTAACCTTATCTTATTATTTCCATTATTATTTTATAATTTCCTTAGGAGGCCTATTTTAGACCTCAAAATTCCTCTAATGTTTTTTTTTTTTTTCAACGAGTGATACTTATTTTAATTATATTTTGAATTTATCCTTGGTAAACTATTGAATTATTCATGTAATAGTATGGATTAAGGTTCCTCATATATATTAGTTTTCTCACCTTAATAATTTAACATAAGGTATCAATTCAATTTTCATGCTTACAATTAACATGTTATAATTAAACAATTAATAACTGCATATTGATTCATCCTTCACATATGTGCATTAACTGGTCTAGATTCTAGCTATTGTAATGTCTAACAGACTATCCATGTTGAATATAGTAATAAACTTGACGAGCAATTCAAGATCCTTAAATCAAGCATATAAATTCAAGGGTCTTGTATATTTTAACTCAAATGTAACCATTGTTTTCCACCACATTCCAGAATTAGTGTCAACTATATTAACTCGCAAAGATTACAAAGGAAAACAACTATTAAGGTATAAAAAAATAATTTTATTAACAACTACATGTTTGCCGAGTATTATCAATAATTAATTTCAGGTATAAAAAAATAATTTTAGTAACAACTACATGTTTGCCAAGTATTATAAATAATTAATATCATGCATCAAGATCAATATTTTTAGGATATTGATCTATTGATAATGGTGGAAATTCAACAACCAAGGTGGTATCCCCTATGAAAAGTCTCAATCAGACTGCACACCATTTGGTGTCAGAGCCCTTCTGGAAATAAGGCCTCACTACCATATGTTTTTAGAGATATGCCTTGGCTACAATGTTCATCACAAGAGAGTAATGCACAAGAACCTTCATATTAGCAAGTGAGTATTCCTTGTGGAATGTTTAGCAACAAAATGTATCAAGGTTCTTCTACCGAAAGGGGAGACAAAAGCAAGCCTTTAAAAGACAAGTAATAATACTAATCTAGTAAAGACACACAAGCATGTACATATGAATGAATCATTGTACAACTAGAGAAATATTTCATATAGAAGCAATAATTGTTAAAAAGCATACAACACACCTTGAATAAGATAAGTACCAAACCCACCGAAATAGTTCAATTTCCTTAGTATAGATGAAAAAACATAATTCACAAACATTCATATAATAGTCTTAAAATATTTACAACATACGCATGAAAGTGTGTTGTCTCAATGAGCTTCTGAATTAAGAAAAATCTCCAAGATACATCATGACAATGAACACCACTAGCCCCAATAATGGAGCATTAGAGAACCCACTTTCTCCTCCAAAATAACTATCTTCCTCTCTAATGCCTAGTAGGAGGAGCCAAGGTTAAAAGTCTTGGACATGAGCTATGAGGGTGTATATATAAAAAATGGGGTGACCGTTCACCTCCCTTGTGACTCTTGGACTACCCTCACGACTGTTTGACTTCCCTATGACCTTTTGACTCATTCATGAGTTTTCACATTGTATAGATGACCCTTGGACTTCCACTTTACATTAAATTTCTTACATATTGAAATTGCATAACCCACAAATGATGTGGCAAATGATGTGGGAAATGGTGACTCATATACATCTTGACATGACACTTTGACAAGACATCACATGACTTTGATGACATGGATTGCATGGTGATATGGAAATTTCAAGCCACACTTGTTGCTGCCATCTTTGTGTCCTCTTGAAATATGAAACATGTTCTTCTTCTTCCCTCTCCATAAGGCTTGAAAGTAGGGAGTCTTCAATGTAATATTGATTTCCAACTATTGTCAGAATCTCGTGTCCCTTTGTCCTTCTTGATTGATTGACTTGTTTTCACAACTTCAAAGGTGTCTGCTAGGAAGGTCTCCTTCATATCCTTCGTCATCACCCTATCATAACATGATAGAATACCTGTAGCTGAAATCCACTCAGGACAAGAAAAAATCAATATGATAAACTCTTAGTATAACATGCTTCATGAAAACCATTGAATGAGATGGAACCGGGTGATATGATGTGAAACAAGCTCTGGAATTGTGCAGTTGCATAGCTCAAGAGGTAAAGGGCAAGGAATGAGCCTTGAGACTCCTCAATGCACAGTTTAAGCAAGCCAGGGCTACATCTTTGCAGTTGAGGGAATCAATGGATTAGGATGAAGGATTGAGGCTTGGGGTTCCCACTGCAAAGTACAGGAGGGATAGAGGCCAAGGAATTTTGTAGTTGCACAGTTCAAGAAGTAAAGTCTAATGCTTGATGCTTTAGACTGCACAGTTCATAGGAGAGGAAATAGAGATTGCACAATGCATCGTTTTGGAAGGCAGGGCCTATGCATTGCATGGTCCCAAGAGGAAAGGTTGAAGGTTGAGGACTGAGACTGTGAAGTGTATAGTTCAGCAGGGTTGACTGAGGGAAAATTTCCTGGGAAGACATTTTCTTCGCTAAGTGTGAGATCAATGAGGCCAAAGTGAATAATGATTAAAACATGAGCATAATCACACAGTTCAAAAAAATTCTGACACCACTGATCACTCAGAACACATGAACAAAATAATGCCTCCGATGCGATGATATTGCAACAAGTTTCCCCAAGTGTGACACTAAAGGTACAATTTGCCATGATAGTAATGACAGTTGTGTGAAAGTGTTTGAAACTTTAGGAATGAGTGTGATACATGTCTAGATGATAAGCTTGACTAGTTAGCACCAAGATTACCCCTTGGAAGAAAAAAATTATATACATGCAATATGCGACGGTTCCCATGCTAAAATATGACACTTTTATTTTCTTCTAAATGGGACAAGAACACTCAAATAAAACACATATCGTGGCTCTTAATACTTGCAACGATAGCATGAAAATTCAAAATAGTCTCCAAAATTTCGATGTAGGAAAAAATTTCGGAGGGTGTTGTAGCAGCGACAACACTTGACAACACACAAGTTGAGTTTTAGATTCTCTACATGATCTAGGTGGATATTGGTGGCCACCCTCCTATTTCACCTAGACCTCCAATCAGTTTCGTCATTTTCCTTGTTTGTAGCAGAATTTACTATTTTTAGCATTTTTTCAGGTCATGAACTTCTGGTGCAATTTTGACCCCTTGAACAGAATTTTCCAAGTTGAAGAATTTCCTCAACTCTGCACCAGTTCTCACATTACCAGACCTACAAAAACCATTTTATATTGAGATAGATGCCTCTAACTATGCTATTGGTGCAGTTCTTACTCAACATGGGCATCTAGTGGCATATCACAGTGAAACACGTTTTGACACGGTCTGAAAATATCCCACCTATGGAAAATAGATGTATTCCATTGTGAATGAATAACGACAATGGAAGCATTACATTATGAGGAATAAAATGGTCATCCACATAGACCACTGACCCCTGCAATTCATACAGAAACAAGGGAAATTTCAAAATGATCACCATCAGAAATGGTCCACATACTTGCAACTGTTCCATTTGAACATTAAGTACAAGAAGGACAACAACAATAATGTAGTAGACTACCTCAGCCAACAATTGTTCATGTGGGCGATGATTGTTCTCGAATCGTGTGGGAATGAGAGTTTAAGGTTGCCACATATGTACAAGAGCAATGAAGAATTTGGAAAAACGTACCAGACGCTCCAAGAAGGCAATAAAGCTCCAAATTTTCACATATAGGATACATTGTTATGTCACCTGGGACACCTCTATGTTCCTTCAATCATGTGTGCCAAGATGATTTGGGAGGCACACTACATTCGAGTCGTTGGACATTTCATAGTAGAGAAAATAGTGGTAGTTCTTTAGAAGTATTTTTATTAGTCAAACCTTTGACAAGATGTTGGGAAGTACATTAGATACTACACTTCCTATGCCATTGCAAAACTGAACATCAAGAAGCCATGCCTATATACTCCCCTGCCTACTCCTAGTCAACCTTTGGAATCCATATCCATGGATTACATGTCGGGCCTCCCTTCTACTAAGCATGGAAATGACTGCATTTTTGTGGTCGTTGATAGATTCTCTAAGATTGTGATTATGGTAGACTGCAAGAAGAGTATCACAACAGAGGCCATTGCTAAGCTCTTCTTTCAACAAGTATGGGTACACTTTGGAATCCCAAAGTCCATTATCACAAACCGAGATAGTAGGTTCCTAAGAACATTTTGGTCAAGTCTCTGGTCAATGCTCGATAACAAGCTCACTAAGTCCATGAATTTCCATCCCGAAACTATGTAATTTCTCTGTGCATGCATGCCGGTATTTCCCAAAAAAGAAAAAAAAAGAAAAATCATCCCTAAAAAATAGGGATCTAATTTTAGCATTCGAAGTTACACTTGAGCTATTTTTGGAAACTCTCGTGGTGTGTTGCTTCTTCCTAGATTTTTGGAATTCACATCATAAACCCTAAAATTGATCAAGTCTATTTAATGGATCTCACCAAAGATCATTTCAAAATTATGTCTTGGAGCTCTAGCATTCCTGAGGAGATCTAGGAACCTTTGGCACAGTCATCACCACTTTTTCGGGTAAGTCTTTATTTTCTAGTCTTTTGCTTCTTCTTTTGTTGCTTTTGTTTCCTTGCCTTGTGAGAGTGTTTCTTTACCCATTTTATTGAATGAGCGCTAGATTTTTGATTTGTTTTAGCTTGTAGAAGTGTTATTTTAAGTTTTTCATTACCTTTACTAAGTGTCACATGCATAACCCATTTTTTGCACTAATGGTTGCTATTGCGGCGACTCTCTCCATAAACATAATTGTTCTCTTGTTTCACTGATTCCTTCACTTGTTTTAATTTAATGCTTCATCATTCACTAAAATATGCACCAAACATCACTCACACTTTTAGATATGTTAATTTTCATGTTACCATTAGGCAGATATGGGCTTCCTTGGCCCGGATATCGCTCTTACCGACATGCACTGTGAATTTATCGATCTCAAGGATCTGCCTTGGCTCCAAAATTTGCACAGAGGCTGCCAAGGATTGGCTCCAACTGTGCACTGCCTAGTTCCCAAAGCCATGGCTGCTGGGAATGTGTAATGCACACTCCCATCTAACACAAGCCAGACTGAACTATGTATTTCATAGTTCTAGTCAGCAACACCTCACCACTGGTAACTGGGACTGCGCAATGTTCAAATATAGTTGATAGTCACTCACCTCTGAAACCCATAATTGCACAATGTTGCCTAATAGTTGCCCAGTTTTTTCCTCGGTCTATTCTTGAAGTACCTTCAATTTCAAGCTAACATTTGCATGCCATGAGTGTCCTCTTTGCCTCCAGGTACAATAGTTTTTGTGCAACTTTTCAGCAGTATAGGTAACATGGATTCCGAGAGAGCTGCATCAAAGGATAATGTCAAGAGAAGCACCTGGGATGTAGTTGAATAGGTGTCAATGAAATTTCCAGTCTATGCAGACACACAACATTTCATAGAGAAGGACATGAAGATAACATGGCAAGAAATCAAGGATATTTTTGCAGGCAACTTCAAGGAAGATATAGAAGATCGGTAGGTCTATTTCAACATCTGCAAGTCAGGCTTATATAAGGTTTCATGTAGGTACCTTGCCTTCCCATGTGTGGAAATCATTAATGTGATTGTCTCAGATACCAATCCTAAGATGATGACATTGAGAAATGCGAGTAGAACACAACTTGCTACCTTTAGCATAGAAAACTATCATCAAATGTATCACTTACAACACACAGTAAACTGCATGGATGTAGTTTTCTATGCCCCCAACAATAATGTGAACACTAGATACATCCTAAAGTGTTTGGTGAAAGAGTCGTCAAAGTTTAGTTTGACACCCAATCATGTTTACAAGACTAAGCCACTCAAGAAGGCCTACCAACTCTTGATCATCTTTGCATGTCGATTGTGTTATCACCTCGATTGAACCTCAGGCTGAAGGAAGGCAATGCGAGGGTAACCATAAACCATGCTTAGCCAAGTAGCTAGCCCTACGAGGCCGGGAGAGGGATCTCTCTGTAAGGATCTCAACCAAGATGACTTGATCAAAAAAAGGATATTAGGCTAGGTATAGTAGCACAAGGTTTGATTGGATTTTGAAGGGGTTTTGCTGGATCAGGAGGAGCTGGACAGTTAGGGCTAGGGAATTAGGTAAAAATTGCAAGGTTTTCAATGGGACAAGGTAGGCATGAGGTTTAACAATCTAGGGCTTGATGGGTGAGGTGTTTTAAGACTGGTGAGAATCTAGGAAGAGCATGTAATTATCATGGATCCTTCTCAAACTGTAGAAAACATGAAATGGTGAATGTTTTCCCAAAACAGAGTAGTGATATAATGAATTATGCCTATCAACTTGAAAGTATTCACTTAGAAGCAATGAAATGATTAAAGGAATACACAAACCATACTAACATATGATCACAAGAGAAGAAACTATACTAAAACTCCATACCACATGGATCCCATAAAAATAGCTGCAATTCTTATTAATCTCCTGCTAAACTACTACAAAATGATACAAAATCAAGGTTTGAGCATCCAGCTGAGTCCAACACTTTACAATGAGAAAGAAGAAGAAGATATAGACATGAATTCAACCTTCTCCCATCCTCAGGGGTCAAATCCCTAAGATGAGGAGCTAATCTAACCAACACTAAACAAGAAACAGGAATATAGGCATCTTAACAACTTGCCTCTAAAAGTGAAAAAATGATTCATTTGAACACAAACTGACTTCTAAGGTAATGAATCTACCCTCTATTACTTTTTATCTATCATAGTTACATGCCAAGTCATTATTTACAAAGTTAAATCATCCTCCATGAGAGAAAATCTAAGAACACAGTCAAAAACTTGAAAAATAGCCATTCTGAGGCAAATCTGCCCTACGCGCAATGCCACTGGCCCAACGTGTAGTGCCACTTTCAGGTCCCTTTTGGAGGCCTTCCCAGCATCCAAATTGAGATCATGATAGCTCATTGGAAATTTATTCTAGTCCACTTTCCAAAACGCCTAGAATTTCTGCATTTAAAGCTCATTTGACCCCTCAAAACTTGATTCGCCCAAGATTGCTTCTGTGTGTCCAAAAAGTGGCAGAAAGGTCATTTTTGGGGTGTTTTTTGACCTTTTGGTGGACCATTTCTGCCCCAAAATCTTTGAAAATATCTAGGGTGCATGTCTTCATCACTATGAATCCAAAAATGCAAACCATTTCTCCATTGGGTGCCCCTAGGAAAAGCACAACACCGGTGGCATTGCACGTTTAGGTAGTTTCCCGGTGTGTAGAATTTCAAAAGTTGCATGTGACAAAAAATCTTCCAAACTTGCCCAAAATTGGTGAGAAGCACCATCATCAAGTGTCTTGATGAGCCAAGGAAGCTTCAGCAAGAAACCTAAGCCTATACTCCTCCTTTTTTCCCTTTAGAGCCCACCTTAGCCTAGCTTTCATTGCCACTGTTTTCCTCCTCCTCATAATCTCTATTCTCTATGTCCATGTTAGTTGAGTTTTAAAGCCTTGAAACCATAGAGAAGGTAATTGAGGAATGAGTTATGATGAATAGGGGTAGGGGAATGGGAGGTGAGCTCATTAGGGTTTAAGCTTATGAGTGAGCTTGTGAGAGCACTAAAGAGGTTATGAGGGTTTTAGGAATTTGTTTTAGGGTTTGAGGGGGCAAGGAATGAATTTGTTTTAGGGTTTTAGGTTGTATGAAGGGAATGAGTGAGAGTGATTTGGGAGTGAGGGGATGGGAGATGACATTATGGGCTAGAAAATGAATGAGAGAGTAGGAATCATAAAAAATTAGAGGGAGGGCTTGTTTTTTTTGAGAAATTTCCCTTTGGGAAGAGGGATAAAGGGATAGGGATGATATGGAATAGGGATAGATTTTAGAGTTTTAGTGATAGGTGATAGGAGGAACAATGGGGGTTTTAGGGTTTAAGCATAACCAAGGGAGATTTTTAGGGTTTCACATTTACCATGGGGAAATGATGTTCAAGAGTTTGAAATGCAAACCCACAATGTAGAATGGGAGGAAGACTTACTTGTATGAAGGGAAAAGAGGGAAAATTTTGAATTTTTTTGAAGTTTGAGGCCTTTCTAGCCCTTCTTCTCAACGCGCAACGCCACTTCAAGATAGCTTTTGACTACCTTCCTAGTGTCCACATTAGGTGTGGGATAGCTCATTGGAAATATTGTGGAGTCTACTTTCCTGAACATCTTGAATTTTTCAATTTGGAGCTCATTTGCCCTGTCAAAAGCTCAATCTCCCAAGACTGGTAAAAATGTGAAGAATGAGGCTGCTAAAATGCAGAGTGTTGTTTCAGTTAACTTTTGGAGGTCTTCCTCAACTCCAAATTGAGCTCATGAAAGCTCATTGTAAATATATCTGTATATAGTTATCATTTGACTCATCAAATAAGCCATTTTGTCACTCCAGCTAGGAGAATTTTGATTTTCCCAAGGTCACTCCAGAAGTGCATCAACTTTCCTAAGCCAAATG
>CM062819.1:1215105838-1215390838 GCA_031772625.1 Pinus tabuliformis | reverse complement strand
GGCTGACTTCTGGAACTGCGCAATGCATAGTCCAGTCTGGCTACTAACTATTGGGATTGCGTAATGCGCAATTGCGGCTGGGAAGGACTGCTAGCCTAGGGACAGATTTGCGCAATTTCTTGGGCCACATAGCCACTATCCTCTAGAAATGTGCAAAACAGTCTTGGAGGTCAGTGCTAGGCAGGAATGCACAAATCTGGAGAGGAAGGTAAGCCTTCCTTCCTAATATTATGCAATACAACCTTGGTGAAGGTAGAGTCCGAGCCAAGGCTAGCCCGACTCGCCAACGGGCAACTGAAAGCAACTAAGACAGTAAATGCATGGTGACACTAAGTGATAGCAGAAGTGATTGATAGTGCATGAAAAACATGAATGAAAGATTCAGCAAATAGATCAATATGCATGTGGGTGAGGTAATTCGTTGGTTGGGCGAACATCTGTGCAAAACAGTTTCATGCATGCAACAGTAGTGAGATAGCAAGGAAAATTGAAACAGAACTAGGACAAGCTAGTATATATTGTAAATGATAACAAGTGTTCAAAGAAATCAAGCAAACAATACTCCCACAAGTGAAAACACAAAAAGCAACAAAAATGCAGCACAAGGCATGGGAAGCAGGCTTACCCCAAAACAGTTGAGTTGAATGTGCCGACTGCTCCTAGATGTGATGTGGGATGTCATAGTTGCAAGTTTGATGTGAGGAATGAGCTCTGCAGTGTCCAGTTGATGATTTTTGATAACATCGAGGTTATGACATGCATGGCATGAATCTAGGGGGAGCGACACTTGGTGGGAAGTTTTGGAATTGCTCCTTGCATGTAACCTCCAACTGCTTAAGATATATCCCTGAAACAAGGGATGCCTTTACATGTTGCCTTGGGAGAAGCAACCCATGCATGCAAGTCTCTTTTTCTCAGTCCTGGAGGGAAACAATCAACTAAGCTACACATGCAAGAGACTTCTCAATTGTTGGAGAAAAATGCGCATTTCTGGCTGTGAGATGGGTTGATTTCCTAGGAGGTTTGCACAATTTCTGGGCAGAGTGGCTGACTGCAACCTAGGTTTGCACAAATCCTGGGTTGAACAGCCTCTGCTAGGAATATTTGCACAAATCCTGCTGGGAGTGTTGGCTGGTAGGATTGTGCAATCTTGGAGCCCAGCAGGCTATCAGAGAGGATTGCACAATTTCTGGAGGGAAGGTTGGTTCCCTCCAGAAATGCACAATTTTCAAGGGGAAGTTTCTCAGCCTGCATCTAGACTAAGTTCAGAGGAGCAACCTCTGAGGGGAATGGAGCAATTGTGATCGACAGGCTGCCTTTATGCGAGGAAAACAATGAAGCTTGAGTACTTGATGAAGAAAGACAAAGTGTTGTGTAAGGTTGGTAGGGAGGCTCCAAAATAGGCTAAGGCAAAAATTTGGAGGGTGGTTGTAGCCGCTACAACACTTGACGACACACTAGTAGAACTCCAACTCTCTGAATGGACCTTGTTCATGAAAAGCAAGTCTAACACCTCCAGAAGTATTGTTCAACTCTCAGATCATCTTGGCTTCACACTAGCTTGATTGTAAGATGTAGCATCTACCAAATTCTTGGTAGATTAACACACATTCCAATCCAAGGCAACATAGTTGTTTCGATTGGGGTTGAGGGGTATAAAGGTGCACAAGTAGTATAGTCGTCAGAGTCTTAGTTTCATCTCTGGTGTTGCTCCATTTCCAGTAGGCTTGGACAGTACCCCGGTGGAGTCACATAGGAACACAAGCATGGCTCCACTACCAGCGAGCTTGGTCAGTAGGCGGAGTTACTTGCATCACCTCCCTGTGCAGGAAGCCTTTCTCTTCTTTCACCTTATTCATTTTTCATTTTGAATTTTTTGACTTTTCATTTTTTCATTTTCACTGTGCATAACACTTATTCATTTCAAAGGCAGAAGATAGATCCCAACTTATTGAGAGCAGAAGAGGTTGTTCCAGTAGAGAAGTAGTTTATTGCATCTCTAACATGCCTATTAAGGTTTTCCCCCTTACCTTACTCTACTTCACTGAGCTAACAAGGGTTAACCCAAAAACAATCGACTAGAGAAGGTGAAACTAGTTAGCACGCAAGCGTTGTGTTTACACCAAGGTTCACTTCGAACAATACATATTTTCCTTCGACGTATCATGGACTAAAAGTAACAAGCTCATCATACAGAGGCAAGATGTCAGATAACGAAGTAGTGATAGTTATACAAGCCCTCTTGTACTTTACCGAGCTCGCTTCAAGAGTCATATATGGTTTCATGCAAAACTAACCTATGAATGAAACAAGTGAATGAACTAAAAATCAACAAAGCAAAGCAAAAGTGGAAAAAAAATGAAATCAAAGCAAGTAAACAAACAAGCACGCAAACAAACAAGCAAACAAAGCATGTAAGCAAACAAGCATGCAAGCAAACAACTGAAAGCAAACACTACTCCTACTCCTACACTAACGGTACATGGGCCTGATCACATGAAGTGATACTTCCAATGCAGCCACCAGCGCATTGGTAGACCCATGTTGGTGAAGGCTTGGTCTACGAGCAACCCAGTTTTGCGAACCAGCAAGCAAAAAAGATATAACAATGAAGACAACCACACTTCATGATTCAAAGTTCCCACGGGACATAAGTGAGTGCATGTGCATGACGAGCAGTCTATGGACTTATCATGGTGTTGTGTGACACTATGTGCAACTTTTAAGCATAAGCACACTCTTGGTTGTGACATGAAAGAAAAAGAAAGAAACAAAGATAACTTGCATCGCGCATGAGTTCTTGCAATGTAAGACTCCTCCAATGCATGAGCAATGGGATAGTGTAGTTCGAGTGGAGGAAGTAAAATCTGAGTGTTAGATTGATCTTGAGTGCATACAGATGAGCGATGAGGACCCTTGAGTTTTTTAACAATTTCCTGATCGGAAGCGAAACCAACCTCAAGACAGCGAGGGCCTAACATAACCATCAGCTCGAGCTGAAGTACCTCAACGGTCTATGGAGTTTCGACTTCGTTGACATATGGATCTTCATATACCAGTGACTTAGACGGATTAACAATGAGTGAATCAACATCATGATCGGATGATGAGGTGAAGGGATCATGACAACCAAGATCAAAAAATTCAAGATGTTGTTCGACATCCTCATGGTTTGATGAATCACACAAATGGGTGGATGAGGAGGAAGGATGTTCACCCTTTGCATTTCCAGAAAAGGCAGATGAAAGATCAAGTGGATTTCCAATGAATGATTGGTCCTCTCTGTTGTTGTATGATGGGCTAACATATGGTGTGTCTTGCAAAATATAAACAATGGGTGCATTTGTGGATGAAGACACACATGCGAAATCATGGATGGCAAGTTCACCAATGATGTTAGGAAAGAACAGAGGGGGCTCATATGGAAGGGAGACATCCTTTGCCAAGTGTTGATGCTCAATCTCCCACTCATACTCTTCATGAATGACAGTGCATGTTGGTTGTGCAACACCAACTCCATCAGTGGGTTGTTCCTCATTCACAACAAGTGAAGAGTTTGGAATGGATGAACACAAGACAACATCATCCGGAGGAACACCCGAGTGTGAAGATGGAGGTCACTGAAAAGAATGCATATGAGGACTCGAAGGACTCACAACCAAATATATGATAAAATTGAGTGAAGTGATGTTGGGAGGGTGTGAAGGATGAATAGGTGTGTGAGCATGATCCTCAACATCACTGGGCAGTGGTGGAGCTATTGAATAAGAGGAAGGTGGACAGTCAGTTGAGACAGTGCCCACTTCCACATGAGATTGTGCAACTCCATCAACGAAGAATGTTGAGCGAGGCTTGATTTCAAACATTCTCTTGGGATGAGCAGATTTCTTAAGGCAGTACTCAAAATGGCCCCTAAGATAAGAAAATTTCATCTAGCTCCTCGGAGCTTGAAACTGTAAGTCACGGAAGCACTACCAAAAATCAATAACGAATTCATGCGGAGCCCTCCATTAATGTAACAGTTTCCGGTCAAGATGGTCTAGCTCAAAATGATAGAACGTGTCTTCAATAAGATCACAGAAGTGCTCAAATGAGTGCATGGTGTCAACCGATAGGCTAAGCACCCAACGAAATGGAGATTCGTGAAGTGTGTATACAAGCAGGAAACTGGCTTGTTCTTTAGAAAACTCATCTTCCTCATGAATCATGGAAAGAAAGTTATGTAAGTGCTTAGGCCAAGCCACTTCGCCTTCACCATCATACATGTGAGTGAAAAAGAGATGGAAAAGCTTCCCCAAGATGGAGACATCTTCATGATTCGAAAAACACCTCATGGGAAGAAGAGTGCAAGACTCCATGAAAGATATGCAAAGGTTCAAAACTAGATGAGAGGAAACAGCTTGTCATCAGGCCCTCCTTCTAGCACCAAAAATTTTGACGGTGTTGGACCTGCCAACATGTCAAGGGGATCCCCCTGGTAATAATTCCCAATTAGACCTCAAACTATTTGGTGTAGGAGTGCCAGCAGTGGGTCGTAAGGTAATGCCTTAACCACGATGTCGCACAGAGGAAAGTAAGATGACTTTGTCAGTATCAAGGATGTGACTGATGCAGTGAGTCAGGAAATATGTATGAGAGGTTCTAACACATAAGAGGGAGATGAGGGTGAAGGTGAGTTCCAGGTTGAAAGGGATCAGTCCCAACTTAGCGAGGAACACACAACACCAAAGGACATGCATAGCTTCCGGCAGAGCAATCCACTCGGATGCGACAGTCACATCATACAAGGTAAGATAACACATACATCACTCACGGATCAGTCCGAGACGAGTGCGATGGTTGTTACAAAAAGGTTCATGTGAAAGGTATGTATAATGTCCGGCAAAGTGGTCGACACAGACGGTGACAACATTAAAAACATATACAACACATTAAAAACAAGATTCATATAATTTCATACAAATTAGTTCATACATAAGACTATACATAAGTTAAACAACATATATCATTAAGGCAACCGGAGCAGTCCAACTACAATAACAACATATGCATGAAAATGTGTTGGCTCTTATTATATAAAGAATTGTAAGTCACAATCATACAATACATCCATGTAAACCCGCTAGCCCCAATAGTAGAATGTTGCAACCACATCCGCCTACTCCTCCAAAGAGATGAACTAGCTCCGTGTAGTGGAGAAGCCAAGGCGCATTACAATACTATCCAAGCTCTTTCCAAGATAGTCTTATCGGAAGCTTGGCTGACCAAAAGCCTCTACAATGAGTTATGAGGGACTAGTTATAGCAAAGGGTGGGGTGACCCTTGACATTCCCCTTTGTGACAGTTCAAATACCCTCATGACTCTTCACCCACTCTATGAATGTTACATCCAACCATTGACACTTGACTTACACTTGACATGACTCAACATTACAATGCACATGTACTCATGTGAGACAACATGGCTTGAGCAAGCCTTGCAAGACATCACTAAAACTCGGTCCATTGTGATGAGACCAACTCTTTGACGTGCTTGTGATGGTGAAGGTGGTGAGCTGATGCCAAGCTTGGTCATCCATGGTGGTGTGCATGCACCTCGTGGTGACATCTTGTTGAAGCAAACTCTTGCCTCTGTTGCAACGGGTGCATTAGTTCGGCCCCTTCATCCAAGCCATCTGCTAGCATGCGCATGGTATTCTTGGGTACAGTTGAATCAGAAACACACTGATGCATAGTGTCCGTGCTGATCTTCAAGTGCATGTTGGTGGTCATGCGCATCAACTTTCCGAAGTACATGTTCAGCCCCAGTTGGACTTTCTTCTTGTCTTCACCTTGGTGAGTATGTTGAATGGGTTGGATTGCATGTGTGTGCTCAATGACATGCATGTTGCTGAATCCCTTGCATGTGATCAATAACACTGCTCATCATGTATGTTCTGTGTCAGTTGCTGGGATGGATCCTTAACTTGTATGAGCGTAGTTTCATCCATGAGTGCATGTTGCGCCCACTAATGTTCATGTTCCTATTGCAACTCATTCATTTGTCTGTGCAGCTTCATGCTCTTCCTGAGTTCCTAGTTCAACACATGCAACTCCTTCTTTGTTCCATCTTCTGCCTTCACGTGATTTTCATGTCACGTCACTTCATAGCTGGAGTATCTAAAGTTTCTTTCATCATCAATGGACCTGCTTGAGCTTGCAACCTTATTCTACCTCCGTGTTGTCAACAACCCTCCTCTTGTATTTGTCGCATTTGGTATGCTGTCTTTAGTTGTTGTTCATGATGCTGCTCGTTGTGATGTTGTTGTTGTCATATCTTGATGTCCTTGTCTACGAACAACTTCATGTCTTTGTGGGTAGGCAAGTTCATGGACACTTAATCAACAACATCCCCAAGTGTGCTCTAAATGATGTCTTCATCTCTGCTCTCTTGGAAACCATTGTAACTGTATTGATGAGAGGCAGATGAACACCTGGGATACCTAGAGACATGGTAACACTCATGGTAAGCAATCTGTCAGTCGAAAACGAAAATGAACATGAGAACTAACTTGCAACATACCTAGGTCCATGATCATGAAGATTACACAATTTCGACCGGAAGGTCGGGAGATCAATTTCCAAGACTACACAAGGCACAGTCTGGGTTGTTGGGAGACTGACTGACTACTAGAACTGTCCAATGCACAATCCAGTCTAGCTGCTAACTGTTGGGATTGCACAATGCATAATTCCAGCTAGGAAGGACTGCTGGCCTAGGGATAGATTTGCGCAATTTCTTGGGCCAAGTAGCCACTGTCCTCCAGAAATGTGCAAAACAATCCTGGTGGCTAGGGCTAGGCAAGAATGTGCAAATCTCAAGAGGAAGGTGAACCTTCCTTCCCCAAATTGCGCAATGCAGCCTTGGTGAAGGCAGAGTCCGGGCCAAGGTTGGCTCGACTCGCCAATGGGCAACTGAAAGAAACTAAGACAGTAAATGCATGGCGACACTAAGTGATAGTAAAAGTCATTGACAGTGAATGAAAAACATAAATGAAAGATTCAACAATCAGATCAACATGCATGTGGGTGAGGTAGTTTTTTGGTTGGGCGAACATCCATGCAAAACAGTTTCATGCATGCGACAACCGTGAGATAGCAATGAAAACTGAAACAAAGCTAGGACAGGCTAGTATATATGTAAACGATAGCAAGTGTTCAAAGAAATCAAGAAAATAGTACTCCCACAAGCGAAAACACAAAAAGTTATAGAAATGCAGCACAAGGCATGGGAAGCGAGCTTACCCCAAAACAGCTTAGTCAAATGTGTCGATTGCTCCTAGATGTGATGTGGGATGTCAGAGCTGCAAGGTTGATATGAGGAATGATCTTAGCAATGTCCGATTGATGAGTTTTGATAACATCAAGGTTGTGACGTGCATGCCACGAATCTAGGGGAAGCGAAACTTGGTGGGAGGTTTCGAAATTTCTCCTTGCATGTAACCTCCAACTACTAAACATAGATCCCTGAAACAAGGGATGCCTTTGCATGTTGCCTTGGGAGAAGCATCCCATGCATGTAAGTCTATTTTTCTCAGTCCCGGAGGGAACCAGTGAACTCAGCTGCACATGCAAGAGACTGCTCAACTGCTGGATAAAAATGCGCATTCCTAGCTGAGTTAGGCTAACTTCCCAGGAGGTTTGCGCAATTTTTGGGCAGAGCAGCTGACTGCTGCCCAGATTTGCGCAAATCCTGGGCTGAACATCCTCTGCTGGGAAACTTTGCGCAAATCCTGCTAGGAGTGTTAGCTAGCAGGATTACCCAATCCTGGAGCCCAGCAAGCTGTCAGAGAGGATTACACAATTTCTAGAGGAAAGGTTGGTTGCCCTCTAGAAATGCGAAATTTTCAATGGGAAGCTACTCAACCTGCAGCTGGACTAAGTTTGGATGAGCAGCCTGTGAGGGGAATGGATCAACTATGATCGATAGGCTGCCTTTGTGCAAGGAAAACACTGAAGCTTGAGTACTTTACGAAGCAAGACAAAGTGTTGTGTAAGGTTGGTAGGGAGGCTCCAAAACAGGCTAAGGAAAAAATTTGGAGGTTGGTTGTAGCCGCTAAAATACCACCTTTAAATCCTATTGTAAATACTCTCGATTGGATTAATGATGATGTAAATATTGTAAATACTCGTTCTCATAAGTATAATTAATATATATATATATATATATATAGATAGATATATCTATATATATATATATATATATATATATATATATATATATATATATATAGATAGATAGATAGATAGATATATATATATATATATATATATATATATATATATATATATATATATATATATATATATATATCTTCTAATCATAATCATGCTTCAAAGCAATCTGCTTCAAATACTAAATATGGTAGCCCTTCTAATCAAACTGATAATTTACCCAAGGCTACCAGAAAATAAAATATCATAGAAGGATTATCCAAAATCAAAGCTAATGTTCCACTTCTTGATCTAGTTCAAACTCTTAATTAGATTTCAAAAAAAAATAAAAATTAATTGATTAATTAAAATAAATAAATAAAAAACAAGAAAAGCACTTGCTCCTTCATATCCATCATTAAAATGGAAGATGAGAATGAATCTTCCAGAACCAAGATTTTTGAAGTGGTAACAATTTATAAGAAGCCTAAAAACACACACTTCTATGTTTTAATGAAAATTTTCAATAAGATAGCACATTGTTGTTTCATAGATGGGGGTTCGAGCCCAAATTTTACGTCCAAAAGATTTATGAAATAATTAGGACTTTCCTATTCCAATGAAATTCCTAGGAAGATGTTGGCCTTCAATAGACAAAAGCAAACCATGATTGGTGAAATTAAAAATGTCACTTTAGTAATGTGTTCTCGTCCTCGAATATGCACAACCTGTAATGTTCAAGTCATTGATATGCATGTTGGTAATTATTCGATCATTCTTGGTAGAGACTAGAAATCACTGATAGGTGGTTATTATTCCATGGATGGTTCTCATCTCATCATTCCTAAAGGTCCTAAGAACATAATTATATATAGGGAAGAAATAATAGTGACTTATATCGAAAATCTTCCCCAACCATCAGTTAAATACATTGAAGAGGACCTTGGAATTTATTCAATATTTAATGAAGAAGAAACTGGAAACCAAAGTATTATGAATGTTCCCTCCAATTCAGATTTAATTTGGTATATGTTCTTTGATGGAGCATAATCACAAGAAGGAAATGGGGTTGGCATTCTTCTGCAAAATTCTTTTTGAAAATCATACTCTTATTCTTACCATTTGAATTTATCTTGTACTAATAATGTAGTGGAATTCAAAGATATGGTCCTTGCGTTAAATCATGCCCTTTTGCTTGGAATAGAAAATCTTTTTGGTTTTGTGGATTCTGAGTTAATTGTCAATCTAATCAAAAGAATCTATACCCCCTCAAAAAATCCAATGAGGCGTTACACAACCCTCGCTTCAGATGCAATTGTAGAATTTAAAAGTTTTAACATCACACATGTAAATCGAAGCATGAATGATATTGTTGACCGTCTAGCAATGTATGCTGCAATGCCTATATATTTTGATTAAATTAATAAGCTTGAGTGCATCGTAGTAACATTTTTCAGATCACATCTTCCTCAAAATGAAGAATCCTAGCAAGGCTTCAATGATGACAAAGATATTTTGAATTTTCTTACTAATGATATCAAAGAATCATCTCAAATCATCAGTATCGACCAAAATAAATATCCTAAAGGTATGGTTGTTTGGGATTTTTTTTCTCACCTAGTGATCCTACTAATATTTCTCCATTAAACAAATCACTCTGTAAGAAAACTAATAAAACAATGCAAGTGAACATTGGAACTGATAATGATCCAAAAATGTTGTATGTTTCTTAATCATGTTCCCAAGAAGAAATTGATAAATTTATGCACCTCTTTCAAAAAAATTGATATCTTTGCATGTTCATATTATGACCTGAAAGGTTTTGATCCTTCCCTTATGTCTCATGCTATACTAATAAAAATTGATTGTCCACCTATTAGGAAAAAACAAGGACCCATAAATCTAGCTTTAGATGCAACAATTAAAGTTGAACTGGATAAAATGTTGGTTTCTCATATTATTTACCCTATTAAATATTTTGAATGGGTGGCCAACTTAGTCCCAGTTAGAAAGAAAAATGGCCAAATCTGTTTATGTGTCAATTTCTAATCTTTAAATAAGGCTAGCAAGAAAGATAATTACCCCCAAACATGGAATTGATTTTACAACAAGTGGTTGGTTTTGCTATAATGTCACTCTTAGATGGATTTTTTGGCGATAATCAAATTTGTGTGAAGAGTAACAATAGACATGAAACAACTTTCACCACTAAATGGGGAACATTTACCTTTAACTGCATGCCTTTCGGCCTAATAACTGCTAGAGTTGTGTTAAAGAGAGCCATGGACGTAGATTTCAATGACCTAATAGGAGTAATTATCCAAGTGTACTTGGATGATTGATAGTCTATTCTAAGTACCGGGTAGATCATTTTGACAATCTTGCAAGAGTTTTTACTCATTGCAAAAAATATGGGATATCACTAAACCTTGTTAAGTCAATTTTTGGTGTCAAATAGGGCAAACTACTTGGACACATTGTCTCTTATTTAGGAATTAGTAGTGATCCTGAACATGTATCTTCCATCCAATCTCTCTCTCTCCTCCTACATCAAAAAATGACATTCAATTATTCATGGGAAAAATCAATTTTGTAAGGTGTTTCATCCTAAATTTTACAAAAATTGTCAAGCCAATCCATAGTTTATTAAAAAATGATCAATCTTTTAATTGGAATCTTTCTTCCCAACAAGCTTTCCAACAGATCAAAGATGAATTTCCACAACTCATGTTTTGGCTACTCCATATTTTTCTAAATATTTATCATATACACTAATGCTACATAAGAAGCCGTCTCTGCAATTTTAATGCAAAAGAATAGTCGAGAATTGGAATAACCCATACCATTTGCTAGTCAAAATTTATTTGATGATGCTATAAAATATTCATTGATTCAAAAACATGCTTACTCTCATGTTAAAGTTATTGAAAATTTTAGGCATCTAATCCTTGGGAAACATATTGACGTAAGAACTCCCCTTCCAACTTTGAAATTTTTTCTTTCCCAAAATTTGCTACTTGGTAAATTAGCCCATTGGCTAGAAAAAATTCAAGAACATAACCTAACTATAAAAACTACCATCACTATTATAGGTTGAGATTTAGCATTACACCTTGCATAAGATTTCGACCATACCAAGGATCTTGAATTTCATAATCAACATTTCGTTGATTTATTTTTCATTCAAATTGAACAATCTAAACCTTTTCATCAACCTTGGTATCATGCTATTATTTTTTATTTAAATCACCAAAGATTCCCAGAAAACTTAGGAAAAATTGAGAAAATAAAGCTTCAATAGGATGCATTAAAATATGTGTTTGTAGGAAATATCCTAAAGGAATACTTCCTAGATGTGTGGATGACAAATCTGTAAATCATATTCTGAAATGTTTGCATGGCTTATCTGAACAATTAGATCACATTGGTGGTCATTTTGCTACAAAATCCACAACCTACAAAATTTCAAGAACCAGTTCTTAATGGTTGCATGTTTTTAGTGACACCTTCAAATTTCTTAGATCATGCAATGAATGTCAACGCACGGTTGGAATGTTGCAATATTCAATAGTACCTTTAGAGCCTATCATTGCTACTTGCCCTTTGTCAAATGGGGGCTTGATTTCATAGGACCAATTAATGTTCCTTATTCAGTTGGTCATGTTTATAATTTGACCGCCATAGACTATTTCACCAAATGGTTTGAGGAAGACCCCCTTAAAAGGATATTGGTTATCAGGTTATCCATTTTTTTGAAGACATTTTAATGCTTAGATTCGGCACACATGTTCACATGATGTCTG
Organism: Pinus tabuliformis; assembly: GCA_031772625.1. Lineage (NCBI taxonomy): Eukaryota > Viridiplantae > Streptophyta > Pinopsida > Pinales > Pinaceae > Pinus > Pinus tabuliformis. The sequence continues at coordinate 1,215,378,842 of CM062819.1, read as the reverse complement.
ATAATGGGACTGCCTTTATTTTTGCTAAATTTGCACTTTTCTACAACAAGTTTCCTACCTATAAATTAAGCACACCTTTTCATCTTCTTGCTATCCCCAAGGAAACAGTTTAGCTAAATCAACCAACTAAAATCTTCTTAAAATTCCTAAAATGATCATTTTTGACAATCCCAGAGAATGGCACCTCTTTCTTTCCAGATCCTTATGGGCTGATCGTACTTACACCAAATCAACTACTGGTGTAACACCCTTCGATCTTATCTATAGGTAGGAATTTGTCATGTTAGTTGAGCTGCAATTAGCCTCCTTCTGCCTCGCATTTCAAACTGAAGAGTTTTGTGAATCTGATTTAGTCAATTATTATCATGCACTTTTATCTCTTGATGAAAAAAGAACCAAATATTCCTATCAAATTCAGGAAAGGCAAGAAAAAATTAAAAGGTATCATGATAAAAAGGATAAAGATGCTACTTTTGAAGTGGGGGGAAATGTTCTTTTATGGGATTCAGTGCATGCTGAGAAAGGAAAGCATACAAAGTTTCAAATACTTTGGATAGGCCCATATGAAATTGTTGCTAAGGTCATAATCAACTCTTATTTGTTGAAGATAATGATGACAAGTTGTTATCTTATCCTACTAATGGTTCTTATCTCAAGCATTATTTTGATCCTGTAGCAGGATCAGTCCAGTTATAAATTTGTCTCTAGTTAATTGCCCTTTATTTTATGTTTTATGTTTTCTTTTACTTTATTTTCATTTTCTGTTTTTTTTGTTTTATTTCAGTTTTTGTATGTTAATTCTTTATTAATCTATAAAAGAAGGTCAAATATGCATCTTAAGAAACTTTTATGCAAAAACATTTTTTTTTTATCTTGCTGCAACTTGCTCAAAAGGTAAAAACAGAGGTACTATTGCTAGAGTATAACATGGTATACGAGTGTTTTAAGTGATGAGTACATATACAGTAACTCATTTTACTCCAACAAGATGAAAATATCCACCTCCCTTGCTCTAAGGACTCGGCCTTGCAAGTGACAAATTATTAGGTTAGTGCATTTTTATTAAAACCTTCCTGTAAGGGGGATGGGATTGGGATTACATAGCTCATTTTCTTTATCTATGAATCCATATATTTTGAAGTGCAATATAGCTACCTATATTTCCCCGTGGAGTCACCAAATGTTAATACTTATTTGCAAAAAAAAATTATTTTGTAATATGCTACAAAATATTTTGTCTTTGTAAAGCTGTCACACATCACATCAATTTGCCACCAATGATTTGTTTTCATTTCTTATAAACCAACTTTCATTGTGATGATTGAAAAGGGAGTGCCACTAAGATATTTACCTTACTTACATCCACCATGTGAAAAGAATGAATGCACATGTTCAATATGATATGCATTTTTTTGTGTTTGGATAATTTCAATGTTGTTACATAATGGTGTGATATGCTTGTTGCACCTGCAATCACAACATATATATCAGTTTCGTTATATGTAAGGATAAATGGATGAAACAAAAAATAACTTTTTAATAACTTATGAAAGAATGGGTCACTAATCATTTTATTCATCACAACTATGGGTTGGAGGAAGGTTGCAATTATAAATCTAAATGGTCCACCATAGTAGAATAGTTTGTTTGACATTTATACATATGTGTTGTGGAAAACTTTATATTATGGTTTTTAAAAGTGAGTCGTTTGATTTAATTCAATGATTGAATTGCAGATTTATCATATGGCAAAGGATTGGGTAATACATAGTCACAACATTTTTGTATGCGTTTCGACCTTTATATTATATGCATAGTATATATTGTGATGTTTTATTATGTCATAATGTATTGGCTATGTTAACGACGCAGTGGGAACTTTTTGCCGAGTTGGATTAGGGTTGTGTGAGTGACTATTTAATTTTCATGCACATATGCATTTTTTTAATTTAAAATTTTCCGAGAAGCTTATGTGCATGATGATTTGGTTTGATCATAAATCTAGGTTTGAGCTGCAAATACATGAAAACATCAATGGTTGAGAAAACATGTATATATATAGATAGATAGATAGATATATGATGTTTTTTTTATAAGCTAGGAAAATCTATTATCCATGAAACTACATATAATATAGAACCAATGGTATAGATTCTAAATATATAGTGTTTTAAAAACATTGATAGCATTTACAATTTTTAACACATTTTTCTCTTGAAATATATATCAAAATCTTAATCAATTGGGGTTATCTCAGATGGTTGGGCAGAACTATTATTATCTTCTCCACCCAAGTTCAAATCCTCGCTAGTGACATGATGAGCTTTAATGTCTTATGAATTTTGTTGTAATGGTTTTGAGACTGAGAAACCCATTCTTAAGTGATTATAACTATGGGTTGGCCTAGTACTGGCAACCTCACTCTTGCCTTTGGTCTAAGAGGGAGGTTGATTTCTTTCCTTGAAAAAAACATATCAAAATCTTAAAATACATCTCTCATCTATTTTCGCTACAAATTTTTGGGGCCTTAACCATTTGGAAAAACAATTATGTGGTGCACTAGAGGAAATTATGACACTAACATAAAGCCTTGTAATTTCAAAGATATAATGGCTTTAATAATTTGAAATAAATATATATAATTAATATTATAAATTTTGGAAAAATGGTTTTGCACTAGCATAGTTTGTTCTCTACAATTCTACAAACTTTTTTAGCAAAATTCCATCATTTAAATATTCAAAGTTTGCACTAACAGAAACATATGCATTATATTTTGTATGAAAACTAACATGATAGGATTAGGGCAAGTCAAAATTCACATAATTAGACACAATTATTATAAATTAAAATTATATATTTGGAAAGCTAACCATTTTCCTATATTTCATCTTTTTACGTCATCTTCAAATTCATTGCATAAGTAAATTTGATCTTCCCTCCATGTTAACATATTGTTCTTTTTCCAAATTTACATTATCATTAACACATCATGAGAGACCATCATTAGCTTACACCCACCCTACATCTTAAACAAATACAAATGAGACTCAAATCATTGACTCTTCATCCAAGCTCTAAACTTTAACCTACCAAATAATCTCATATAAAAACAATATAATAATGAAAAGAAGTTGATTTTTAACAAAAATAAAGATGATATGTTTATAAAGGATTAAAAAGAATGGCTCATAAAACTCATGATAAGTGATAACAATGTTAAACGCCTCTATCATATTTTTTGAAATGACATTATCAACTTGTATAACTACCTCTATCATATTTTTTTCAATAACATTATCAACTTGCATAACAAGTATTTTCTTGAAATTTCTTGTAAAAGGGAAAATCAAATAGCCAAACTTTGATATGATGAAGAGTGAAATTACTAGAAAAGTTGTTACATAACCTTTTAATGAAAGATAACAAGATAAACAATTATGAAGTTCTAATGTTATATAGAGAGAGAGATTCTTTTACCCTTTTTTAAATTCATTTTTAAAAATTATATATACACATTCAAACTCAAAAACCTAAAGAAAATAATGTGATTTCCTTTAGGGATTGGAATTCATATCTTAACAAGACAATTTGAAAAAGGAAAATCCAAGGACATTAAATACTATCAAGTAAAAATACAAATTGGAGAACATGTCCCTATCCCTCACATTCATAAGTTCATGCATTTTGTAGTCAATTAGGGTTTCACTAAATCATTTTTAAAAGTAGAGATAAAAACAACCTCACATTATAGAACCATTATGATTAAAGTATGTTTTGTCCAAGTCATATGGAATTATTAAGGAAAAGACAATTAGTATTAGTTAAAGTTAAGAAATGATGGCTAGATACTAGGTCAAATTTAGAAGTTATCATTCAACTATTGAACCACCTAGTTACACTTATGATCATTACAAATGAATCTCATAATAATAAAGCTAATCTCCTTTCTTTCTATGTCAACTTCAAAAAATATTTTGACATGGTGCCTAGAAAGAAATTTTCGCATACATTAGAAGAGCTAAATATTCCATTTGAGTTGAGAAGTAGTAAAATAAGGTTGTGTCAAAACATTAAATTTCTCAGTTTAGGAACATTGAGGGTTATTAAGAAGAAATTAATTGTAAAATACGAGTTAAGTGAGATTATTTTTTGGTACCCTACCCCTGTTGGCATTTACATCGTCAAGTTAGGGTGTCTTAAAGAGGTAGAATGTGAGATTCTTTTTTGGTACCCTACCCCTTTTGGCATTTACATCGTCAAGTTAGGGCGTCTTAAAGAGGTAGAATGTGTTGGCACTTATTTATCTAGAATAGTCATGGTCCTTCTTATTCACAAGATATTGTTCTTATGGCGAGGTGTTCCTCTAATCTTGATAATCAATTAAAGATTCTCATATATTTTTGTTTTAACATACGTTTGATAGTAAACCATAACAAAACAAAGGTTATGATAATCAAATCCAAAAAGTTCACTTACCTTAATTTTGTATATGATAATAAAAACTCAAAAGTCACTTTACAGAGATATCTCCCCTAATTTTTTATATGGTAATAACAACTTAAAAGTCACTTTATATGAATATTTTGGTGTCGAATTTTTATCATAAGCTATAACATTTGGAAAAAGATTAATAAAGGGCAGTAAGTCTACTTTGGTCTTGAAAACAACTATTAATTGTGGGAACAAGAAATTTCTCTTTGAAACTCTTATCACTTTTATTATCATATACAAATATGAAGTTTGGAATTGTAACATCTCTAAACAATCATTAAAAAAAATTAAACAAATGTAAAAATGTCTCTTAATTTTATACCATTAAAATTAAAAATAAATCACTCAATTATACTCTCCTCGTAATTTTATACTATTAAAATTAAAAATAAATCACTCCATTATACTCTCCTCAAAGATATTGGTCTTCAACCCAATTCTCCTCGAATATGTTGGTCTTTAACCCTATTCTCCTCAAAGACGTTAGTCTTCATCCCATATGAATATGGCTATAACTAAGTATTATTTAATTTATGCGAGTAAGACTAGATATTTGATTTATCTTTATCGATGGAGGAGCGTTGTTCATTGAGCAAAGACATATCGAGCAATCAGGATGTGAGAGGGGGTTAAGGATTTAGATTGAAATATAAAGACAACTATAAAAATATAATATGCTGGTTGTTTTTATGTGTGGCTGTGTGGTTATGTGTAGTTTACCGATGATTTTTAAGATATTATTTAGAGATTCACTATTTATTTGACTCTTATTAAATATGACATATGTATTTATTTCCATGTAAAAAGAAATCTTTACGATATAAAATTATAATTATGAAAGTTATTATATTATTTTGTTGATGTTTTATTACTATAATATTAATTTAATATCGTATTTATAAAAATATATTTTAATTTGTTAACAATATAATTAATATAATTTCATAAGATTATATTTGATTTATTATAGAAAAATTAAAAGATTTTCTAAATATTTTTAAATTTTTATTTTAATATGGCAAAAACATTTCAAGATCATTTAATTGCAATGAGTTAAAATGTTATATATTCTATTTTTGGATTTAAACTTATGCTTCTTAAAAGGAAGAGCATGCTCTTAATTATTAGTCCCGCTCAAGTTATACTTATCCATAAAGCAATTAAAAATTATTTTCATAATGTAATAGGAAGGGGATGTGATAAAATAAATTTCATTTTAATGCCTACTTTCAATAAATTATATATATATATATATATATATATATATATATATACATATATAGATATATAACATTTATATTGTTTATATGGGGAGATATTGTGGTCAAGTGTTACATAAGATGTTCTAGTGAAGCTTTAAATAAAAAACTAAGAATAATAAAATATAATGTAACCTCAATTAAAAGAGTAATAAATAGTAATAATCTTTTAATTGAGTTGACATTATGTTTTGTTATTCTTATTTTTGGATATAACACTTCATTAGAACATCTCATCCGATGCTTCATCATAACATCTCCTCCATACTGAATTGTAGAACACCTCTCAACTCAATAAAAAATATTAACATATATATATATATATATATATATATATATATATGCCTGAAGGGGTTGGATCCAATGGTGAAAAGTGAGGAGTTGTTTGCCATTGGATAAGGTTCAATTCATGTGAGGGCATAACCCGAATCCATGGGGACACCTTGAGGTAGTGGTCAAACATGTGTTTGCACCTAGAGAGACTATATTAAATGGTTTCATGACTCATGCACACTTAAGTATATCAAATCCCACCCCTATGTCTTCCTTACCTTTAAAAAACGCCAACATAAGATCAAAACTCTCAAAGCCCAAATCAAGAAGTGGAATAAGGAGTAGTTTGGCAATATTTTCCAAGCCAAATAGCAGCTGGAAAATCAAATGGAGGTCATTTAGAAACAAATAATCTTAGAGGGATGCACACTAGAGCTCATCACTCAAGAGGGAAGCATTTTATCCTAGCTTGAGGATAAGAGAAAGAAAGCAGAAACACTCTGGAGAAAAAAAAATCTTGGACAAATTGGCTAAAGGAGGGAGAAAAAAATACATCATTCTTCCACAAGTCTATGATAAATCTTATAAATCACAATAGAATTTTCTCATTACAAGATGACATGGTAAAAAACTAATAGAGCACAAGGACCTTGAGAAGGAACTTAGAGGTTTCTACAACAACCTTATGAAGGAACCCCACCTAAACCACCTTCAAGCCATTGATAAGATCTTGGCTCACATCCACAATTTGGTCACTCGAGAGCATAATGAAGCTTTAATGAGGAAAATTTCTCCTGAATAAGTAGAGGAAGTAGTAATGAGCATGCCAAAAAAATAAATCTCCTGAACCAGATGGTTTTATTATGGATTTCTTCTAGGCCTACTAGTCCTTCTTAGGACCAGAAATCCACTATCTTGTTGAAGAATCTAGGAAGTTTAGATATGTTCTACCAACTCTCAATGCCACATTTCTAACTTTAATCCCTAAAACCAGCCAAGAAAATGATCCAAGTTGCTTCTGACCAATTTCCCTTTGCAATTTGATTACAAAGTCATCTCCAAATTTAGTCTCAACCAATTGAAGCCCCTGCATCCTTCTCAAAATTCCAAAGAACAATTAGGCTCTATGGAAGGAAGAAAAAATCTTGATGACATTTTGATTGCTCATGAAATCATTCATACCCTCAAGAAACATAAAAAGGAAATCATAGTTATTAAACTTGATTTTTCCAAGGTATTCGACAAGTTATGTTGATCTTATCTTCATCACATACTCAAAGATTTTGGTTTTGTAGAAGATTGGAAAGAATGGATAGGATCCCTTTTTTCCTCTCCTTTTTTCTCTATTCTTCTCAATGTCTCTTGAACTAACACCTTCAACCCCTTAAGAGGAATTAAGAGAGGAGACCCGTTATCTCCCTTCAAATTTATCCTCATTGTGGAAGGTTGTAGTCGTTATATTCAAGCTACTACCCACCAAGGTTCTTTAAAATGGTTTATGAATTTACTAAACCTCAAACCTATTCACTCATCAATAGTTTTTGGATGGTACAATTCTAATGGGTTTCTCGTTAGTTAAGGAGACCAAAGCGCTCAAGCAAATCTTAAATGAATTCATGCTTACCTAAGGAACCTCCATTAATCCTTCCAAATATTAGGTATTTTTCTTCAATACCAACCCTAGAGTTCAAATGCATCTTATAAGGTTGTTTGGTTTTCAACTTGCCACCCTTCTTGTCATCTACCTAGGCACTCCACTTGTGGATAACTTTCTAAAAATTGTCACTAACAAGATTTCCTAAACAAAATATACAATAAAGTCCATAACTATACCTTTCACTCTCTCAATATTTCCAATAGACTCATTCTCATCAAATCATTTCTCCAATCCCTACCTCTTTATCTCATTTCAATTATAATGATGCCCAAAGGAGTCCTACATTCAATCAAAAACTAATACCACTCCTTTCTTCAAGGAGGCACAACAAGGGAATGAAAATTGACCCTGGTAGCTTAGGATAAGTTATGTCTACAAAAATGAAAGGATGCCTAGGTCTCCAAGACCCTGAGACAGTAATCAAGACTCTCAAATAATAACTATGGTGGCATTGGATTCAAGGTGGCAATGAACTATGGAAGATTATTTGGATTGGAAAATACTATCCCATTCTCTCATTTCAACAGAAAATAAGATTGTGATCCCACATGCTAGGCTTAGAAATCTGGATTCTCATTTATCAAAAGAAAATTTGGGTTCAACAACATAGCTTTTTGGGGCTAAAGAATGGTGATTCATTTTAATTCTAGGATGATTCTTGGCAACAAATGCTAAAACTCGAAGGGTAGACAGACTGCAATCAATCAAAAACTATAATGAAGGTGAATGGTTATATCAAAGTGGCACAATACTAGAAGTATCACAAGGAACCACAATTTATAGATCTTGGAAATCTACAAATGAATGGAACATATACCTTCCCCCTAATGAATGGTCTATTTTGGAACAAAACTTGCTTCAAAGGAAAAACCCTATTATGGAGGAGCCTGACAAACTAATATGGGGCTACAATGCAAGAACCTTCTCAGTTAATGAAGCTTACCATCTAATCTCTTAACATAATCATATCTAGCAAGAATTGATTTGGTCATTATATGGTCCCAAAAACTCTAGTCTAAAGTAGCGCACTTCTTATGTCTATTAGCCAAATGCAGAGCCTTAACATCGGATAGAATCATTCGAAAAGGTTTTGAAGGCCCGTGTTTTTGCTAACTCTGTCAAAGTAATCAAAAAATAGTAGAACACATTTTTTATGCTTGTGATCTGGTCAAATTTCTTTGGACTGAAGTAGAACAACTTTTTGGTCAAACTAACAAGCACAAGTCAAACATCTTTGAAACCATAACCTTTTGGATCCATTAAACCTTTCATAACTCCATCCTTAATCGGGCTTAGATGATCCTCACTCTAGGATCTATTCTCTGATCATCATGGAAAGATAAAAACAATCACATTATTTGTGGAAAATCACCCTGTGTTGATTTAGTATGGCATAGAGCGATTCAAAACACAAGGGAAACCACCTTATTAGATACATGGGATGATTAGTCCACTGCTCTAGTTGAATCCCCTATCCTTGATATATTATCCTTGATCCCATATATCTCCCCTATCACCCATAATGCTTTCCCCTTCCCCATCCTACCCCTCTATCTTAATGGCATCTCCCTATGGTTTCCTTAAATTCAACTTTAATAATGCATCCAAAGAAAATTTGGGTGCCTTTGACTATGGGGGCCTCTTTTGGGACTTTGAGGGGAACCCTATCTTCATCTTATTGAGATATATGGGATTCAACAACAATAATGCAATAAAAATAATTTGCACTAGAAAGAGGTCTTTTAATAGCCACTACTTATGGATACAATAAATTGGTCGTGGAAGGAGACTCGAGCCTAGTCATCTCAACAATAAAAAAAAATGCATTAATGGCACAGTAGTGGACAAGGTCTCCTCACATTAGAGGTTGGAAAACAAACTAGCAAGTTATTTTGAAAACTTAGCTTTCTCTAATGAGCACTGCAACATCTCCTCACTCTGGTTAGAAGTGGCTTCCTCGCCTACATTACAAGAATGTCACACATTAATCTCCATGGACAGGGATCAATTAAATTCAAATATAGAATACATAGCCCCAGATGTGGTGATGAACATAGTAAATGAAATAAGGGAGGGGGGATAAAGCCACCGTCATCATCCCACTCAACAAAGGGAGGAGGCATGGCCATCCCGCCCTCCACCTGTCTCACACACTAATTCATGATGAAGAAAAACAATCACTACATGGTGCATTCACTATAGAGGATGGGTAGTTTGATAAAGGCTCTAGAATTTCTCAGGAATTTCATTATGATCAGGAAGGAAGTCTATAATGTTACTTATGCTCTACTTCTATGTAAAATTGCCACCTCTTAGAATAATTTCTTTCTTTGCTTTGTTTTTTCCTCCATCTTGTAGAGCCTCTAACTTGCACCTAATTATCTATCATTACCTACAGCTTTTCCTCACTTATCCCTCTCTTTTGCCCTATTTTCCTCATAAACCTATCCAGATCATTACATTTGATGTCTTTAAGCATGATTGGTTAACTTTGCTAATGTTTGACTGTTTGTCTAGATTTTTGACATATGCACAGAGATTCCGCAGCTGTCTGGCAATTCTGCGGCCATTCAGCAATTCCGCAGCTATCTAGTCATTCCGCAGCCTTTTCATTGATCTCTATGTTCCACGTGTCATTTTGAAAAACGAATCACATGGGCACATGGGAATGAAGGTGTTAAAGGTTCCTATGCTATTGGTTCGGTCAGCAACGCCACGCACACCTCCGGTCAACGTGGATCAAACTTCGGTCAACAAAGCCAGCTCAAACAGTGCTGCGTGAGCTGATAGGTCACGTCACTCCAGATGGCGATTCCTCCACGCTATGCAGATTATGGGAGACAGGATCCAACCTTGGATTCAACCTCCATGACGACCGTACCCTCCAGATAACACACAGACCTGTTTACGTGTTGTTGTACCATTTAATTAGCATGACTGTCAGTTAATTTCTAGTTTCATGTTTTACGCAGTAGGCAGTTGTTCATATGCCTATAAAATCCAGCGTCTGCGCACGCTTAAGGATTAGTTTTTAGTTGCTTTTTTTATGTAATTGCTACAATTTTAGTGTGTACAGAAACTCTGTTTTGAAGCTGTTGTTTCAGCACTTTTTACTGTAATTTCTGCATATGAGTTAATAGAAGACTGTGCTGTTTTGACTCCTTCAAGTAGCTGATCTTTCCTTGGGTTTTGTGGATGGAGGGCCCCCATTCATAACAGCCTTTGTACAGTAAATTTACCTTTATGTTCTTGCCATTTCCTTCTTTTGAATTCAGCAATTTTCCTTTTCTTTAATACATGTACAGTTTTGATTTACTTTCACTGTCATCTCATTTCCAGCATTTACTTTAACTGATCAGGATTGTTTTCTGCAGGTGTTAGCCCGGGATTGTGTGTCTTTGTTGTATTTGCTTTATCTCTAATGGTATTTTCAGTTGTCATATTCATAGTTGCTGCCTTTATTCTGTTTTTCTAGCTTGATTTCCAGTTTAGTTTCTCAAGTTGTATGCTAACATATTGATGGTCTCCTTATCATAAGTTGTTCATCTTTAAGAGATCAGAATACTAATAAATCACAGCTTTCTTTGAGTAGTTTTTGACTTATATCACTAACTCTTTCTTCACTTGTTACACATTACAATGTATGTTGGAAGCAGAATGTTGGAGAGAGGCACAGTGGTGTTATAATTTGTCATCTTAGAGCTTGATTACTTTTTAGACTTATATCTAACTACTTCTTAATCGTGTTTCACATAGTACTATATGTTGGAAGCAGAGTGTTAGGAAGAGATGAACATTATAATTGGTCTTTAAAGTGGTTTTTCTTACCTTTTTATTGCAGCAGCATGAGTAGTGACTAGTGCCATTAGAAAGTGGTTTTTTTTATGCTTTGCTTTCAGTTTCATTTCAAGTTATTTCTTTCAAGCTCTTTCTTTGCAAGTTTAGAAGGTAGTTAGAAACCACCAGTTACACACACTCACTCATTTAGAAACCACCATACACACACAAATCACTCATTTGTTTATAAAATCATCACTCCATCTTAGGAAGTTAAATTGACCACAACACCCCCAAACGACAAAAAGATCTAAGAGGTTACTTAAGTATATACTGTACACCTTCACTTCATCAGCTTACGAGCCCCGGGTTGACAATTTATGATAGCAATTTAGACAACACTAAATTGACTAAACACATCTCTTAGGGGAAGGACCATGTCCCCTTGACCTGGCCTCCCCCACAAAGCTCATTACTCAACCCTAATTAGATAACATAGAAGGAACGATGATTCATGAGGGCTCTAAATTGGTTTTATTGAATGAAAAAACCCAAAAATTTATAGCATGGAAAGAGGGAGGCGAAAGTATGTGGTTCTGGTGACAGGTATGAACCTACACAACAAGAATGAAGGTATCATCATGTCTTCTATCCAAGCTATCAAATCATCCAACTACGTGTGGCTTCAAGTATATCGCTCCTCTAGTTCATCATGCACTTGTTTTTTCATTCGGGGTAGTGGTAGCATTGTATTACTAACTGTAATTTCATGTTCCTCTTTGTCTCTATCTTGGCCTATTGTTAACCTTTGTGAAGTGGTTGTAACATTTGTCTCTAGTCACTGCCAATCTTTATGACCATTCCTCACTACATCCAATCCTCCACCTTGCTCTGTGTTTTTGTGATTCTAACTCCTCCCTTCCCTTACCTCATCATTTCAACTAAGGCCTATTCCCCTTGGTGGCACTTGGTAGCCCCTGTCAGTTTTGTTCTTTATTTTTTGGATAATATGCCTCATCAACATGCCAAAATTCATAGAAGCTCTACTAGAAAGGTTGAGGGAAGTGCACAATGTTTCTAGCTTGCCCGCTCTACTGCCCAGAGATTCTATGTGAAAACTCCTGAACATATCCAATTTGAGCTAGACCATGCAACATCAGAAGCCATGCCTGACAAAGATGAATTTTTAGATGCTAAAATTTTGGCCTCCCTCAGTAGATGGGTTCTTAACCCCAGTCATACTTGTGGGTGGTAGATTCAATATCTTTGTGCTGTCGAGCTTTATTGGCATATCAAAGCTCTCATAGGCAAAGTCTTGCTAGAATGAAATGAAGCCAAGGGAGAAATCTCTCTCCAACTTAGGCTAACCAAGATGAGAATCGGAATATGTCACTTGAGCATAGAGATATGGCTCTTACATTAGCCCAAATTGAGGGCATACTATTTCGTGGCAAGGGTCTGGCGTCACCAGGTACACCAATAGCTCCAACCAATGTCTCTACTTATACATGAGCTTCACCATGGCCCACAGTTTTGTTAGCAGGGTTTATCTCCTTAACAGTTTTATGTTTCTTGTATATATGGTATATAGGCAACACTATTGCAATTTTGATAAGTTAGATATTTTTACTACATAAGAAAAAATTATGTTAGCATCATGCTTAGGAAATGACTCATTCATTTGTCGATTATATTATTTTTTGGACTAAAACTATTTTTTTTTTGCCGTTAGTTTAGTTTCCTAATGGCAAATCATGATAACAAAAGCAATAACTATAATTGTACATGGATATATCTCTTTAATTAACTAATAAAATTATTAATCTTAAAAAATGAAAAAATACAAAAATTATTCAAATTTTAAAAAGTTTTTTTTTTATTATTTTTTAAATGAAATCGCAGATTTAAATTTCTTAATTATTTTTTTAAAATATTATTAATATGATGTTGTTACACTTAAATTTAAATTTAGGAAAAAAACCATATAAGAGATATTTGATTCTAACCTAGAAAATAGAATAGCCTTTATAATATTATAAGTATAAAGAAAGAATTAAAGAATACAAATAAAAAATCATATGAACTACCTTAAGAGGGGAACAACATATAAATTAACTTGAAAATAAAATTAATTTGAAAATAAAATAAAATAAAAATTTAAAATTTTTAATGGTAACAAAGTATAAGTTGAAACATTTTTTTATCATCCAAAAAATTATATATATCTATATATATAATTTATTTAGAATTAGTTATAATATTTTTATTTACATTATATATAATAATCATGTTTAATTTTTAGTAATGAAAATGTTAATCGATTAATCATATTTATGACAAGTATAATATTCATATATTTAAATGGCTAAATTTCTATAATTACCAATTTATAATTTACATAAAAACACTTATTTTATGATATATCTCACATTGTTTATGTTAAAAATCATAAAAAAATAACTAAATCACAGTTGTTGTTATTATTATTATTATTTTTTCCGAAGAAAAAATCAAAACTTTTTATTATGAAACTATAAAAAGTTTACATGCTGATGAGGTCTTGAGCCAATCAACTGGCTCGTTTGTTTGCTGTTTTGTTCTTCATTAAGAGCTGTTACTGCTGTTATACAAAAAACATGTACAGTCTTCCTCCCGGCTGGAGGCATATATAAACTCACTTGAAATGACATTCAGGCTCTGGGGTCTCCTTCGACGAAGGAAAACAACCCCTTACAAAATTTAAAAAGAGTCTAAGTTATATGAAAACATAAAACTGCATATATATAAGTCTGTTAGCTGTAGATATAGCTCATGAAAAAATAAAAAGAGACCGTGAGATGATGTTTATTATTATTATTATTAATATAATAAAATAAAATAAAATTATAAATAATAATAATAATAATAATGAGATTGTCTTTTGAAATAATTACATCATTGAGATTTGGTCGACGTTTCGAACCAACTAATGTGGTTCATCCACTTCTCTACATACGTCGTTGAACTTTGGCTCAGCTCTATGGATTATTATGGCAAGGTCTTTGGAGAGTTTCAAAAAAACTTGGTGGTTTATAACGGCAGGAATTTCACAGGCTACACTTCTTTTGAAATCACCATTGAGCTTCGGGTCTTTCTTATGGTGTATGAAAATGGGGCATGCTATGACCTCCTTCTACAATTGGATTTCACAGATCCAGAGGCATCGGGTTGGATCTTCTCCCAATCACTAGAAAACATTTTAATTTGTGATATGGGTCCATATTTATATGCCCGACATCGTGATTTTATACTTTTTCTGGAAGTTGGGTATTGAATCGCTCTTTTCTATGGCTAGATGATGGATCAGGTAAAAGGAATTTGAGACAAATATGCCCCAGATCTATGATATGGGCCCCTATTTATTCAGATCAGAGCCACGATCTTGAGGATTCATATTTGGATTGTGAGGAAGAGTTTCAAATTTTTTTTAAAGGCCCTAAATGGAAAATCAATCCTTATAAGGGCTCGGCTAGTGGATCTAGTAACATATCTGAAAAAGAAGGTGCAAGAGAAATTAGGTATACCGGTCAATATACATGATCAAATCTATGAGGATAAATCATTACATTACATGATGTCATCAAATTGAATAATTACAACATCGAACGTAATTGTACAGTCATTATAAATTTGATTTTGTAAGGTGGAGCTCCAAGAATGAGCATTGCACCTAAATCAACTTCTCCTGCCAAGGGTCCAAGTTTGTTTAAGGATATAGTAAAATGGAAATTTTCCATACCAGATAGAGAAACCCCAAATCTCACAACCTTGGGTCCTTTGCCTAATTGAGAATATGGAGAAAGCACCAGATATGTCAGTAAAATTGCCAAAGTAAGTGTTTTTTTCACCGTTCTCCAAGCCAGAGCTCTTATATGTCAATTTAATGGCTTTTGGCCCAAGTCCGAATATCTACATTAAGAGATCTTCCTCAACTGGATTAACAATTGTTATATTTCCCTATGTGCAAAGAGATTTTTTGTGGTTCAATTCGACATTCAGAAAGATCTGAAATACGTAATAAATGAGGGCCAATGGTTTTAGGGAAGGGAAGGTCTCTTCATAACTCCATGGTTTCAATCTTTTGATGCCACAATAATGGTGGTTACGAATATGCTGGTATGGGTAAGGTTACATAATCTCCCTCTTCCTTTTTGACACCACCAAGTTTTAGAAGGAATTGGAAATTAATTAGGGAGGTTTTTGAAGATGGATCACGAAAGAATGGAAAACTATATTTTTACCTTTACCCATATCTATGTGGAAATAGACCTAAGCAAAGGCCTACCAGATCGCATCCATCTGGTTCATCAAGATTTCAAGTGGACACAATTGTTAGATTTTTAAAATGCTACTTTCAGGTGTCGAATTTTCCATTAGATAGGGCACCTATAGAACTCATGCCCTCAAGTGCAAAAAAGAAAAAAGAAAAAAGAAGATAGCAAAAGCCAAAGGGATGGAAATTTCAAAATCTGCCTTCTTCAAATGATGAATATGAAGAATTGGACAAGAGTAATCAACAACCAAAGAACAGAATCAATAAGGCTTCCAAGTGGAGGAGGGAGAAAAGAAGCACAAGGATCCTTCCAAACATGTTGAGAAAGCCAACGATTTAGCGGTGATTTAGACTCTTGGAAATCAGCAAGGGGAAAATGGAAACAACCAAGGAATAGTTGGAATAAAGTGAACACATGCTTCTGAGAGTTTGAATTAGATAAAGAAGTGCCAAAAAAATCAGAATGAGAAGAATTGACAATTGTAATGGCCACTCCAAATTTTGGGGATTGGCATAAAGTTCAAAGAAAACAAGGTAAAAAAGAGAAACTCAATTTATCTAGCTAAATGTTAATTTCGGCAGCTAGGCTACGATGAGTGCTTTAGACACACATAAATGGTAATTAGGGACAGTATACAAATGAACATGTGCATGTACTGATGTAAGTTTTATTTTTATTAATAGAAAGTTGCAATTTTTTCAGAAAAATAAAATAAAATAAAACAAATAGAATAAAAAAAATTACACTTGTAAACCAGACATTTTTCTAATATTTAAAAAGAAAAAATAACATGACTATTCTTAACTATTATTAAAAATATTCCATTAATATTCCATGGAAATTGAAACTCTATCATTCATAAAATAATTATTAATAATTAAATTAAAATTTTGAAAACCTTATTTCAATTTAATAATAAATACCACCACATCACATATGAATAATAAATCTTTTATGAATGTGAAAATATTTTTTTAAACAACTCACCAAAACCACTTCATGAACACGAAAATATTCCTTTTTTAAACAACTCACCAACACCACTTTTATAAGATGTTATGTTTTTCAATCAAATTTTAACTATAAAATAACTTCTTAAAATTTTATTTTAATGAAAAATAATTACATAATTTTATAATTATTATTTTTCGTTTCGACCATTAAATTAAAACAAAATAATATAATATTAAATTTAATCATTTATAATGCTTTAATAAAGTAAACAAATACCAACTTAATAAGTTATATTTATGAACTCAATAGTAATGAAGGATATTAAATTATGTTATATTTAATATTCTAACATACAACCAAATAATTAATAGTTACATCTTAAACAATTACAAGTGAGACCCAAATCATAAACCTTTGGCATGTGAAATAAACTCATATTAGAACAATCCAATAATGAAAAGAAATTGATCCCTAACAAAAGAATAAAGACGATATGTTTATAAAAGATGAGAAAGAATAAATTAAATTTGATGACAAGCAATAACAAGGTTAAACATCTCTATCATATTTTTTTCAAACCACTAATCTTTAATAAAAATAAAGATGATAGGTTTATAAAAGATGGGAAATAATAAATTAAATTTGATGATAAGTAATAACACAGTTAAAGATCTCAAATAACCCCAAGGGTTAGCTTAGTGGGTCAAAAATCGTGTCTCGCCATCGGGAGGTCACAAGGTCGATTTTCCCTGAAGCCCTTGGGGTTAGGTCTTGCTAGTAGCCCGAGGGGCAATTAGCCCAGATTTTTCCGTGGACGTAGTGATCACTCAGTGACCAAAATGTTCGTGAACCACATTATATATATATAAAAGATCTCAATCATATTTTTTTCGATAACATTATCAATTTGTATAAATAAATATATATATTTTTAAATTAAATGAAAATTTTAATATGACAAAGTGAAATTGTTAGAAAAGTTATTATAAAATTATTATATATATATATATATATCTAATTTAAATAAAAGGTTAGAAATATTTTTTATATTTTCAAAATTTATTTTAAAAAATTAATGACAAATTTTAACACAAAAATTAATAATTATGTAATTTATTTATTAATTATGTAATTTATTTTAGGTATTAGAGTTCATATTTTAAGAAGTTCTTATTAATATTTTATGGATAATATTTAAACCTTTAGTAAAAAACAATAGGTTTTATTTTGGAAGGTATAGAATTTGGGGTTAAACAACATGTAAAATGGAAAGTTAAAGATATTAAAGGTTATCAAGCAACAATCCAAATTGGAGGACATGTCTCTATCCCTCACATTCATATGCTCTTTAATTTTTTAGTCAAATAGGCTTTTACTAAATCATAAACTTAAAGACTCATTGATCCTATTTTTTAAAGTAGAGATAAAAAGTCCTTAATGGGGCATTGTGGGGGTCTGTGCCTACCACCCAACGGACATGACATGCAATAATGAAGGGGGTGGCTTTACATGTTTGAGCATGCAAGTCTTAACTCCACTGCCATGACATTTGGCACAGGTAGCGGGAAAGGCTCGAACAGTGCTAAGGAGAGGTGGGACTCTGGGGGAAACATCACAGGGGCTTCACTCAATGAACCTCTGACCTATCACGTGCATTCATGGCATGTTAAACAATACCCTTAATTTGAATACATATTGGAAAATACACCTAAAAATCACATTATTTAACCCCCTACCAATACGAGCCCAATACACCTTTCCAATTTAAAAAACCATATTTCCACTAGATATTGTAGGTATCCATTTTTTCATTAACATTTTTTATACCCCTTTATATTTTTTCATTAACTTTGACGTCCATTTTTTATACCTGCAAATATAACAACCCTTTACCCCCTATATATCCCCCAATATATTATGTCATTTTTCCTCAATATAAATCCCCCATTATGAACCCATGTGGTATATTATTGCTCCCCTAGTGAAGCCCCGTGGGAAACAGCCAACAACTCTCAATGCAAAGGCTTCCTTTGGCTCAAAGGAAAATTATAAGGGTGAATGAAATTGTTGGTGTACTTTTCATTGGGAGTTTGGTTGGTGACTCAGCTTAGGAATGTTTGGAGTTCTTCTCACTGCAAGCCTAACACATAAACCAAGGAGGAAAAATTGAATTTGGTAGTGTTCTCATCATCGTTTAGGGGGGCAACAAAACTGTTAGATCAAATAGAAGTCAAGGGTTGAGGCTCATTGTGGTTATGGTAGATTATTGTTCATGGGTTTTCCAAAAAGAAGTTGAGGACCAACCCCATCACTGGAAGGCTCACACCTATTGGGTATCACTTAATTCCATCCGCCCTCTCTATTTTTATAATGTTGCAATGATAAACACTCTATTTCTATTTCAAGGATTGCATCTTGGTGGGGAATTGTATTGTGGGTTTATTGTTCTGGCTGTGGTTTACACCCTCTAGTGTATGGTGAAATAAGGGCTTTGTCTTAGATTGGGAGTGTCACTTTGGGGTCTAGGTTTTCCATTGGTGAATGGTGGCTATGTTGTTGGTTTTAATGTCGATCTCATCTATACAGGTTTTGGGTCCTATGGCATGGTGATTCCATTACTCTATTTCCTCTTAATCGTTTAATTTTGTATTCTCTCGCTATCAATTTTTGGTTCCCTTTAATGTTAAGTGTTGTGGTGAGGAGCTCTTGCCTATCAATCGTGATGTAATGTCAATGCGTGAGGAGTAGACATGGCAATGGAGGTCGTGCTCCTCAAGACCATAGTAGAGCCCAACCAAAATCCCAGAAGGTTGTTGAAACTCTTTAAACTATTGCTCCCCCTGACACTCGTGAAAACATTTGCTAAATGGAAACCTCGATTGTTAGAGAAAGGTTGGCTTTATTTGATTCTAAGCTCCTTATGCACTTGAATAGTGGATCCTTGGACCTATTGAAGTTTCTAAGTCTAACAATTAGAAACTCTCCATGTAATTTCTGATTTATTCCTTCCTACTTGTTCTGATTAATTAACAAGTTATTTACCATGTAAATATTGGAAATAAACCCAAGCACATGTTGAACACATTACAAATCTGTAGGTTTTAACCCATACAGAAATTACCTGCATATGAATTCTAAAACACAGAAAATAAACAATGCGAGAGAATAACACATAAAACACATATACACAGAGATTTTCCCTTGGATCCCAAAACCAGGACTACCAGCTTGATTTTTCATTATGTTCCTTTCAATGTTACAATACATATTTATACATGCTGAAGCATCTAATACCATGGACCGAAAACCATCGCGTCCAAAAAACATGTGCGAAAATCATGCACAAAACCATAGGTGGGTCCGCCCAACCTAACATAGGGTCCAAAACCAAAATTTTAGGGGGCGTTTCCCCGAACCCCATAAAGTGGGGTTACGGGTGCCCTTCAAACCCCCTGTTAACTACATGGAAAGAATATAACACAACCCAACATTCTCCCACTTGTTGTTTTCTTTCCACAAGGGGCCATAAGAGAGCTTAGTCATTTTCCCAGCCCTGAAATGCCCATTGTCTCTCTACACCAAGAGAACTTCTCAGAGCTCACAGATTTTGTCAATGCATCTGCAGTATTCTTCAAAGTGTCCACCTTTACCAGCAACACCTTTTTGTCCTCTATCATATCCCTCACAAAGTGATATTGAACATCAATGTGCTTTGTCTTTGAATGATATGCAGGGTTCTTTGCTAAGAAAATTGCACTTTGGCTGTCACAGTCTATCCTTATACCTTCCTGTACTAACCCCATACTTGAACACAATCTCTGCAACCAAACTACTTCCTTGCTTGCATGAGTGGCTGCCATGTATTCTGCCTCTGTAGTTGATAGTGCCACTATAGATTGTTTCTTACTCATCCAACTGATTTCACCTCCAAATAGGTTAAACACATACCCACTTGTAGATCTGCTCTAATACCAAATGTAGGTTTTAACCCCGTACAAAAATTACCTACATACGAATTCTGAAACATAGAAAATAAACAATGCGAGAGCATAACACATAAAACACATATACACAGAGATTTTCCCCTGGATCCCAAAATCGGGACTACCAGCTTGATTTTTCATTATGTTCCTTTAAATGTTACAATACATATTTATACATGCCAAATCATCCAATACCATGGACCGAAAACCATCGCGTCCAAAAAACATGTGCGAAAATCATGCACAAAACCATAGGTGGGTCCACCCAACCTAACATAGGGTCCAAAACCAAAATTTTCCGGCGCGCTACCCCGGACCCCATAAAGTGGGGTTATGGGTTCCCTTCAAACCCCTTGTTAACTACATGGAAGAATATAACACAACCCAACAAAATCATCAACTGAAGGAAATAGAAAGAAGCACACAAATGACACCATTATTTTTGGACTAGTGTCCCCGGAAAAACCCAATGCGGGAAAATCAATGCAGCTATCTGAGGGTTTGATTTATTAAGTAGTTTCATAATACAATCTGGGTGCCAAATTCGGCTCACACAACAGAGAAAAATCTTGGAGGTGGTACCTCTCCTTCAGAGACATATGCTCTAGCTGAAACCCCAGATAAACACTCGGGCAACTCCTCAGCTCCAATCTGCCCCACGAAAAACCCCAGCGTCAGCCTCTAGGGACTGTGTCAACCTCTTCTACCCTCTACGTCAACTTTCCCAGCAGGTCCGGCTGTTCCCATCAGTTGCAGCTTCTACCCTCTACGTCATCTTTCCCTGAAATTCCCGCCAGTTTCGGCTTCTGCCCTCTGTGTTAGCTTTCCCGGCAGTTCTCGCAAGTTCCAGCTTCTACCCTCTGCGTCAGCTTTCTCGGCAGTTCCCGGTAATTCCAGCTATTCCTGATAGTTTCAGCTTCTACCCTCTGCGACAGCTTTCCCGGCTATACCAGTAGTTCTCGGCAGTTCCAGCTTCTTCCCTCTCCGTCAACTTTCTTGGTTGTTCCAACAGTTCCGGTTGTTCCTGACAGTTCCAACTTCAGCCCTCTGCGTCAGCTTTCCTGGCTACTGCACTGATCCTCCTAGCACTATCTCTGCCTCCCTAGTTTTGTATTCAGTGCCCCTCAGCTGCAACTCCATATCACTCACTCAACTTTCTCAACAAACCCAGCCCCAAAAAGTCGAAATCTTGATCTCTTGGTGTGTTCTACAACTAACCCTCAAGCCTCCTCTTATATTTTTCTTGTTGACAAATCAATGGGTGAGATTAAGTCCCTAATCAATGGCTAAGATTAGATCTAGCTTGATCCATGTATTTTGGACCATTCTAACACAGTTTATATTAATTCACATTAATATTTTAATTTCCCTAAGTTTAGACTTAGGGACTCTATTAAAAATATTATTTATTTTAATATCTCCCAAACTATTTAGAATCTTCCCAAACCCTTTCTAGGTATTGGAGATCTTATGTTCCCTAACCTCTCCACCAAATTTTGTGGCTAGAGCAAATCCGATGCTACCCCCAATCAACACTCCCTCTTAGTGAGTATTGTGCTCTAGCAATACTCCTCACTGAGTATTACCCTGATCATCTGGCATCATCCCTGTGCTGATGCTAGGCCTATTGCCTAACATCCTCTACACTGTTGCATCATGTACTACTACCCATAGCTCTTCCACTGCCATTCCTGCATCTGTACGAAAAATCCCTTTGCATCTGTGCTGTTGCCCATGGACCTGCCACTCCCACTATTGCGTTTGCACTGCATCTCCTCTCATCATGCTGCATCATGCTACCCATAGCACCGCCACTGCTAACTGCTACACTGCAACTTAGTTACTGAGAAGTAAGTAACTGATCTCCCTACATTGACATCTCTGTCAGGCTAGAGACACTCCCGATGTTGAAGCTCCCTCTATCGCTGACAAGTGCTCCCTCTTTGACCTCTGCGCTACTGCAACAACTCCCTGCATCTATCATCGTTCCACACCTCTCTTTGCCATCCTGCACTGGTGCAACACTCATGTGCCTCTCACATTGTTGCAGCCTGCTAGCCTCACACTATCTTAGGAATCCTACAATGTAGCTCTCTCTACCATTCCATCCTCATCCGTCTCTATCGATATTTGCCAGTCCTGCTACTCCTCTGCGGAGCTCCCGTAGCCAAGTAGAATCTAAGAGGTTGGGTACCTCGAGGATCCTGCCCCTCAACTTCTGTATTCCTCTTAACTACAGCTCAATGTCTCCCCACTTTTGCTCAAGTGGTGTGTGTGCACTCATGGCACAGCCATCGTCTATCTCCACTTCCTTCTCTTCCCTTGCTAGCGCTTCCTTGGTCTCTAAAGCCTCTCCCTTGCTCTTCTTCCTCGAACACTAGGTTGCATAATGACCAATTTCCCCACAGTGGAAGCATTTGACCTTGGAGTGGTCCTTCTTCTTCCGTTTTTCTTGCTTACCCTCAGATGCTAGGGTAGCATCCACCTCCTCCTCCTTCTTGATTCTGATCCCCTTGCTTCTGCTTCCCGTCTTGGTCACCCTCCTGATCTCTTCTTGATGAAGAGACGCCCACATTTCCTCCCAATCTAGAAGGGTCACCCTGCTCAGTATGCTCTGGAAAAACACCTCCCAATCTTTTGAGACTACATTCAAGGTTGTTCTCACCATCAACTCTGGATCTTGTGTGGCCCCTATGGAAGTCAATTGATCTCGAATCTGCTTCAATTGACCGAGAAGGGTTTCGATCTGTTCTCCCTTCTACATATGGTATGACCACAGCTGATTTTCTAGGATCGTCTTCATCTGCACGGAAGTATGCTGATACAACTTGGTCAGGGCCTCCCACATCTCCCGTGTCGTATTCTTCTCGGAAATATGTGGTACTATATGATCCTTGACCTTGTCAAGAATGATAATCTTGGTCCTCGCCATTGCTTCCTCATACTTATCATTGTCAGCTAGGTCAACCAAGACCGCTATCGTCTTCAAGACAAAGTGCTTGGCACAATTTCTGTCAAGTATGGATAAGATTTTGGCCTTCCATACTATGAAGTTTGAGGCTCCGTCTAGTCTATCCTGATCTGTTACTCCATGTAGTGTCATTCCACTACTCTTCTACTTCCCTCCTAGAAGTTAACGATGTGACTCCCTCTGAGCCTTGATTTCCCTCCTGGAAATCCTTCTGTCGATGTCAAGATGCCCCCTATTCTGATCGTCTGTGAAACCACATCACTAATCTGGATTTCTCTACTAGAAACCCTCAGTAGCAACTCCCTCCTCCTTTGCCTTGCACTGTTAGGTACTGTTCTGACAACATTACCCCACTAGCTCCACTCTGCAACTTATCCACAAGCTCCTAAACCCTAGCAACCTGAAGGTGAGAGCTCCTAGGCTCTGCACAATCCCATCACCGGAAAACCAGCTCCCTAAGCCAATTGCGTCAGCCCTCCTGGCCTCTGTGTGGCTCTGTGTGAACCTGTCTTTTCCTCCCTCAACCTCTGCACAACCTCTTCTTGGCCTGAACTTGATGACATAGGCACTGCATCACCCCTTCCTTGCTATTTTGTTGCTAGGAACAACTTTTGTGACTCGGGACAGTTGTTTTCTGTTGTTGCTACTCTGCTCAGCTGATGTCCTCAGTTCTCCTGTGATCTGCAACCACGCTCTGATACCATGTTGAAGTTTCTAAGTCTAACAATTAGAAACCCTCCATGTACTTTCTGATTTATTCCTTCCTACTTGTTCTGATTAATTAATAAGTTATTTACCATGTAAATACTGAAAATAAACACAAGTACATGCTCAACACATTACAAATCATCGACTGAAGGAAACAAAAACAAGCACACAAATGACACTATTATTTTTGGACTATTGTCCCCGGAAAAACCCAATGCAAGAAAACTGGTGCATCTATCTGAGGGTTTGATTTATTAAGTAATTTTCATAATACAATCTGGGTTCCAAATCCGTCTCACCCAACAGAGAAAAATCTTGGCAGTAGTACCTATCCTTCGAAGACAGATTCTCCAATTGAAACCTCGGATAAACACTCTGGAAACTCCTCAGCTCTAATCTGCCCCACGAAAAACCCAACGTCAGCCTCTAGGGACTGTGTCAGCCTCTTTTGTCCTCTAGGTCATCTTTCCTAGTAGTTCTAATAGTTCCCGGCAATTCCGATAGTTCATGCAGTTCCCGGTAGTTTCGGTTGTTCCTGGTAGTTCCAGCTTCTGCCCTCTACGTCAGCTTTCCTAGCAGTTCCTAGCAGTTCCGGCTTCTACCCTCTATGTCAGCTTTCCCAACTGTTTCGGCAGTTCCAACTTCTACCCTCTGTGTCAGCGTTCCCTGCTGTTCCAGCAGTTCTCGGCAGTTCCGACTGTTCCCGGCAGTTTCGGTTGTTCCCGGTTGTTCCCGGCAGTTCCAGCTTCTACCCTCTGCGTCAGCTTTCCCGACAGTTCCAGTTTCTGCCCTCTGCGTCAGCTTTCCCGACAGTTCTAGTTTCTACCCTCTGCGTTAGCTTTCCCGGCTGCTGCGCTGATCCTCCCATAACTATCTTTGCCTCCATGCTTCTGTATTCACTGCCCCTCAACTGCAACTCCAGATCACTCTCTCAACTTTCTCAGCAAACCCAGCCCGAGAAAGTCGAAATCTTGATCTCTTGGTGTGTTCTCCAAGTGACTCTCAAGCCTCTTCTTATACTTTTCTCGTTGAAAAATCAACGACCGAGATTAAGTCCCTAATCGGCAGCTAAGATTAGTCTAGCTTGATCCATGTCTTTTGGACCATTCTAACACAATTTTATATTAATTCACATTAATATCTTAATTTCCCTAAGTTTATACTTAGGGGCTCCATTAAAAATATTAATATTTTAATATCTCCCAAACTGTTTAGAATCTGCCCAAACCCTTTCTGCGTATTGGCTATCTCATGTGCCCTAACCTCTCCACCAAATTTTGTGGCTAGAGCACATCCGATGCTACCCCAAATCAATAGGCCCTAGTCATACCAAAGGTAGGAGAAAATAGTACTTCAATTCCCTTTCCTTATATTGGCAATGAAAACCTTAGTGGGCAAGTGTTGGCTGAGAAACAAGCAAAACATTTTAATTTCTTCACCAATTTAGAAGATTTTTAAAGGGTGTAGCAAAATCAGTAGTTCTGTTTGGAATGAGTGGATGCTATATTGGACCGTATTGAATGTCATATACAATGTATCTCTGCTACTCCAGTCCCAGTAGGTTCAATCATCAAGGATTTGGCCCTAGTCACCTCATCAAACTCTAATCTTGGTTATGTTTTTACTCAAGATCATATTTTTGAACTTAACTGTATATGGTTTCATTTTGCTTATGTTGCTTAAGATGTTTGAGTTTTGGTGAACTTATTCTATAAGGAGGTTGCCAAAAAATACTTGGTTTCCCCTTGGGCAGGTTGAGGCCACCCTCAACAGTATTGGATTATGATGCTCAAATGATTAATATAACTACTATAAAGATTTTGTGAGGCAATATAAAATCATTTTACACAAAAAAAAAAGATATAAAAACAATATCTCACATTATATGGCCATTATGATTAAATCCACTTTTAGCTAAGTTATATGGAATTATTATGGCAAAGACAATTAGTATTGCTTAAAATTTAGGAAAGAATGGCTAGAGACTAAGTCAATTTTAGAAGCTATTGTTCAACTATTAACTACCTAGTTACACTTACCATCATTACAAATAAATCTCATAATAATAAAGCTCTTCTCTTGTGTTGCTTCCTTTACTTTTAGAAAGATTTTCACTTGGTGCCTAGAAAGAATTTTTGGTATATATTAGAAGAGATAAAGGTCTCATTTGAGTTGAAAGGTAGTGCAATATGGTTTTGTGAGAACATTATTACTCAATTTAGGAACATTGAGGGTTGGTAAGAAGGAATTAATTATTAGTTCCCTATAATACTAGTGTATTCCTCCATTATTATTGTCATTGTAGCCCTTATTGTTATTGTTGTGCTCGTGTTGTCCCCATATTGTTATTATTGTTCCCCATAGAAGCCCACTATTGTTATTGTTGTGCCCTTACATTATTATTGTTATGTCGACTATGATTATATTGTGACCCCTTAGACTCCTATATATAGAAAGGAAGTTTTTTAATTTGAATCATCCAAGAATTGTTCATTTGTGTAATGTAAAGGAGGTTTCCCCCTCAAAGATGTTGATTTTGAAGTCGTTGATCTATCATTTCTATCTTTTTGTGAGCTGGTTGCATAACATTTGGTATCAGAGCTTTGGATTCTAGGGTTTCATTGCTTCAAACAGGTCCTCGTGGCATTTTCGCTATAACCTTTTTTTCTACAAAGCTTCAGAAGCTAAAAAAAAAAAAACCATTTGAGACAAAATCGTGATGAACATTGTGTCTGAATTTCTGATCTTGTATTGCTATATTTTGGGATATATGATCCAAGGAAGTTATGGTTTTCACAGGCTCCTGAATTTCATCTCAAACAGGTGATCTTGGGAAAATTGTCATAACTTTCTCTCTGAGCATTGGTTTCAAATTTCGTAAAACGTAATATAAAGAGGATGGACTATAGTTTGTAGAATATCATTTTTAGGTCCTAAGGTCGAAACAGTGACATGTGGAACTTTATACAATTTCTATCTATTGAATCCATCTATAATCAGGTCATTATGGGAGATTGGAAATAACGCTTTCTTTGAGAATCCAATCTAAATCAAACTTGTGGGGTTGGAAAGAGGACTCAGAGGACTACCGCAATACTAAATTTCAAACCTTTTTGATCCGCCGTTACAGAGATACAACAGATTCAATATCGAGCTCCTACAAAAAAAACAAAAGTTGTGTATTGTTTTTTAAATTTGCATAAGTTTTGTTTGAAAAAATAATTTGAAGTGATTCAAAGGGCATAGCGAAGCCCTTAATTGATGCCCCGAAGAAAGAAAATGGAAACACCTAGTAAGAAACCCAAAATTTCTACTATGACGCATGAAGAAGAAGAAGAAATGCAACATGATATATCAAAATTACGAGACCAAGTGCAACAATTTTCACTCTCACAAAGAGTAACCAAAAATGAAATGGAAGCTAAGATGGATGAATTGAAGAATAGCTTAAAATTAGACATGGAAGGTTTCAAGGAATGTTTGACAAGGTTGCTACAATAAATTCTTCCTAATGGAAAAAAGGTATTAGATGAAACTCATGATGAGAACAAAAGAAATGTTAATCATGATTTCATAGACTCTAACATTGGATCAAAGACCCACCATGTTCCAAAGATCTATATGAGGAATTTCGATGGCAAGGATCCTGTAACTTCGATACTACAGATGGAGCAATATTTCGATATCCATAATGTGCAAAACACACAAAAGGTATGCATTGAAAATTTATATTTGGAACCAAATCATTTTGTATGGTATCAATGGCTTTTCTCTCATAAAAAAATTGTCACTTGGTCAATTTTTACGGAGGAAATGATGGCACGTTATGAGGATACAAAGTGCAACACCTTCTTTAGCCAATTGATAAATCTCAAAAAAAATCGTTTAATGGTGGAGCACATTGACTTACACAAATTGAATATAAGGGTAAATGATATTCCAGAGGCACATAGGATTGATGTGTTCATAGGGACCTTAAAGGATAACATCCAACATGAGGTTTGCCTTTGGGAACCTAATTCATTGGAAAAGGCATTTAAATTGGCAAGAAAAATTAAGGAAACAACGAAGCCTACCACTCACAACTATAAATATGGTAGCGTTGTTGCCCCTAGCCTTCCACAACCTACAAGGTTGACACCATAACAATTGGAAGAAAAATGAGAAAAAGGGTTGTGTTATAGTTATGATAGAAATACACTAAAGGTCATAAGTGTGTTGAGAATAAATTATTTTACATAGATTGTGAAGAGGAGGAAGAAAAGGAACAAGAAACGTCAAAAGAAGAGGATATAAACCAAGAACCAACCCTAGAGAAAGAAGAAATAAATTTGACCATATATTTTAATGCGTTGGCAGGAATTACCACTCCTCAAACTCTCAAGATAGAAAGACATATCAAGAAGAAAAAGGTAATAATGTTGATTGATTTGGATAGTACCCATAATTTTATTCATTGTAAGATAGCCAAAGAATTTAATTTCTTCCTACATCTAGCACCAGAGTGTCAAGTGATGGTTGCAAATGGAGCAACCATAAATTGCTCTGGAAAGTTTCATAATATCAAGTTATCCATGGGAGAATATGTATTGAATAGTCCAATGCTTTCCATTCCAATGGGTGGTGTTGATGTTGTACTAGGAGTCCAATGGCTACAATATTTGGGTACAATAGCTTTTCATTTTCAAGAACTTTTCTTGAAATTTTTTTGGGAAGGAAAGGAAGTTGAATTAAAGGTTATCGCAGGGAAAACATGGAAATATAATCAACTCTAACGGCATGACAAAGCTTTTAAAGAAATAGCAATAGGGCATAATTGCACAATTATGTTCACTAGAGGTTTCCACATCGAAATCATCTATTTCTCCATATCCGCAAAAAGTTTTGGACAATCATTCCAAGGTATTTGAGACTACCAAAGGCCTCCCACCTATTCGTGATCATGACCATGCTATTCATTTGATTCCAGGAAGTTTTCCTCCAAACATCAGGCCTTACATATATCCCTATGCCCAAAAGAGTGAAATTGAACATATGGTTGCGAAAATGCTAGAGGCTGGTATAATTCAACCTAGTCAAAGTTATTTCTCTCCTCCAGTAGTATTGGTGCATAAGAAGGATGGATCATGGAACATGTGTTTAGATTATAGGGAGCTCAACAAGTTCACTATTAAAGATAAATTTCTCATTCTAGTCATTGATGAATTATTGGATGAATTACATGGAGCAATTTACTTCACCAAGTTGGATGTTCGTTCAAGATATCATCAAATTAGAATGAAGACTGAAGACATTATGAAAACAACATTTAGAACTCGTGCGGGTCATTATGAATTCTCGGTCATGCCTTTTGGCCTTACCACTGTACCTTCTACATTTCAAGGTTTGATGAATTCCATTTTCAAACCCTTCCTTAGAAAATTTGTGTTAGTATTTTTTGATGATATACTAATCTACATCAAGTCTTGGAAGGATCATGTTCAACATGTTGACAGGGTGCTCAAACTATTGGAGGAGAAACAATTATATGCAAAAACCTCCAAATGTTTCTTTGGAGTACATGAGGTGGAATATCTGGGTCATATTGTATCTCATGAAGGTGTTAAGGTAGACCCTAGCAAAATTAAAGCCATTAAGAAATGGAAAATTCCCACATCCATAAAGCATCTGCGAGGATTTCTTGGGTTGACAGGGTATTATCGCAAGTTTGTTAAGAATTATGGTAGAATAGCAGCACCTCTAACAACATTACTAAAGAAAGATGCATTTTCTTGGACTCCAGAAGTAACGATGTCATTTGAACATCTTAAAGAGGCAATGTGCCAAGCGCCGGTATTAACTACACCAGACTTCACAAAAACCTTTATTGTGGAATGTGATGCCTCAAGAAATGGAATTGGTGTTGTTTTAATGCAAGAAGGAACACCCATTGCTTTTTAAAGTCTTCCAATCAAAGGAAAGTATTTACATAAATCTATTTATGAGAAGGAAATGTTGGCAATACTACATGCACTTAAGAAATGTCGACCTTACCTAATGGGAAGACACTTCAAGGTAAAAATGGATCATGATAGTCTTAAATACTTTTTAGAACAAATATTATCTTCAGAAGAGAAACAAAAATGGGCCACAAAGATGTTGGGTTATGACTTTGAAATCATCAACAAAAAAGGGAAGCAAAATGTTGTTGCAGATGCAATCTCATGAAAGGATGAGGATGTGGAAGCATTTTTGTGTCATTTCTATTATCCAACCAGATTGGATTAAAAAAGTAAGGGATGAATGGAAGAATGACGAAGAAGTGTAGGCACTCATTCAAAAGTTGCAGCAGGATCCTAGTACATCTCATACATTTAGCTAGAAAAATTATTTGTTATGGTACAGAGATCACTTATACCTCTATAAGAATTCCCAACTCAAACAAAAGATTCTTCTTGAATTGCACACCTCTCCATTAGGAGGGAACTCGAGATTTTTAAAAAATTACCACAGGGTTAAGAAAGAATCTTTTTGGATAGCCTTAAATCTTATATTCAAAAGTTTGTGGCGGAATGTTTAGTTTGCCAACAAAATAAAGTTAAAACAATTAAGACCTCGAGTTTGTTACAACCTTTATCCATTCTAGTCAATGTTGGGAGGATATTTCAATGGCTTTTATCACAGGTCTACCCAAGTCTGAAGGAAAGAGTGTCATCATGGTGGTAGTTGATAGACTTACCAAGTATGCACACTTTTGTGCATTGTCTCATCTATTTAAAGCCAGTACAATTGCTACTGCATTTATGGAAACAATGCAATAGCTACATGGAAACCCAAAAATTATTGTAAGCGACAGAGATCCCATTTTCACTGGAAATTGTTGGATGAAAAAATTTTCTTGTTTGGGTACTAAATTAGCTCATAGCTCATCTTATCATCCTCAATTTGATGGGAAAACTGAGATAGTGAACAAAAGTTTGGAAGGATATCTTCGTTGCTTTGTAACTGATAAACAGACACAATGGTCAAATCACTGCCTCTGGCTAAATGGTGGTATAACACTTCCTTCCATACTGTAGCAAAAATGACCCCATTTAGGGCACTTTATGGATATCATCCACCATCCATCACATCATCTTTAAGAGAAAATTCTAAGGTTCAAGCAGTGGAAGATCACATCAAGCATCAACAACAAGTTCTTCAAATCTTAAAGGATAACCTCACTTTGGCACAGAATAGAATGAAACAACAGGTAGGTCAACATCACAGTGAAAGAAGTTTTGATGTAGGTGACTGGGTATTACTATGACTACAACCATACAAACAAATGTCCCTCAAGAAAGCTAAGAAGGATATAAATTATCACTAAAGTATTATGGTTCATCCAAGGTGTTGCAAAAGATTGGTACTATGGCATACAAATTGGAGCTTCATGCATCTTCCTGAGTGCACCCACATTTCCATGTTTTATGCTTAAAGAAGGTTATAGGTGACAAGATCCCAATTCAAACAATATTTCCAGAACTTGATGAGGAAGGAAAAATCATATTAGAACCTGAAGCTATCACAGAAACAAGAACTTGACAGCTACAAAATTGATCAATTTCAGAGTATCTCATCAAGTGGAAGAACTTACCCGTTGAAGATTCCACATGGGAGGATGATAATTTTATACAGAAGCATCCAGCACTATTCAAGCGTTGAGGACATTCTTTTTTGAAGGAGATGGGCATGTTAGGTCCCTATAATACGAGTGCATTCAGTTAAAAATAATTAATACTATTTTGTATTAATGGAGAAAATGGTTACATTGTTGTAACGTTCTCCCTAGTTTAGGATTAGTTCCTAAAGTTTAGGGGTTTGGGTGCAACTTCCTAATTCCTAGTATTGTATTTAATGATGTAATCTTTCATTGATGAATAATAGAGTGTACGAGAGTGATCTCTCTATTTTGGTGAGTGTAGTCTCCAGGTGCAGGCCACACCTAAGAGCTACATCTCTTTCTTTTCAATTTTGTTCACATTTTATCTTGGTATCAGAGCTTAGATTGGGTGAGCCTGATCTTTTGTCACCTTTGTGGCTGAAGTTCCTTTGTAGCTAGCTTACCTGTGTGGTAGAATTGCCTGTGTGACTTAAAGTGCCTTTGTGACCGCGTGTACACAAGAGCTCTGTGCTCAATTGAGCAGGTGGACTGCAGAACACCTGGCTCGGACTCGGATATTTTTTTTTCTAAATAGAAAGGAGATTAGCGTGCTTTTCGCGCTGACAGTAGTACCAGGAGGGGGAATTGGCGCGATTTTTTGGGGATTAATCGTGCCAGAGCGCCAGAACATCCGATTGGCGCGGAATTTTATGGATTAATCGCGCCAACAAAATTACTCTAAGAGATTTTTAATTAGCACGGACTTTTCGCTCGGGAAAGCGCCGATACAAAGGAGGACGTGCCAATCTTCCTTCCAGGGGATCTACGGGAAGCCTCAACTTCGTTTGGCGGTTTGCAAGGGGTGCAGATCGGTGAAGTTGCAGATCTATCCGGGAGAGGCAGATCGGATCAATTTTGATCAGATCAATTCTTCGGCTGTATTGAAAATGTTGAATTTGCTCATTGGAGAGGGATTGCCAGACACTGTAGATCGGTGACAGATCGATCTGACAGGTATTGTTTTTTATTGTTGGGTAGATTCATTTTGTAGATCTGGTCAGAATGAGTAATACGATGGAATCTTACCTTAACGAGTCTAGTAAACTTGATGGATATAACTTCACGAATTGGATGTTTAAGATCCAGACCTTGCTCGAGGGTGCGAATGCTTGGTCCATAGTTACAGGCGATGAGCAGAAGTCGAACGCAAGGCCACAGGAGAAAGATTGGGAAAAACGAGAGAACAAGGCCAAAGTCTTGTTGAAGATGTCTGTGAAGGACAATGTTATTGCGCACATCAGAGACTGTAAAACATTCGCGGACATCTGGACGAAAATCAAAAATCTGTATGAGACCCAGAATACAAGCCGCGTCTTGGCATTTAAAAGCAAGCTATTTTCAATGAGGATGGACGAAAGGGAGACTGCTACTGCATTTGTTGCGCGAATTAAATATGTGAAAGATGGATTGGGGGCCATCGGAGTGACGTGTCTGATGAAGATCTTGTCGCAATCACAATGAACGGGATGCGAGATGATTTTCAAATGTTCATCACTGGATTGTCGGCAAGGGAGAAAGTGCCCACATTTGATGATCTCACAGGGATCTTGCATCAAGAGGAGGAGCGACGGTAGAACTTGAACCCCCAGAGTGATGATCTTGCACTGATGGCGAAATGACGATCATTCAAAGGAAAGCAGTCACAGTAGAAACCAAAGCAGAAAGGAGGAACATCACATAAGAATTCACATTCTCATAAAGGTATGCTTGCAAATCATTATGAAAAGAAATGTTATTATTGTGGAAAGAAGGGTCATATACAGAGTGAATGTTATAAGAAGCAGGTTGATGATGCAAAGAGGAGGCAGGCAAATGCAAAGCACAGAGGATACTTTGTTGAAGAAGAAGACTTCAGTCATGAATTTCAACTGTTCACAGTCGACTGTGCCCTTTCAGCATCTAATGAGGACGATATTTGGTATGTTGATTCTGGAGCATCCTCTCACATGACAGGTAAAAAGGAATTTTTTGATAGTCTTGAAGAAAGTATAAATGGATCAAAAATATACCTAGGAGATGATAGTGGATACGAGATTAAAGGTCATGGGGTAATTTCAGTTAAGTTACCAAATGGAAAAATTAGTCACCTTACAAATGTTTTATATGTACCTGGAATTAAGAAAAATCTGATATCTGTATCCATGATGGCTAATCAAGATATGCAAGTCGAGTTCTTCAAGACTCATTATGTGATAAAGGATTGCAGGAATGAAATAGTTGCAACAGGCATGCGAGTTGGAAGCCTATATAGACTGGATGCAAAAAGTATACCAAAGCAAGCCATGGTTGCAGGAGGATCGACAGCCGAACAACTCTGGCATCAGAGGTTCAGTCATTTGAATTTACAGGACCTCATTTTATTGCAGAAGAAAGGTATGGTTGAGGGACTCCCTATCTTTCGTAATATTCAATTAAATTGTGATGGTTGTGCCTTAGGAAAAATGCATAGAGAATAGTTTCCTGTGCATGATAGGAGGAAGGAAACAGATATTTTAGAACTAGTGCACACTGATGTATGCAGACCTATGCAGACAAGGTCGCTAGGAGGAGCATATTATTTTCTGTTATTTACTGATGACTGCACTAGATGTTCATGGGTTTATTTTTTGAACAAGAAAAGTCAGACTTTCCAGTGCTTTATAGAATTTAAAACCTTGGTGGAAAAACAGTTTGGTAAGAGTATAAAAATTCTCCGATCTGATCAAGGGGGAGAATACAAGCTAAAGGAATTCATGAAATTCTGCAAATCTCACGGGATTGTTCAGCAATATACAGTGCCACACACACCACAGCAGAATGGAGTTGCAGAGCGGAAAAACAGAACCTTGGTGGATTGCGCAAGGAGTATGCTACAAGGTAAGGGTCTGTCTAATAGTTTTTGGGCAGAGGCTATCAACACTGCTGTATATTTGAAGAACAGAAGTCCTACCATGTATCTTGGCTTCAAAACCCCTTTTGAAGCTCTATATGGATTTAAACCAGCAGTAAACCATCTAAGAGTATTTGGGTCAAAAGCATTTGCCCATATACCCAAAGCTGATAGGAAGAAATTAAACCCTAAATCAATTAAATGCATCTTTGTTGGTTATGGCACAGAATTTAAAGCATATAAATTATACAATCCTGAGTCTCGTAAGACATTTGAAAGCAGGGATGTAGTGTTTCATGAACAGGTACAGGAAGGGTAAGATGATGTTGGTGATGATTGGCACATTCCATTGTTGTTGGAGGAAAGCAGCGAGGATGAAATAGAGCAGGAGCAAAAAGAAGAACAACAAGAAGGTGATAATGCAAGCCCAGTTATAGCAGAAGAAAACAAATTTGAGGTAAGTCCCCTACCAAGGAGGTCAGGTAGGAAGACTCAATTACCATTAAAATTGAGAAACTATGCTTTGATGTCAAAGGTTTTGAACATTGTAGAACACTCTAATTACAAAGAAGCTAGTCAACTTAAAGAATGGAGAGCTGCAATGAATAAAGATATGGAATCAATTCTTAGAAATGATACTTGGGATTTAGTTGAGCTGCCTAAGAATAAAACACCCATAGGATGTAATGGTTGTTTAAACCAAAAATGAATGCAGACGGAAGTATAGAGAAATTAAAAGCTAGGTTGGTAGCAAAAGGATATTCACAGCAGGAAGGTATAGATTTTGATGATACTTTTGCACCTGTAGCAAAGTTAAATACAATCAGAATGCTTATTGATTTAGCTACTAAATGTAATTGGGAATTACACCAGCTTGATGTTAAATCTGCATTTTTAAATGGTGATTTAAAAGAGGAAATTTACTTAGTACAGCCGGAAGGATTTGTAAAGCAGGGGCAGGAACATCTTGTTTGCATATTGAAAAAGGCTTTATATGGTTTAAAGCAAGCACCCAGGTCTTGGTATGAAAAGGTTGATTCTTTCTTTGTAGAGCATGGCTTCCATAGAAGTTTAAATGACACAAATTTGTATACCAAGTACAATAATCAGGGGTAGATTATTTTGATTTCTTTGTATGTGGATGACATGATTATAACAGGAAATGCAGATGATTGAATCAGAGGAATCAAAAGGCTTATGGCACAAGTTTTCGAGATGAAATATCTCGGAAGCCTTCACTACTGTCTGGGATTAGAAGTATGCAGAGATACTAGGCAAACTTTTCTTACCCAAGGGAAGTATGCCAGAAATCTGTTGGAAAAGTTTGGTATGGATCAGTGTAGATCAGTAGCAACACCTTTGTAGCAGAATCTGAAATTGCGCAGTGACGATGGCACTAAAGAGGTTGATGCCACAATGTATAGATAGCTGGTTGGCAGCTTGATATATCTTACCACAACCAGACCTGACTTGGCATACTCTATTAGTGTATTGAGCTAATTCATGTCGAAACCGCTTGAAAGTCACTGGGTAGCAGCAAAAAGCGTGTTGAGGTATCTTTGTGGTATTGTTAATTATGGTATTTTATACACTGATGTATCTGATGTTACTCTAGCATGTTTTTCAAACTCAGACTGGGCAGGTAACTTGGATGATCGGAGGTCCATCACAGGTTACGCATTCAACATAGGATCCGGGGTCATAGCATGGAGTAGCAAGAAGCAGAATACTGTAGCCTTGTCATCGTGTGAAGCTGAGTATCAAGCATTGTGTGCAGCGACATGTGAAGCGATCTAGTTGAGAAGGCTTCTCAAAGATGCAGGAAAAGAACAGAAGAATCCCACTTCCATCAAAAGCGACAACCAGAGCACCATTAAATTAGCATACAATCCAGTGTTTCACAAAAACACCAAAAATATAGACACTCAGTTCCATTTTGTTAGAGAGAAAATACTGTCAAAAGAAATTGTTGTTGAATATTGTAAAACTTGTGACAATGTGGCTGATATTTTTAAAAAGCCCCTTGCACGAGTGAAATTTGAATTGTTTAGAAGGATGCTAGGAGTCCAGGAGAACCCTTTCTCAATTCAGGGGGGGAGTTAAAAATAATTAATATTATTTTGTATTAATGGAGAAAATGGTTACATTGTTGTAACGTTCTCCCTAGTTTAGGATTAGTTCCTAAAGTTTAGGGGTTTGGGTGCAACTTCCTAATTCCTAGTATTGTATTTAATGATGTAATCTTTCATTGATGAATAATAGAGTGTACAAGAGTGATCTCTCTGTTTTGGTGAGTGTAGCCTCAAGGTGCAGGCCACACCTGAGAGCTACATCTCTTTCTTTTCAATTCTGTTCACATTTTATCTATTCCTTCATTATTATTGTCATTGTATCCCTTATTATTGTTGTTGTGCCCATGTTGCCCCCATCTTGTTATTATTGTGCCCCATAGAATCCCAATATTGTTATTGTTGTGCCCTTACATTATTATTGTTATGTCGGCTCTCATTATATTGTGACCCCTTAGACTCCTATATATAGAAAGGAGGTTTCGTCATTTGAATCATCCAAGAATTGTTCGTTTTTGTAATGTAAAGGAGGTTGCCCCCTCGAAGAGGCTGATTTTGAAGTCGTTGATCTTACTTCTCTATCTTTTTTTGAGTTGGTTGCATAACATTAATGGTAACATAGGAGTTAAGAAAGGATGTTTTATTTTGTACCCTAACCATTTTGGAATTTACATTGACAAGTTGGAAGCATGTCTTGAAGAGGCAAAGTTTGTTGACACTATTTTATCTATTGTTCTTATGGTGAGGTGTTCCTCTAATCTTGATACACAATTAAGAATTTCCAAATATTTTGTTTTAGCATGGATTTGATGGTAAATACTAAAAAAATAAAGGTTATGGAATCAATTCTAAAACATTCACTTACCCTTGTTTTGTATAAGGCAATAATAAATCAAAATCACTTCATACAGATATCTTGAATTTGACATTTTATGGTAAGTGTAATTCGAACATAACATTGATAAGGATTAATGGAGGGAAGAAAGCTTATTTTGGTCTTAAACAATAATGGTTGCAGAAAAAAAATAAAAAAAATAAATAAAAAATAAATAAATAAAAATAAAAATAAATAAAAAAAAATAAAAAATAAAAAATAAAAAATAAAAAAAATAAAATAAAAAAAATAAAAATAAAATAAAATAAAAATAAAAAAATTCTTTAAGACTCTTTTCCCTCCTATTATCATATATGAATGTGAAGTATGAAGTTGTAACATCTCCAAAGAATCATGGAGGAAGATTGAGCAAAACTAGAAGTGTTTTATAATTTTATAGTCTTAAAATTAAAAGTAATCACTCCATTCTACTCTCCTCAAAGATGTTAGTTTTTTCCCATCATGAATATGACTATAGCCATGCATTTAATTTATAGGCACAAAACAACCAACATCAAAGACAAAAGGCTTCTTAAATTGCTTTAAACTCTATTAAATTTAAGTGGAAATTCTAATGAAAATCAAAAATATATATTATTATATATTTAACATAAAGAAGAAATATTAGAAACATTTTCGGAAGAAATCACATTTGAAGATTTATGTTGACGTGTTTTGAACCAACTTGTGTAGTTCATCATCAGGACAAGATGAAGAATCAGATCATAGCAACAAGTTAAATAGGGAGATAGGCCTTCTAACAGCTATAAGGAAAATGACTATAAAAATGGCTATATTTGACTTGGTGAGGAAAACAGAGAAAAAATAATATAAATAAATTGAAAAACTCATTTTTAATTAAGTTTAAAATAATTTAATTAATTAAATTTTAACTAAAATTTTTAATTATATGTGTAATTATATATAAAAATAAAATGACCAAGAATATTTAAATATAAATAAACAAAGAATAAAAACAAATTCTTAAAAATAGTAAACATTATTTTAAGAAAATTCAAATCATTGGTCAAAGGGTGAATTTAAATATTATATACTAATAGAGATGATATAAATTAAATAGATTTTATAACTAATTATAAACTAACTTGGTTATAAAATAAATAAATCTAAATGTAATTTGTGTAATTTCTATTTTTATTAGTTTTAAGAAGATTGGAAATTAGGAATATTAAATATATATATATATATATATATATATATATATATATATATATATATATATATATATAAAGAATTAAAACAGGGAAACATTGACCTATAAGAAAAAGAACTAAAAGACCATTAAAGCTGAAAAGGAATAAAAAGAGTAAGATAAAATCTCGAGGGAGAATATAGACACAACGGAAGATTAATAAACCCGAGGAAGAAAAAAAAAGAGTAAAGAAAAGGAAAAGAAATTAAGAGGAAAGGGCAGGAACCCAAGAGCTACTAATCTTCCAACCATCATCCCTATTAAGATTACTAGGCCTCTTGTCAATTTCTATGGCTTCCCTAAATTTAAGGTGATGAAAATGAGAAATCTTCACAATGACCTTAGCCTCTTTAATGAAAATATGATGTTTTGTATTCTATGCATGCCCTGCTAAGGTTGAAAATAAAAATGATTTAAAATAAATTATATAAATGAATAATAATAATAAAATCAACACAGGGAGAAACGATCGAGCTTCGGACTAATCAATGGTGGGATCACTGTTAGGGTTTCTACTACACATCCTGAAGCTCCATAGTAATCGTTGCCAACTTCACTGTCATGTTGTCACCTACACCATCATGGTCGACATCTGCTCTTTAGGTTTGTTGTCAATAGAACACACCTTTCGTTGTCCTCCAGATTTCCTGCAGGATGTCAGACATGGACGAAGACACAGTGGATTACTTTGTTAACCCTAACCCCTATGAGCCTATCTGGACTAGCCCTATCGTTCCGCTAGAGGCTACGACTGCTCGGGCACTAGGTTCGCCATTTCCACCTTTTTCATCCTCTCCTCCATCTTGCTCCGACCCCGTCCCTTCAACGTCCAATTTGTTGTTTGTCGCTATGTCTATTGACTCTTTAGGCCTCAACTTCCCTCCCCTATCTCCAGCTACCCTTCACCTACTTGCCTCCTGCATTCCTCCCTCCCCCTATTTTGACCCTTTTCCTTCGGTTACTCTGCCTCACCAAGTACCCTATGACTTCCCCTCCTCTATAGGTTTGACACTGTGGTGGGCACCTCTCATCCATCATCCATTCCTTTCCCCCATTCTTTGGTAGAGTTAGGATCCTCCACCTCACCTTCAAGTTGTTTTGACACGCCGGTGATTAAGCTCCGGGACAACTCCTCTCTACCTCAGCAGGAGAATCAAGGTGCTCGGGACCCCTTGTAGGACCATTCGACTGCGTTGCGTGCTGGTAAGGTCAAAAAAATAAAGTGTGTTAAGGCTTCCCACAAGGATTTATCACTAAATTTTGGCGAAGGGGTTCAAATGGGGGAAGTTGTTGATACAGATAGCAAGGTATTAGTGGGTAGAGTCAGAGGCTGAGCTTATTCCATTGCTCGCCTACGCCTTTGGGTCATGGAAATCTAGGGAAATATCTTCAAGGAACTCCCGTAGGTTACTACTCTTGCTCAAGGATGGTTTGTGCTTAGCTTTCAAATGGAGGAATACACCTCTTGGGCACTCTCCAAGTACTGGCATATTGATATGGCCCCAATTCTGCTCAAGCATTGGACCCCATTATTCAATCCTAAGCGAGAAAAAATTGGTGTTGGGCCACTTTGGGTTACCCCTCCGTTTTTGGTCTGAAGATATTTTCACTCACATTGGGAATGTGCTCGGGACCTTTCTAGATTACGACAATACCTACACCACCTCTGGCAATCGATCTATGGCTCGCATATTGGTATACCTGGATACCAGAGAGGGGTTGGAGGAGAAAATTACTCTGCATTGGAAGAGATTCACTCATGTACAATCTCTAGATTATGAAGGAGTGTCGTTCAGGTGTCGAAGGTGTCATAAGGTCGGACACCTCTATAAATAATTCCCTCTGATATGCCCAGCTGCCACTCCTTCCAAGGAAGCTAAGGATGCTGCTCCTATTGCACCCATATCTGTTGCAGGTCAGATTCCTTGGTCCAAAGTTCTTTTGATGACGAAGTGCGGATCTTCTCAGTTGCCAACTTCGCCCCCCCCCCGTCCTCCTTCCCCACCTATGAAGAGATCTAGAGCTACAGCTGCGATCGCTCACTCATCGGGTACTCCTCCACCTTTTTGCTCTGTTTCTTCTATTTCATTAAATTGTTATGTTCAGCACTTGCATACTACATTTGCATCGATTCCGGGCATATCTTCCATTGTTATTACCTACCCCCTGGACCTCCATCAACCTTCTTTTTCAACTACTCCTCCATCTATCCCTAGATTGGCACATTCTTCACCCCCCTCAGATCTTTCGACCACCTCTAGTCACTCACATTCATACAATCTTTGATCCCGAGTGCCACATCCTCCTGAACAAGCCGGGATTGGATTTACCCCCTCCCCTGGCACACTTCCAAGAACTCCAGGGGTCGACATTCACACATTTCAAAAGCTATCTGGCAGGCTGGAGTGGAAGTGGCACATGGCAGACAATCTACACTTGATTGGGTACTTAGAGCACCAAACACCCTTCCTCGGCCACCCCCATAAAGTGGCTCTCCTTTAATTGCAGAGGTTTGGCTAGTCCTCCCAAAAAACTAGCCCTCAGGAGACTGTTCAATCTGAACCTGTTGATATCATTTTCCTTCAAGAAACCCTAGGTTTGGTTGATCAAGTCATTCCTGTTCTAAATTCATTAAATCCAGGTTGGACCTTCCATGCTCTTGACGTCATTGGGTGATCTAGTGGCATTTCCCTGGGCATTAACCCTCACACTATCAAGCTCATTGCCTCCTGGGGAGGATCTGGTTTCATTGGCATGGACATCTACTCCTCGGAGTTTGGTATGGATTTCAGGATTATCAACGTATATGCCCCTTGTCAAAACAGAGTTGTGTTCTGGAATCTCCTCCTCGATTCATCATTAGTCAGAACTGATAATCTTATTTTGGGTGGGGACTTGAATTTCTCCATTGGATATGGGGAATCTTGGAGCTATAATGCACAAGTGGATCCCTTATTAGACACTATGGAGAAACTTCTTGAGCAACACCACTTGATTGACATTCCTATGAATAAATATTAGCCTACATGGCACAATAGAAGAACAGGGGAAGTTGCTCTGGCCAAACGATTGGATGGATTCCTCATTTAGGAACCTCTAGTAAGAACCCTATCCAATTATAGACAATGGGTTAGATCATGTGGTATATCTGATCATTCTCCCATCTTCCTAGATTCGTCGGGTCCTTTCCAAAAGCCTGGGGCCCTTTCAAATTCAACTCCACTTGGTTAAAAGACCCCAACTACATCAACTTGGTCATGGATTATTGGCACTCCCACACACCTGCACGGGGGAGAACCATTGCTGAAGGTTTTTGTCATAATCTACTAGAAATCAAGAGATTATATATTAAATGGGCAAAAGACAAACATGACCAAGATGATCAGACTCTTAGTTCCATTGAATCCAATCTGGCAGATCTCATGGATGAGCAGGGTTGAGGATTCATATCTGCGGAGGCAAAATCAATTCTCATTGACCTGGAGGCCCAGAGATCCAAAATTCTTAAAGAGCGGGAAGAAACATGGTGCCTTAGAAGTCGAGCTATTTGGCTACAGGTTGGAGATGAGAATACCAAGTTTTTCCACAATTATGCCAAGGGAAGAAAAGCCAGCAACACCATTTGGCACATGCCTTCTGAGGATGGACAACTCGCAAAATCATTTCAACAATTGGCACACTTGGGCAATTCTCATTTCCAGAAACTTTTCAAGGCTCCCCTCGGTGCCTCTCTTGCCGAAATTGTTCGGACTGCTGGTCACTTTCCTTAGTTTGTTGAACCAAAAGAGGCAAGGGAGCTTACAAATCCTGTTTCTATGGGAGAATTTGAAAGCATGCTAAAATGGTTCAAAAAAGACAAAAGTCCAGGACTAGACAGATGGACCATTAAATTTTACTTGGCCTTTTATGATACCATGGGACAGGATCTACTAAAGGTGGTGGAGGACTGCAAGATATCTGGGAGAATATATGAGGCAATCAAGTCTACCTTCATTGCCCTCATTCCAAAAGTAGACTCCCCTCTACCTTTCAGTGACTTCAGGCCTATATCACTTCGCAATTTCCTATACAATATCATAGCCAAGATGTTAGGTCCCTATACTACTAGTGTAATCCCTTATTATTATTAGTACAACCCCCTTATTATATTTTTGTGCCCATGTAGTCCCCATATTGTTATTATTGTGCCCAATAGAAGCCCACTATTGTTATTATTGTGCCCTTACATTATTATTGTTATGTCGGCTCT
The DNA here is from genome assembly GCA_031772625.1 of Pinus tabuliformis. Classification (NCBI taxonomy): domain Eukaryota; kingdom Viridiplantae; phylum Streptophyta; class Pinopsida; order Pinales; family Pinaceae; genus Pinus; species Pinus tabuliformis. Next base: position 1,215,335,498 of record CM062819.1, on the reverse strand, counting down.
GATTATATTATGACCGCTTAGACTCTTATATATAGAAAGGAGGTCTTGTCATTTGTATCATCCAAGAATTGTTCATTTGTGTAATGTAAAGGAGGTTGCCCCCTTGAAGAGGCTTATTTCTAAGGTGTTTATCTATATTTTCTATCCTTTTGTGAGATGGTTTCATAACATTTGGTATCAGAGCTTTGGATTCTAGGGTTTCGCTGCTCCAAACAGGTCATCGTGGAATTTTCACTATAACATTTTTGCTACGAAGTTTCAAAAGCTAAAAAAAACCCATTTTAGAATAGATTGCTCTGAACCTCGAGTCTAAATTTTAGATCTTGTCTCACTATATTTTTGGAGATATGATCTGAAGAAGTTAGGGTTTTTGCAAGCTCCGAAATTTCATCTCAAACAGACCATCATGGAATTTTCGCTATAATATTTTTTCTACAAAGGTTCAAACTCTAAACTTAAAACTCATTTGATCTGAAATCTTGGTGAAGCTCGGATCCAAATCTCAAATCTTTTCTCGCTATATTTTTGGAGATATAATCTGGGGAAGTTAGGGTTTTTGCATACTCCTGAATTACATTCTAAACAGGTGATATTGGGAGAATCCTCATAACTTTCTCTCTGAGAAACAAATTGAAATTTTGTAAGAAGTTACAAAAAGAGGACAAACTTTAGTTTTCTATGTATATGTTTTAGATCTGAAGGTCGAAACAGTGACACGTGGTACGTCGTACAAGTTCGCTCTACTGAAACATTATATAATCAAGTCATCTTAGGAGATTGGGCATAATTCTTTCTTGGAGAATCGAATTCTAATCAGACTTGAGGGCTTAGAAAGAGGATTTAGAGGGCTACTACAGGATGCAATTTTAGAACTTGGATATCTAAAATTACCGAGTTATAGTCGTTTCAAGATCAAGATCCTAAAATCAAGAAAAGGCGATATGAGGAAGTTTGATGGCAAGGATCCGGTAAATTGGATACTACAGATGGAGCAATATTTTGATCTACATGAGGTTCAACTGTTAAAAAAGGTACATATTACATCTTTATATTTAGAACCAAATCAATTTTTATGGTATAAAGGGCTTTGCTCTCGTAAATCACTTGTCACTTGGTTAATTTTCACAGAAGAAATGATATCACATTATGAGGATACAAAGAGTAACACCTTCTTTAGTCAATTGATAAATCTCGAACAAAAGGGTTCAATGACAGAGCTCATTGAGGACTTTCAAAAATTGAATATAAGGGTAAATGATATTCCAGAGAAGCAAAGGATTGATGTCTTCATAGGGCCTTTAAAGGATAACATTCAACATGAGGTTCGTCTTTGGGAACCAGATTCATTAGAGAAGGCATTCAGGTTGGCAAAAAAATTTGAAAGCAAAATTATGGAAACAAGGAATCCCACCACTCATGACTATAATTATGGAAGTGTTTTTTCTCCTAGCCTTCCATAACCTACAAGGTTTACATGACAACAATTGGAAGAAAAAAGAGAAAAAGGGCTTTGTTACTTTTGTGATAGCAAATACACTAAAGGTCATAAGTGTGCTGAGAAGAAATTATTTTACATAGATTATGAAGAGGAGGAAGAAAAGGATCAAGAAACATCAAAAGAAGAGGATATACACCAAAAACCAACCCCAAAGAAAGAATAGATGAATATGAGCATATCTTGTAAAGCATTGGCAAAAATTGCCACTTGTCAAACTCGCAAGATAGAAGGACATATCAAGAAGAAAAAGGTTCAAGAAGTGAAAGATCACATCGAGAAAGAAGAAATGAATCTGACCATATCTTGTAATGCATTGGCTGGAATTACCACTCCTCAAACTATCAAGATAGAAGGACATATCAAGAAGAAAAATGTTCAAGAAGTGAAAGATCATATCGAGCATCAAGAAATGAATCTAACCATATCTTGTAATGCATTGGAAGAAATTACGACTCCTCAAATTCTCAAGATAGAAGGACATATCAAGAAGAAAAGATTCAAGCAATGAAAGATCACATTGAGCATCAACAACAAGTTCTCCAACTTTTAAAGGATAACGCCACTTTGGTGCAGAATTGAATGAAACAATGGGAAGATCAACATCGCAATGAAAGAAGTTCTGATGTAGGCGGTTGGGTATTTTTATGGCTACATCTCAAGCAAGCTATTTATAATAAGGAAATGTTGGCAATACTACATGCACTTAAGAAATGGCGACCTTACCTAATTGGAAGACACTTCAAGGTAAAAATGGATCATGATAGTCTTAAATACTTCTTAGAACAAAGATTGTCTTTAGAAGAACATAAAAAATGGGTCACAAATATGTTGGGTTATGACTTTGAAATCATCTTCAAAGAAAGGAAGCAAAATGTTGTTGCAGATGCACTCTCAAGAAAGGATGAGGATGTGGAAGCATTGTTTTGTGTTATTTCTATTATCCAACCAGATTGGATAAGCAAAGCAAGGGATGAATGGAAGAAGGACGAAGAAGTGTGGCCACTCATTCAAAAGTTGCTGAAGATCCCAGTTCAAACAATATTGCCAGAACTTGACAAGGAAGGAAAAATCATATTGGAGCCTGTATCAGTCACAGAAACAAGAACCCGACAGCTACGAAATCGATCAATTTCAGAGTATGTCATCAAGTGGAAGAAGTTACCCACTAAAAATTCCACATGGGAGGACAAGAATTTTATACAGAAGCATCAAGAACTACTCAAGCATTGAGGACAACACTTTTTGAAGGAGAGGTGCATGTTAGGTCCCTATACCACTAGTGTAATCCCTTATTGTTATTATTACAACCCCCTTATTATATTGTTGTGCCCATGTAGTCCCCATATTGTTATTATTGTGCCCCATAGAAGCCCACTATTGTTATTATTGTGCCCTTACATTATTATTGTTATGTTGGCTCTGATTATATTATGACCCCTTATAACCTTATATATAGAAAGGAGGTCTTGTCATTTGTATCATCCAAGAATTTTTCATTTGTGTAATGTAAAGGAGGTTTCCCCCTCGAAGAGGCTTATTTCTAAGTCATTTATCTATCTTTTCTATCTTTTTGTGAGCTGGTTTCATAACACAAGATAATTTCCAATCGACTAAAGTGTATCCTATCAAATCATATAACACCATAACAATTTTCTTTCCTCCATAATAGACAAATACATGAATCTATTGGCACTGGTCAGGATGCCCTCCATTCCATTAAGACGAAAAAGCTTAAAGGTGCCATTCTCAAAATTGATCTCTCAAAAGCCTTTGATCAGGTGAGCTGACTCTATCTCAGAATGCTTCTTACCCATTTATGATTCCCCATTCCCTTCATGTGGTGAAGTAAAATTATAAGTGCAGACACGAACGAATTCCTCTATCCTAATAATGGGTCTAGCCACAACAGATACATTCTATGGAAGATTTCCTTAGGTTAGAATCAATCAAGAGGGCCTACCTCTTGGTCCGCTTATCCTGTTTGATGATGTCCTTGCTCGCTCACTCTAGCTATCTCTCTCTTCCTTCTTCAAACACCTGAGACAAGTAAACAACAGCAAACAGCAAACAAGAAATGTGATAATAGACAAATTGTAATTCAACCTACTTAACAAGTCAAGAAACATTAAGCCATGAATGTATAATATGACAAAACATGTAGGAAATCAATCGATAGTTGCATATATTAATATCAAAGAGAGATTACAACCATTTGTCTTGACGTTGTAGTCCTCCTCTGACAAGACCAGGTTCCCACACACTTTTGCTAGCATTCCATGATGGCCTCAATCAACAATAGTTTTAAGGCTCTTCCCTTTAGGCTTCACTCCAAATCAAAACACACTTCTCCCTCACACAACTAGATAGCTAAAACTAGTAATAGCTTGTTGTCTACTCCAAAAAAAAATAACATAAGCACACCAATATCAACACTAGCTTGTGCTTGGGAAGAAGGGAGGTTTATATAGGAAAAATGGATGGGAGATGGATCCTCTTCTCATGGGAGGAATTATCCCTTAATTTATTTCCATCATTATAGGGGAAAGGAGCCCAAACTGACATCCTCGACCCCATCCGACCAAACCATTTACCAGACTTCTGATATGAAGCTTCTAGAGTTGGAAGCCTCAGCTCCAAATTTAAAAAACTTTCCAAAACAAGACCGGCGCGATTGGAACACAGCTCAGTCGCATCAGTCGGCACGGGGGATAGTGCTAATCTCTGTACATCAACGTGAGGGAGACACAGGTCATTAGCGCTGGTCTTGTAAACTGGGCAAAACAGAAGTTTCAAGGGAAATGGTGCAAAAGGGAATTGATCTGCTCATGAAGAGGGACACAATGGGAGTTTATTCATAAAGGAAAGCATATGGGGTTCACTGTAGAGGTCCTCTAGGATCAAGGAACGGGGAGTACAGGGACAGTGAAAAAATGTTGTGTAACAAATACCCCCTAAAGCGTGAAGGTCGAGCTAGAGTGAGGGATGAAATGCTTTATGAATCAGTGCGGGGAACCGATCTGCCATCGAAAAACCTGCAAGCAAGTACAAATACATATATATAAACTGAGATCTCTTTCAAATGATACATGAATCGTGGCATGGACACATCCATCTAGAGAATGATCATGTAAATGGATCCAGATATGGGCATAGCCATCCATCAAAGAGGATGATAACGAAACCATGGTATGGTCACAACCATCCAATAATGAGAAGGATCACATATGATAACTCATGGTTTGGTCACATCCAACCATCTAATAGAGACATGCATATCACCATTACCATGTCACACCAATCTGCAACTTGGACTTTTGTGATCTAAGTCCAGGGTCTTGCGCTCTAACACGACCTGATCAAAGTACAAATTCTAACATGTGAATAGATGTGTTGATGTCAAACATCCTCGAAAGTCGCTTGATTACCAGTCAATGATGTAAACTGTTAACAAGCATGAGGGAAACCACCAATAATGACAATGGTCCTCAAGCTACTATAAACACAATCCATGGAATTCGAATAAAGGAACTGAAGTCAAACACCCCTGAAATCACTCGATTGAAATTCAGTGATGTGAACTTGTCGTCGAGTGCAAAAAACTTTCCATTAGGGCATGCAAGCTCTAAGGTACTGGAAGGGAGTCTCTCGGTCAACTTCCCGGATGATGAGGTGAAGTTGGTGGAAGGCAACCGTGTCGAAGGAGGGCCATAATGAATCCCACATCATCAATGCAAGACAAGAGGATGAAAAATGATTTTGGATGATACAAAGAATCAGAGGTAAGTGTAATTGCAGAAGGACAACTCTTGAACATATCGGTGACACAACTGAAAGTTTGGCAGCTTTTGGATCATAGGATTTGGTGTTCATGATGACGTGGCAGAGATCAAATGGAAGGAAAAAATGAATGGCCCAAACCCAGGAAGGTCAACGATGCAAAGGAGGATATCCCAACCCAACACGAAGCAAAGAGTGTCATGTTCAAGAGTGAGATTCCGACACAATTGATAGATTTCCAAATTTCTCCCCACCATCTCTGGCAGGTACCCCAATTATTTTTTAATCGCAAGCTTGAAGGGGATAGCATATGCTTGCATTGTAAGTTCATCCTTCAGACGAATCCAACCTAGTAAGTTTAACGAGCCCTAGGAAGGAGAATCTCACGTTCGTCATGGTGACGAATCCGATGTTGTTTAATAGTTTAACAAGTCTGACAAAGGTGTAACTCGGTATATTTTTCATGTTTAGAGAGTTTGAAAAAGACATGTAAAAGAAAACTCCACATAGTCCCTTTTCGTATGTTTGTGTCTCTCGAGCCCGAAAAGGTAGAAAAAAATACTTGAGAGAACCACTTGACCATTTCAGTCAAGGAGTACCTTTTTCGTAAATAGTGCCTCTTAGCCCGAAAAAGGGGTAAACTTACATTGGGCACATGATGTTTCGCATCTATTAACGAGTTCAAAATGACAAGTGCTCGGCCATCTTTTTTCTTTTAAAGGGTCGAAAAAGAGCTGAAATTGGACCCCCTATTTTTGTTCTCTTTAACGAGTCAAAAATGGCAAAATACTTGGCAATCTTTTCATATGAGTTTAACGAGTTGAGAAAAGAGCTGAAATGTGACTCATCGTCATCGTCAAACATCCATCACCTTTTGCTGCACAAGTAAGGTAAAGTGTATTATCGAGTCACGAAGGCAAAATAGGTTGAAATATTTACAAAACCTTATATTTTTATGAAAAAATGAATAAAAAATGGGAAAAGTAAACATATTTTTACCATTTACCAATTTACCTTTGATGTGAAGACTTTTTACTCACTTTTGCCCTAATTGTTCCAAAGCAAATTGCGGGAGATCTGGGAGGTCAATCGACAAGCCGCTACTTCTAGGAAACAACTGAAGCCCTGAGCTCCATTTTCATGCTCTCTATTTCTCCTTTTAGCCATTTTTTTAGATTTTTAAGGGGTTTTTTGAAAAAAAAATTGTCCTCGATTGGTGCAATTTTCGGGCACGAAATTATGCCAACCGGGGGTGATTAACAAAGCTAGCCGCGTTGATCTGCACAACTGTTTTAAAAACAGGTACGTCGATGTCATGGATAGGGAAAAACCCTATTTTCTCAAAAACCGACAGTTTAAACTTGAATTTTATGTGCTAAGGATGATTACTGACTCAAATTAATGGCTTTTGTAGGAGAGAATTGTTGAAAATGGTGGACTGGAAAGAATGGGAACATGAATATGTTGACACCTAGGCAATGAATGACCCAAATTTCCTGGAGGCTTTGAGGGCTTATAGGCTCCTCAAATTCTTTCTTATGCCAGGGATGCGGGCCCAACCCGAGTTGCTTCGGTACTTGATTAGTCTTTGGGACATTAATCGAGAGATCTTTGTCATTACGGACTAGGAGCTGGAGTTGGAAACTTCAGATATATACTTCATCACTAGGTTGTCCCACAGAGGGGAACCAGTGAACTTGTATGGTTCATGTACGATTGGGGCAAGCATATCTTCCTTTCTTGTCAAACACTAGCCTGAGGCCCTAAAATTTAGGAGTGGGAAGATAGAGATTTCTAGTGTTCGAGATCTGACACTGAGGGTGCTTCTGTTGACTATCAATAGAGTGGCGGGATCCCATGTGGAACATGAGACTAACAAATCAAAGTTCCTTTATGCTATTGACTACACAGCTCCTACGATCTTCAACTACGTAGAGGCCATGAAGATGAACATCAAGCGCCAGCTGTCTAAAGCTAAGATGGGGAATCTGAAGCAATTTGGCTTCAAATCAGTGCTCGTGACCTTCTTCCTAGAACAAGTACCACTTTTCCAGTATCAGATGACTGAGGTGGATCCTCCTATGCCACGCAATCAGTAGATGACCCGTTGGAGCCATTTGATGCCCAAGATCACTGGGGGTCAGCACATGTCATATTGACCTGCATTCTTTTCATGGCTACGACGACAGAAGATCGTCGTGGAGGACTAGCCATATAGTGGCATTGATTTCTGAGGAGATCCAGACATGCCCTTACCAGATGGAGAGGACTTCAATGACGAAGGTAAAAAACCAAAATTTTTAATTTTGAGATTTTTTAATTGTTTTTGGTATATATGTGCTTATAACATTTCTCTTGTTAATGCAAACATTGGACCAGAGCGGCCTACTGGGATGTCCCCAATAGCCAGGCACGTCCCTCGCCCCATTGACATTGTCACTTCTTATCAGGAAGGGACTGAAAACGAGGAGGAGATCGCGAGGAACCTTGAGGGGTTGACTCGTGGTATCCCGGAGTATGCTCAGGTAGGAGACATTCCTCGTCAGTACCAGAGACACACTATGGGAGTCTCGGAGTGGATCCACTGATTTCTGACTCGTGTTGCACGAGCCATATCATGCTACCATGATCACCATCCTGATTAGTTCCTAGTTCCATCACTTACATATTTTTTGAGGCCTGTGTGCCATAAATATATGAGGCCTGCGAGCCGCCAATGTTATTTAGACACACATATTATTTTTTGGGGTTCTGATGTATCAAACATTATCACCACATATATATATATATATATATCCAAAACATGATTAGCTAATTCATCTATTAATGTATTCATGCATCTAGGAATATGATGATATGTAATATAATCAAAATGCCTTTCCAATAGATGAATACAAAGATACATTCTCAATATTTGAATCTAGGTTGACAACCAGTTCTCTGATTCCCAAAGCGATGGCTTCTGACAATAGTTCGATGACCACACTGTATTCAGCGATGTTGTTGGTTGTGCAACCTAGACAGATACCTTGAAGGTCAATCAGCTCACCGTTAGGGTCATAAATAGCCCATGCCGCGAATGATAGGTTCTGGGTACTACGGCAAGCACCATCAGTGAAACCAATGTGGGGAGTCGCAAACATCTGCAAAGCAAGAAAAGCATAGTAAACAAAAAATCTGTTTGAAAACTATCATACAAAACCACACTGTACAAAAATGAATGACACACTAATGTACATAAGTATCCATGCAAGATGACATAAGCATAGTACTTCTTGAGGTAAAGCCTGTTTCGAGGCTTATTGAGAGGATTTCCTTCATAATCAATAAGCTCATAGGCTCCTTTCTGCAAAATGCGTTTCACGATGTAGGGTCCATGCCACATAGGTTCGAACTTGCCTACCCCCAACTTATCATTAGCTTGGTCATATAGTAAGACCAAATCATCCTCAGAGAATGCGCGAGGGGAGACCAACTAATCAAAATTGGATTTGATCCATTTCTTTTGTGCTTCAATGACCAAGGTAGCGAAACGGCGAGTCTTGTCTAGTTGTTCTAAATATAAGAGGCGTTCCTCTTGAGGTGCTGTTTCAGTGAGGAGTTCAACAACTAACTTGAGTGAAGGAATCTCGCATTCGATCAGCAATGTTGCTTCCAAACCATAGACTAGCTGGAATGGTGTGAAACCAGTTGCGTCTTTGGTTGAGGTTTGATAGGCCCACAGAGCTGAAAAAAGCATGAGATGCCAATTTGACTTGTGCATCCCAATAGTACGCTGAAGCATTGTGACCAAGACCTTGTTCACGGCTTCAACTTGGCCATTGACCTGAGGGTAATATGGGGTCGAGCCATCGTGGCGCAAGCCCAATGCAGATGTCATCTCAGCCATCATGTAATCTTTGAAATGGGAGCCATGGTCTGTGACAATGGCTTGGGGTACGCCGAACTTGGAAATAACATGGTTGAAAAGGAATTGAGCTGCCATCTTACCATCTGCATAATATGTAGGCATCGCTTTGGCCCATTTGGTGAAATAATCCACAGCGACGATAATATAGCCATGCCCCTCGGTCAAACAAGGGTTACATGTCATATAATCAATGCCCCATTTAGCAAAGGGACCAACGATAATGAAGGGATGTAGGTGAGCAGGTGGGGCGCTCATCTTGCGTTGGTAAATTTGGCATTCGTGGCACTTGCGAACAACAAGAATGCAGTCTTTGAAGATAGATAGCCATAAATAACCAGTGTGAAGGATTTTTTGAGTTGCAACGTAACTAGACATATGACCACCACATGCCCCAGAGTGGCAGTCATTGAGAACTATTTTAGCTTCCTCGATCGTAAGACATTGGCGAAGAACTGAATCGATGCCCACATGGTATAAAGTATCGCCAATAATACGTAGGGTTAGGAGCAATGCTGAATCCTTCGGTGATCATCCTTGGTCAACACGGACCAGAACATGGACATCTGGAAATACACGATGATATCACTATACCACGGATCAAGGGTGTTAATCAGGAAAAGGGTCTCATCTGGAAGCTGTTCATCTACACCAGCATGGAGAGACTTGGAGCGAAGGGAACAAATCAATTCGGCGAAAACAAGTGACTTCTTAGATTTGGTTGTAGTGAATACCAAATTGAATTATTGCAGGATTACGATCCATTTAGAATACTTTCCCTCCAGCAACTGACGAGTCAGGATATAGGTCACAGGGTTGCATTCGGAAATCACTGTAGTCGTGCGCAAAAGGATATAGTGCCAATAGCGTTGACCAGCCTGAACAGCAGCCAAATCCAACTTCACGGCATGTGCATAACGCGTTTCAGTGTCGAGGAGATTCTGACTAAGGTAGTAGATTACATGTTCGTTGCCTTCGTCATCGTCTTGGGCCAAAACCATAGCCATGGTGCTAGCGGCCGCGGCTAGGTAAAGAAAGTAATCTCGATAATAGTCTGGCAGTACAACAAAGGATCATTTACGAGGACGACCTTGAGATCGTCAAAAGATTTTTGGGCTACCTCGTCCCATACAAAGGGTGTTCCTTGTTTGAGCAACCGGGTAAATCCTGTGGCTAGCCTGACATAGTTATGTTTCAGTTTTCAGGTCTTAGAGATGCAACTCAAAAAACCTTAAATGCAATTAAATGGGACAAGACCCTTTCAATTCGATGCAATGCCTACAATAGATAGGTAGAAACTACTCAATTAAATGCAAACAATCAAGCAACTGAAAATGAAATGATCTTTCACTACCTTAATTTTTCAAAAAATAAACTAATGAAAAATGCATTTCAATTCCTAATTTCCTAACAAGCACTTATCTATTAGTCCTTTCAAAAGCAAACAATTTCACTTCCTTTTTAAGATGCTGATGCAATTCTAGTCTTTTAATGATGCAAGTTATCATCATGTAATGACACAACAAGCTAGAATTTCATACTTTTTTCATGAAACAATGAAACAAAACTTTTCGCATACAATGTTTCAGTGAAAAAGTTTCTGAGAAACGAGCTCTTCAAGCAAATGAACACACAAAAAGAGAAACTCATTTAGACTAATGAAACACTAACTTTACCAATCACAAGACAAACAATGTAATCCATGCCAGAAAAGGAACATTTTGGCAAGCAAACAAAAACTTTTCAAACTTGTGTAAAATAGGTCAAAGCCGTAAAAGGACCAAAAACAAAATGCAAAGAGTATTCACACCTACAACCTGACTTACTGATTTCGCAAACAGCTGAATGGATGACCAACTAGATGCCCTAGTGACGCTGGCCACTCAATGACCCAATCAATCAAGAAAAAATATGATAAGCCAACAAGCAAACAAAACCAAATGAAAAGTAGCTTTCTAATCAGGGAGAAAACAGTCCAAAAGGCTTACGGGGTCAAAACCACAAGAGCAGAACACACTGGCCAAGATTGGGGTCAAGCCCTAATCTTCACTTACAAGCATTAGCACGACTGCCTAACTGACAACAAGTGCCAGAGGATGGTCAGTGCGACTGTTTCTCAGCAACTCGTGCTGATTGGCACGACTATCAACAAATTAAGCACACTGATCAAGGGAGCTAAGGAAAAAAATAAAAAAATTTGAAATAGGGACCAGATTTGCTATTATGAATTTTAGACTTAGACTAGTAAGCAAGAGAAAAGAAACAGAACCAAAGGGAAAAAGTGGAACTAGAAAAGTTCTCACAAAATCATGAAATCCAAGACAAAAAAAAGATTGGGTTCCCCAGCAGAGTCACCAATTTGTGGTGAAGTAAAATTATAAGTGTGGACACAAACGAATTCCTCTAGCCTGATAATGGGTCTAGCCACAACAAATACATTCTATGGAAGATTTCCTTAGGTTAGAATCAATCAAGAGGGCCTACCTCTTCGTCCGCTTATCCTATTTGATGATGTCCTTACTCACTTGCTCCAGCTATCTCTCGCTTCCTTCTTCAAACACCTAAAACAAGTAAACAACAGCAAACAACAAACATGATAATAAACAAATTGTAATTCAACCTACTTAACAAGTCAAGAAACATTAAGCCATGAATGTATAATATGACAAAACATGTAGGAAATCAATCGATAGTTGCATATATTAATATCAAAGAGAGATTACAACCATTTGTCTTGATGTTGCAGTCCTCCTCTGACAAGACCAGGTTACCACACACTTTTTCTAGCATTCCATGATGGCCTCAATCAATAATAGTTTTAAGGTTCTTCCCTTTAGGCTTCACTCCAAACCAAAACACACTTCTCCCTCACACAACTAGATAGCTACAACTAGTAATAGCTTGTTGTCTACTCCAAACAAAAATAGCATAAGCACACCAATATCAACACTAGCTTGTGCTTGGGAAGAAGGGAGGTTTATATAGGAAAAATGGATGGGAGAAGGACTTATCCCTTAAGGTAGTTCCATAATTATATGGGAAAGGAGCCCAAACTGACATCCTCGACCCCATCCAGCCAAACCATTTACCAGACTTCCATTATGAAGCTTCTAGAACTGGAAGCTTTAGCTCCAAATTTAAAAAAAATTCCAAAGCAGGACCGGCACGACTAGAACACAGCTTAGTCACACCTATCATCACGGGGGATAGTGCTAATCTCTGCACATCGACACGGGGGAGACCAAGGTTATTAGCGCTGGTCTTGTAAACTGGACAAAACAGAAGTTTCAGGGGAAATGGTACAAAAGGTAATTGATATGCTCATGAAGAGGGACACAATGAGAGTTTCTTCATGAATGCAAAGCATATGGGGTTCACTGTAGAGGTCCTCCAGGATCAAGGAACAGGGAGTACAGGGATAGTGACGAAATGTTGTGTAACACTTCAGCAATTGGATCATGTGTTGCGTCACTACTGTCTCCTTTAGTGTCTTGATCAATGGATCTGCCTCCAATTTTTTTCATGCAGAATATGGCCTCAGACAAGGTTTCCCTCTCTCCCCACTCCTCTTCCTGCTGGTCATGGAGGGACTTAGCAGATTAATAGCATTGGCCAAAAGAGAGGGGCACCTACAGGGACTCAATGTAATAGACCAGTGCATTCTCACCCACCTTCTCTTCATTGATGATGTGCTTATCTTTCTCAATGGAGGCATTCGGGACATCACTACATTCTATGACATCTTGCTACTCTTCTCTTTGGCCACAGGTATGGAACCCAACCGATTGAAATCCACTATCACCCTCTTAGCCTGCACTCCACAGGAAGCTCGGATTGCACAACAAAAGTTCCCATTCCAGAGCCTTGAACTGGATGATGGGCTCAAATATCTTGGGTTCCAGATCAAACCACATTGCTACAAGATCGTTGACTAGATATGGCTTGTGGCCAAGATCGAAAAAAGACTTCTCAACTGGAATCACAGGTTTTTATCTAGAGTTGGACATTTAGTGCTTATTAAATCAATCTTGGATGCTACCCCTGTGTATTGGATGTCACTGGCATGGATTCCTAAAGGATTTCTATCCCATATACAAAAGAAATTGATGCATATTCCTTTGGAATGGTTATAAGGGAAACCATTTTCTTGGGTGGGCTGGAGACACATTGCAATTCCAAATAAATGGGGTGGTTGGGGATTGAAAGACCTACCCTCCTTTGCTCAAGCACTTGCTGCAAAGATGGGGTGGCTTATCCTTATCTCCCATAGCCTTTGAACAAAGGTGATTCACTACAAATACATTTGGCCACATCAGATTATGGACTGGATCCATTTACCTACTTGGAAGAAAACTGGGATATCCATGATTTGGCACATTGTATTGCATACTTTACCCACCATTAGAAATGGACTCACTTGGAGAATTAGAGATGGTTTATCTATGCGAATTGGCATCGACCTTTGGAAGGGTTGTGGCAACATGTATCACCTCCCCCATGACCTTACTCAATTTCTCAAGAACAGAGATATCCTCATGATTGCTAATATTGTTGACCTTGTGAATACCTCAGTTTTTGTTCCACCATGGAAATTGAATGAGCTTTTGGGTATTCCAGAGTGGTGGCAGCAAAAATGGGACGGTTATATTAATGTTTTGACAGAGTCCCATGTTTAATTAAAGGATGGAGTCGATGAACTGATTTGGGCCCCTGCTCCGCATGGTGCATACACTCCTAAAGCTGGTTATCCCATCATTCATGCTGCCCACATGCTGCCAGAGCTAATGGATTGGTGGCGCAGTCTGTGGAAATTAAAAGCACCCCCTCGAACTAAAATCTTCATGTGGAATGTTTTAAGGGACAAGATACCAACTAGGGTTAATCTAATGAAATGATCCTTCTCCGGACCCTCTTGGTGTGTGCTCTGTCAACAAGCAGAGGAAACAAATGATCATCTCTTTCTGCTCTGCCCTTTGGTGAATCACATTTGGGAACAGGTTCTTGTTACACTATCCTTGCCCAACAGATGGCATGGACACAATGTTTTAGAAGCCTGGAATCGATGGAGGGATGGGTCCTCGAACCTAAAAGTTCATTGTCTTCCGTTGCTAACCTGCTGGACCATTTGGCTCAATAGAAACGAGATCATTTTCAAACACAGGGCAATTTGTTGGCCATCATCCATAGCCCAAGTTGTATTTTCCTACCATCAAATTCCGGAAGACGATCCCACCCCTGTTGGTCGAGTTGTAACACCTGAAGTCATTGACCGCAACCTATCTTGAGCATATTTTGATGGAGCAGCACAAGTTCAGGGATGTGGGGGGGTATTATTTTGCATAAATCTGAAAATCATCACTTCAAAATTCAGATGGGCTTGGGGATGGGGACAAAATTTTTTGCTAAATTGATCTCTCTTAGACACCTCCTCCATTTTTCTCTCGCACATGCATGCAATCATATTCAGATATTTGGGGACTCTAAAATCATCATAAACTAGTTCAACAACACATCTGCATGTCATATGCACTCTCTCATAAACATTTTGGATGAAGTTATGCTCCTAAAATCTCAATTTACTTACATTTCTTGTCAACATAGTTACAGGTAGTGTAATATGGTTATTTAAGGCGGCCACGGTACATCCCAGAGGACTATGGATAATTCAGAAGCAGCAAGGAGAAGAACATTACCAATATTATCATCGTCCCTACATAGACCAGTTCTATCAGCGGGCTGATAGGCCCTAATTTTTTGTTGTATATAGCAGTGATAGCATATGCCATGAAAACATCTACTATAGGTAATTTTTTTATATTAATGAAAAATTACGATTTTTGGGAAAAAATAATAATAATAATAAATAAAATAAAATGTTTTTTTTTTAATATAATTCTAAAGAGACCAAAAAAAACATCGGTAGAATTAACGATGAAAAATCATCATCCTTACTAAAGAGAAAGGTAGCAACTTTATTAGCATATTAAATAATTAAAAATAAGAAAATAAAGGAAATTCTCACCAATTTCTTCAAATATAAAACAAAAATTCTGAAAAGGACAAATGAGTTTCCTTTTTCCGTAAAAGTTCAATAAAGAAAAGTCGGTAGCAGTTAACGATGACAACAATAAAAATAAAGAAAAGGATGTAGCAGTTAAGGAGGAAAAATCGTCATTCTTCATCATAAATTCGCAAAGACCACAACCGACATGTTCATAAATTGAAAAAGATCACAACCGACATTTAGTTCTGGTTCACCGACACCACCCATTGATATTTAATTTCCCACCGTCAAATTTCCGGCTGTACAGCCTAAGCATGTGCTATACAGTGGACGTCATTAGGGTTCAGTTGGACATGGCCACAAGCAGTAAGGACGGTCTGAATGTGATCAGTATGACATCAACTTAGCCGACGCGGAAATTTCGATGGGGACGGAATGTTGGAGCCAAAGGGCGAGATGTCAGGCTGCACCCTAAAACACGCTGCCCAGTGCCCACCCTTTATTTTTCGTTGACCATTTCTTTCCTTCTGTCCCAATCCTTTTAAAACGCGGTCCAAACACAGAAAATCCATTGATGGCATTAATGAAGAATGGGCCGGAGGCTACCGAACGCTTTGATACGTGTGCATTGCTATCCCGCAGACGATTACAATTACGTGTTCAGAAGGTGAGCGCACAATTATCTTTGCAAATGGCGGTCACGTCGCATCATTTCCAAACCTAATTTGTTGCCTAAATAGGACTCTCTGGTTTATTTTGTGTGGGATTCAACTTCATTATTTGCCGTAGCTCATTGGCCTACTAGAAAAATTGCAGCATTTTTACAGACAGAGAACGGTCAGAGCAAATTGCTTCCATTTACTAGTACTCTCTGTCGACATGAATTCCAAGATTCCGAATTGGATGCTGCGGGAACCAGCAGGATGTGTTTCAAAGCCATCAGAAGAAGAAGAAGAAATGGGCACTGGTAAACGCGCCCGCAGAACCTTGGACAGTGAAGAGGGCGTGGAAGAATTTCTGCGTTTGTTGACGAGAATCGAAGAAATGAAGAAACATTTGCATGGAAAGCGCAGTAGGAATTGCAGTGCAGGTATTGCAGAAGGCGTGAATATCATGCCAGGCATTCAGCAACATGCACAAGGCTCAGATTTTGTTACCCTGGCTCCTTGTAAAAGCAGTAGCTCCCCCTGGAAACCCTCATTCCAATGGGAGGACTTTAATATAAATCCCTTGTCTGCACAAACAGATTTAAGTTGTGCTGCAACTATAGAAAAGAACACTGATAATAATATGGGTGCAGCAGCAGTACCCGTGGGTTCTATGGAAGAAAACTGTAAAGGAAGAGGAGACAGTGTTCAAATCGGTAATGCCCGTTTGAAAACGAGAAGTTTTTTGGATATAATTGCTGATACGCCCGCTGGATGTTCGCACGATCGCGTAGGTGAGTTAAACAACAAGGATGTGGATGCAGATGCAGAAGCCCATGCCCCTGTAGAGTTGGAGTTGCGATTATTTCCGAGGTAGGGATTATAGGGATTGTTGAAACGTCGCTGATCTGATCTGAATGTTGCATTTTGGGATACCATATATTACTTGCGTAATAATCAAATAATTTGCAAAGGATTTCTACTTGCACTTTTCTCTGAATGTAATTTTATTTATTCTACTTCGGAAAGTTCATTGACGCTTCTTATACAACAGCTAGGAGTTTGATTGGAGAAAATTTAATTGCAGCCCTTCTAGATATCACAATGTGTTTCCAATGGCGGTGAGTTTCGACCTACATTTTATTGAAAGCAGTAGTGTAATAAGGACATATTTCATCTCTAAAATAATGGAAACCTCTCTTATAATGGTTAAGTTTTAGGATTTTAAACGTTTCAAAATTTATGAGTTTGATTGTGGCTAAAATTTCACAGTTTGAGTCAGAAGAGATTTGGGATGGGTGATTTTTTGGGAAGTCTTGGTTACTGGGTACAAGCTCCGAAGTGATGATTGATGCTATGTGTGATTAATTTCACTAGTTTCAATCCTACTTCTTCACCCCTATGGGCATCACCTTCTTCAGCCCTATGAGCATCAAAGCATGTAATAAGTGATAAGCTGGCTATTCAAAAATCACAAGAAAGAAATTAGTTAGTTAGAACTACTTCTTATAAAAATAATCATAAATAAATAATTTATTTGAAGCATTTCAATCTAAAAAATGATATCTAATATAATGCATTGCCAAAACTCTTGATACTTAATTCTAAAATAAAAATTAATTTAAATTTTTCTAAATTTTTTTAATATTATTTTTTCTCACGACCAGAATTGTTGACAAAAATTGTGGCCAAGTAGACAAGACTAATTGCAAAAGGAGGTTTAACTACATCGTTTATACAAATATGTATAAAAGTAGTTTGTGGAGTGTGTGTATATATATGAATTTTAAAGCACTTTATTAAGTACGCTGGGAAAAAATATAATTCCTGTTTTAATACAGAAGATTATCACTGTATGAAAGTAGTTTGTGGAGTGTGTATATATATCAAAGTAGCTGGAAAAAATATAATTCCGGTTATGATTAAATTGATATTATTGAATTTATTAGCATAAAGATTATTCCGGTTAATATAAGGATGATGCTGATTGATAATTATTTTTGTTTTTAATAATTAATATGAAATAAAAATAAGATAAAAGGAGATTCGATGATAAAAAAAGGTACCAAGATGATTAACTTCACCCTCTTATATTATTGATGCGTTCTTTTGTCTTTGTTAGAATGGATGTGAAATACTAAATATAAAGATGATAAGTTGTATAGGAGTAGAAGCAATTTAAAAGTTATAAAAAATGTATTATTATTTTATTTCAAATATATTTATCTATAAAACCATGTTTTACATTACTACTTTATTTTATATGATAGGTATTTATTTAGAAAATAGAGGATAGGGAATTTTATTAAATTAGTCGAAAATACTTATTTCTTTATCACTTTTTTTCAATGCAATAAGAATTATTTATCATTTATTTTATTTCTAAAATAAGAATTAGTGTTCATCTATTTTGTTTTTAGATTTAGAAGAATTATATTTTTTAAGGTACAATTTTTTTTTTTTTTTCTAGTTGCATGATAGATTCAAAGTCAAGATTATCTATGTTGATTCTTAATATGCCACATGTTAACTCCATGTTGAGCACATAGTGAGAAACACACTATCCAAATGTTTTAATCACCATGCACTAGGGATCAAGTCTCTATAGAAATCAATATTTCCTCAATTTTTTATCCCTTGTAACATATGCTAGACATAGAGTTAAGATAGATTTATACTTTTAATTTACCAATGGTCAACTCCATGTTAACCATCATAGGAATTACGCATCTTCCTCATACTGAGCAAATCATCATTCAAATGTTTTAAAGATACATCTTAACTTTGGATTTATCATGTGCTAAAAGGGATCAAATCCAGGGCGAAAGCCTATATGCAAATTTTGATCCCCCTCATGCCATGGTAGAGGAGAAAAACCCTAAATTTGAGTACCTTTCCTCCATTTTATATCCCTCTCTATGCATGATAGGTTCTTAGTTAAGATGGATCTAGACTAGTTCTTAATGTACCACATGTCAACTCCATGTTGAGCATGGAAGGAATTTCACATCTCCCTCATACTAACCACACACCATTAAAATATTTTAACCACCGTGCACATGTTAACATGTGGAAGAGTAGACCTTTATTTCACACCAAAATTGTGTTGAGCACTCTAATAACATCAATGTAATAATACAAATATAAATGCAAGAAGCTTTGTCTCAAGATAGGAAAATAATCTTAGACATATAGTTTATTTATTGAGGGAATATCTCAACCACACACCAATATAGGAAGCAAACTAGTTGAGAGAATCTCTCACATCCAACTAGACCTCAACATCCTACAAACTAAGAATAGACTTCTTCTATGGAGACTATAACTCTACCTAATAATGACCAATAATCTTAATAACCAAATATGATCACACACACCAAAATTGTGCTTCCATTTCCCTAGGCATGAGGGTTCAAATCCTTAAAAGTGCAAACATTTCTTCAAATTTTGATCTCATTTGATGCATAATAGATCAGGGGTTAAGATGGATAATCCCATTTAATGCATGATAGATTAGGGGTTAAGATGGATAATCCAATTCGGTGCATGATAGATTAGCCGTTAAGATGGATCTACCATTGTTCTTAATATACCATGTGTCAACACTCCACATTGACCATGAAAAGAACTACAAAGATCCCACATACTCAACAATACCCCCTTTAAATGCTTTAAAAATAAGAAATTTTTTACTTTCAATCATTGTTGTTGAACTCCATATTAAGAATTAAATGAATTGTACATATCCATTAGCATCAAGTTGTGCGTCCCTTGGTAGCCACCCACACTTTGGCCTAACGAAAAGCAGAGGATGAGTCACCTACGTTTTCCACAATGTTGTTGAGGGGGTGAGGGGTGATGAAATAACCTTTGGAGGAAGGTGGAGATGGGTTGTAATGTTCCCTAATAGAAAAAGTAGAGACATGAATTAGGATGTCATTCCCTATTGCTTCCCCCCGTGAATTGACATCAAAGACCTTGTTTCTTCCTTCCCTTAGTCCTAGATTATTATTTTCCTCTTGCTCATGGAGTGATAATGGACTATGTTTATTTGCATAATGTACTTCTCATACCCCTATTCATGGAGTCTACCACAATATGGAATAGGTCACATTGCTATATGCCTCTACAACATCCTATTTATACTATCTCATCCCTATAATAGTGAACTTAGAATGAACTAACCTAAATACCAAATTGATATTTTTGGATGGCCTTTTAATATGGCATTAGAGATGATAAAAATTTGTTATGTGTTCATGCATTTTCCACTTTATGTTTCTGCATTACGTAATGCATTGAATATCATGATAGGTGTATTTCATGCTGTTACATAGTTTCATGCTACTTATAATGATGCTATGATACTAATGTTGGCATACAATTGATAGGGTGATGTGTTATGTTAGTTACATATGGTAATCGGATACATATTACCACTAATCATTAGAGAAATTTTGAGGTCTAAAATGGCCTAAAAAAATGTACAAACAAAATCAACTTTATAAGAACCAATAGTATTCAAGATGATGATGTAAACCATGGGGGTGATTCACCATTTTTGGAGTAAAAAGGTAAAAAAATTAAAAAAAACTACTTTTTCAACTCATATTTTCAACTTATCTCCCTTAATTTTATTCAACTTTCAAGTGGGAGCACTCGTTGGATGAAGAATTTAGTTACTCATCCAAGGAGTACTCATGGTTCATACTTTCGATGGACCCTGCTACATGAAAAATGAGAAATATATGAAAAGTGTGATTGTAATCATGATTTTCATGTATCTCTCATTTTGTGTAGCAGGTTCCATTGAATACATGGGTAATCCCTAGATGAGGAATTAGATTATGCATCCAAAAAGTGTTGTCGCTCAAAATTTGAGTAAAACCATAGGGAGATAAGTTGAAAAAGTAGTTTTTTTTTTCCCTCTAAAATTTGATGATGTAATCTAATCTTATTTTATTATTTCCACTATTATTTTATAATATTCCTTAAGAGGCCCCTTTTAGACCTCAAAACTTCTCTAATGGTTGTGTTTTAATAATGGGGTTGGGAAACGAAATGTAGGAAAGCCACTCATGCTAGGAGGAATGGCGCATCAAATATATTGTTGAAACATATACCCAAGAAAGAAAATTTTGCACATAAGCATCATTATATGTGCTAGGGGCAACACAATCACTAATGACACTATACCAATTGTTATTTTTCCTCTAAGGCCAAAAGTTTGGGAAATATCACGTTTACTAATGGATGGAGTTGTGATGAAGCAATTATGATGCTTCAGGTTGAATCCTTGATTAGAGGTGTGGAGGGATTTGGGTTATCCATTTAAGACTCCTAGGGACTAGAGAACCCTAATGCCAAAACTCGAGGAGATGGTTGGAGTTATATTCATACTCTTCAAGTTTGTGATGGTAAATTTCAATGCCTACAATAGTTACACCATGATGGATAAATTGTATAGTAGATAGAAAAGAGGGGCCCATGCCATGACAAACATGACAATTTTGGAGGGGCCAAATGGGATAACTTTGTGGTGGTGAACAGTATGATTCATAAGTACTATGAAAGATAAGGAACATGGTGAACCTAGTGAGTGACATGATTTGATGTGTAATTGCATACTACACAAGGATTAAAAACATAAATAAGATAATGTAGAAATATAAGGTTCATTATGTTTATTTATGATAGAATTTGCAAGATTTACCCATGATAGTCACATAAGTAACTCCCTTATATGCACACCAATACTAGTGTATTAGTGGTTGTCTGTATGATTTTTAGGCATGACTAAAGGAAGTTAGTGTTTGCATGAAAAAGAAAAGATATTTATAGCTAATAAGTACTAATAAAATGTGAAAATTCAATGTAAGATTAATTAAACTAACAAATGGGGGAGGGGGTGATTAGTGAGTGGGCTTACATGTGGATGACAAATGGATGCACTCATACAAATAAAATATCATTTCTATGTTCAAATTATGTGCATGAATTGGGGTTCTTATGAAGGAGGGAAGATTGGTTAAGGGGCTCCATTTTTTAATTTGTTTCCCCATGGTCCTTGTGAAAGTTTTTGGTATCATTGAGGGAGTTAAAGAGGTAGGTACGAGCACTACACTAAAATTGAAATTGCAATGGGAATGTGGTATTTTTTAAGTTGTTATATCCTTATTCATTGAGGACTAAGGGCTCTCAATCTTTGATTGAGGTACTAGTTTGGAGGATAGTCTTGTCCATGAAATTGTTTCCCAATACTATTGTTTATCCTTGGCCACTACTTGGTGTTTTTTGGTGGATGTTGGTGTGTAGTTATTTTCTTCTATGAGTTTATTTCAGCATTTCAAATTTTAAGGATTTCTTCACTCTATTGCATAGGTTTGTTTATGGAAAGGGAATGCAATTTAAGAAACTTGTTGGCCTTTAACAAATTCATAAGTGCATTTTGCATGTTGCATTTTATGGTAATCACAATTGTTGATTGAATTGATGGAATCCAAACTTTAGAATTGAATCTTGTTGGTTATGTAATTAATAACTGCATTACAAATTAATATATAGATTTATTCTTTTTCTCAATATCCAATTTCAATTTCACTATTAATTTACTTAATTGAAATAAATTTTAAGTTATTGTTATTGAGTTTAAAATATTTTCTTTTGTTGATCTCGTCATGGAAATAAAACATCTCAAGGTAACCACCCTCTCCTTTGCTCTCAAGTCAAAGGTCGTCATTTGTAGATTTAATGGTTTTTGGCCTAAGCCAAAGGCTCTCCATCAATGGATTTTAACCTTTTGGATGCTCAGTTGTGACACTTATTTATGCTCTAAAGGATTTTTCATTGTACAATTTGACACACAAAAATAAATTGACATTGTACTAAATGATGGACCATGGTTTTGAGGTAATGCAGGCCTTTTTATTACGCCATGGTTCCTAGAATTTGATGCCACTACTATGTTGGTTTCTTTTATGCTGATTTGGGTGAGACTCCTAAATCTTCCCCTACCCTTCTAGCATTCAAAGGTCATTGAGGATATTAGGAACAAACTTGGGAAATTCAAGAAGATGGACAATGAAAGGATAGAGAAAGGTATCTTTACATTCGCCAAAATATGTATAGATATGGATCTCAGTAAAGGTCTTCCTGGACATATAGAAATGAAACATCAAGACTTCTACTAGAGCCATGTTTTAGATTATGAGAACACAACTTTTAATATCAGGAACATTTTCAGACTAGCCATTTACATAAGATATGTCCCCAAATCAAAATGAATCCAAAAAAGAAGAAGAGGACGACAACTAAGCCAAAAGGTTGACTATATATAGATCCATATTCCTCATATATTGAGGAGGAGGTTTCTCCAGGAACCTAGCCTATCCAATTTGATGTGGAGGCTCAGATTCATGAATTTTCTCCTATTGTTGGGGGTGGGGTGCCACATGTTGATGTCTCTCACTTTTTGAATACGATAGTTGCTGAAATTCCCATGGATCCATAAAAACATACTAAAGAGATTCACATGGAGGATGGTTTGGGGGACGCAAAACATGCCCATGTATCTGAAAGCTCAAATTTGGACAAGGATCATCCTCCAAAGTTTGTTGAATGTTCTTTGGCTTTGATCCCAGTTGGCACTAGTATGGAGGCTTGGCAGTAGGTTTAAAAAAACAAGGGCAAGAAGGGTAAGATTGATGTTGCTTCTAGATCCTCCCCAAATTTTTTTTCTTCTTATAGTTGATGATTTTCTCTTCTTTGTTTGTACATATCTATATTTTTTGGGCCTTAAGGTCTATATGACCTGCTTTAGGCATCCTTTCGGTCGTTATCTTTGTGCATACATTTATTTGTAAACCCTCGAGGTTATATTATTGTTTTCTCATCGCCTCCTATGGGATCAGGGTAGATCATAGGGAATGCAATCAAGGTGCATATGCAGAATGTACTTTTTCACCTCTTTGAATGAAAATACAAGCTTCTTTTCCAGGAAAAAAAAAAATTCTTTCCAATTTTTAATTAAACTAAACTTTCATGTACCTAGTTAACTACGAACAATAAGAAATGTTAATAAAATAATCAGCAACTCTAACTATTGTTAAATCGACAATAAAAAAATAAGATTAGGGTCTTACATCTAGTATTAGGATCAGACCTATGGGTCTTCCTAAGGAATCATTAAAAAACCAAATTTGATCTTAAGAAAAATTAGCAACCTAATTAAAGGAATAAGGCCTATGGAACATTTTACCCTATGAAATTAAAAATAAAGCATAATCAAACCCCATATTTTTACTAGTTACCAAAGAAAATTGATTTAAGACTTGTGAAACTTTTTATTTTCCTTCCTACAATAATGTTAAGAAAAAAGTTGGGGGGGTGAGGGGTGATGGGGAGGGAAAGTATAAAATTTTCACTTTTCACTTTCCATACATAGGTATGTAGCCATGTTTTCTTTATAAGTAATATTAAATAGCATAATTCAAATATTACTTAGCTCTAAAATAAAATAATAAATTATGAAATGATAAGTTATAGGATTTGACCCCATAACTCTTTATGATTTGCAAGTGTTTTTCTTAGGTCACATACATGAACTATATTGCAATTTAAGAAAACCCATAACCTTGATTTACAATTTAAAGAAAACCTATAAACCAACAATGTAGATCTACCATTATCAAGAAAACAAAAGAATCCTAATTTTAATGTAACCACCTCACCCCTTATTTACCCACTTTAACTTGCTCACCAAGGTAAACATGGGATGAGAGTTATTATGCGAGACTCGATTTCCAAAAATGCACTCATGGAAAATGGGGTCCACATGTCCATAACTGACTGCAAACACCCAGTGACACATGATCACATTGTTATCAACCTAATTTGACCTAACACTATTTCTTTTTAGTTTTGTTTCCTTGAATTGAACAAGACTTTCTATTTTTTGTAGATTTTTGGGTTCTTCTGAGACCGTTTTGATGGCCTAAGTGACTTTTTCAGGGAAAATGGAGAGACCAGAGAAGTGACAAAATATATTTCATTTTTTTTTCTCGGCCTCTTCATGGAGATCTTTGAAAAAGGGTATTATGATAGTCAAATGGAGGTCACGTGCCAAAGTTATAAGCCCAAGAAGTTGGAGGTCCAAATTACTTATTTATACAAACACTTTGTGTACATAGTACCTATAGGTTATAAATACATATCAGTTCACCAATTCAATAAGTTCACCAAAGAATCATCAAGAAGGCTTTATGCCCTCTCCACATAGTTTCAACAACACTTATTTGTGTATACATTCATCAATAAACAAATAACTAAAAAACTCATGACATGAGCCACAGATGGTACACATCATATAACTAGCATATAACTAGAAAATAACCAGCATAGAAATCATGGAAAATTAGTTATAATATCACCAATAGAATCACTACAAGTATACATGAAACATAGTAGAAGAATATCTCTTATTAATATATGAAAATATCGACCAAGCCAGAGACTTCCATGTACCACCCAACCATAGATTGGGTTGAACCAAATCTCTCTTTCAACCAATAGCCCTCACGCCATATTACAAGCATGAATGTGAGATCTCATGGAATAAACCAAGAAAAAAACAAAACAGGGCTTCCATAGGCCAAACCACCTCAACCCTCAACCATAATGATTCCATCTCTACGATCAGACATCAATAACACCAACCAGATTGGTCTCTACCCTAGCTGTCTAGGGCTCCATGAACCAGTAACTCAACCCACAATCTTCCAGGGCTCCAGAGTGTTTTTCCACCTTGGATCTAGGGACTAGTAACTCATCCCACCAAGGGCTCCAGAGCGTTTGTCTCAACCTAGGCTTCGTGACTAGTAACTCAACACAATTTGTTCAAAGGCTTCCCTAGTGTTTGTTCCAACCCACAGCCATAAGGAACATGAGCACCAAACATAAAACAATCAAGTGGAAAAAACCCACAATAGCATGGTTATCTAGGAAATGAAAAGGAAAGGCTAAAACCATAAATCATCAAGGAAATCACACATGCAACCTGTTACCTGCAAAGCAATCTAGCTATAATTATTGATGCAAGTATTTTCTTGCACTTTCCTACTTTCCTTTTCCTTCTTTCTCCAATCCAAGTGAATGCTAAAATGATCCGAGCATGCTTCAAGATTTCTCTAAGTGTGCAATAGTATGAGAGAATGAAAGAATGGAAGAGAGCTCCAAAATTGCACTGACAAAAGGTTATGAATTGATCCTCATAAGCCATTTTATCATTGAGGTCTCTATTTTCTTCATTTTTCTTTCATTTTTCCTTCAATTTCCCTCTCATGCAAATATGTGTCTCTTCACCTTCATTTTCTCCTATTTTCCTTTATTTCATAAAGAAAATACCAATTATTGCCACTATGCCTTTGTCATTGCCTTTGCCAATTTCCATAGCCATAAATTAATCACAAGTGATTCCCATCACTATGTTTTTCCCAACATTCATCTTGAAATACATGTCCCATGACCTTAGTCTTATTTTATTTACATGGAAAATCAACCAAGGGTTGTTACATTTAAAATATATGTAAATCCTAGAGAGACCTTGAAAAAAAGAGGGTAAATAAAAGTGTGTGCATACGGGCGTGCGCTCGCACACACACCCAAAATTTCTATGGACAAATAAATTTTGTGTAATATAAATCTTTAGTAGTTCTAGGCCATATGAGTGAAAATAAACTTCCCATTCGAGTTTGAGTTTTTGTTGTTTTTATTGTTTGTTAGCTAGGCTAAGTCTGGTCAGGGCCAACCCTAATTTTGAATGAAATAATGATCTATCCACCTACAAGATGTTATCACTAGGATAGAGCAATGCTCAGTCGAACGTGAACACCTCATGGGAACTTCCGAATTGAATTTGTCCACATGGTTGATTTGGATTGATTTGGTCTTAACAAGAGCTAAGACCCCTGAGGGTGGGGAAGCCTACTTCTTGAGCCTTATCACAACAGGTCCAAAGATTTCCCCCATAGGATTTGAAACTAGGTGGAGGGGATAAAATCCCATTGTGCCAACCTCTCGCTCATCCCACAAAGAAACACCATCTTAAAGTTTTGACCAAAACTTATTTTTGTTAAAATTAAGGGTAAACCTACTAGAATGAAAATAGTAAGAGAGGTAGTCATTAAGCCCTTAAAGTACCCTACAATAAACAAATAACAAGAAACCCATAAGAAGAGTTTATCCATACATTCATTCTTCCTCTAATAAAACAGTAAAATAAAATATCAAAAAGGAGGGGAGAGAGTGGGAAAAAAAATAACAAATTCATGAAGCAAATTTTGAGACCCACTCACTTCTACCAGAGTCTTCTATAAAATCCATGTCATGAAACCCTGAGCCTTACTTGAGAAGGTGAACAAAAAACTTGGAGTTATGTTGAAATTTTAAAGGAAAATGAGAAGAGGAAAAGTGAAAATGACATCGCTAAGTAAAGGTTGGAAAGCACTTTGCTTTCTAATTTCCATTGTTTTCTATTTCCATTTTCGTATTAAGAGTCACTAGAATAATTCTCATATAAGAGGAATGAGCCAAGTGGGGTATTTCTGTTCAATGTTATTTTTAATTTCCCTTTTTCTTTTAATAATTTTTATAGTTGATAAATATTACGTTATGTTTTTAAAGTTGATAAATATATTTTAGACACAACAATGTTAAGTTATATTTTAAAATTAATAATTTTTATAGTAAGAAAATGATATTTTGTTTGTTTGTTTATTTATTTATGCAACATATCTTATGAAAACTTCCAATCACTTGTTTTTTATTTCAAGAATGGTATGTAAGGTCAAAACTGATACAAGGTTAGTAAACAATAAGACTAAAATTTATTATATCAATATACTTATTATGAGCTCAACATGTCATATAATTATAAATTCAATGCGGAAGATAACACTCGAGCCCACAACTACTTATGTTAGACCCAATTGTTAGGAATATAATAAATATATTTATGTTAATGAACTCAGTGGGTGCATGGGTGATTTTTATGCATACTTAATGGAGAAAATGAAATAATTTTATTTATAAATAATAAGTACTAATAAAATGTGCACATTTAATGGAAGATTTATTACACCAAAGAAGAGTTGTCGTGGGGGGTGAGAGGGAGGGGTAAGGGGGTATTAATACATGGGCTTGAGTTTGGATGATAAATGGATGCATCCATGCAAATAAAATATAAATTGTACGTTCAAATTGTGTGCATGAATTGGGATTATTATGGAGGAGAGGAGATTGGTTAAGGGGTTCCATTTTTGAGTTGATGTTCCTTGTGAAAGTTTCTAAGATCATTAAGCTAGTTGAAGATGTAGTTGTGAGCATTGTATTAGATTTGGAATTGTGATTAGAATGTGACATTTTTTATGTTGGTATTGCCTTAGTGATTGAGGACTCAAGGGTTCGCAATTTTGAAGGAGAAACTAGTTGGGAGGATATTATTTTCCCCTAAATTGTTGCCCAAAATTGTTATTAATCACTAGTCACTACTTGGTATTATTTGGTGGATGTTGCTATGTGGATATGCACTACTACATATGGAATAATTTTTGAGGTTTTTCTGACAATGTTTCAACAATTACACACCAAATTTATAACAAATGTGATTAGAAGTGCTTGTGGGAAGTGTTTCATCACTTCATTGATACAAAACACTACCACGTGATAGCTAGGAAATATTTAATCCACCAAACTTTTATAATATTTTCCATCATAACTCAAATGAATATTTATATATCTTGTGTTAGACAAAATATAATTCCATGTGCCATTTAAGAGAAGGTCGAATCCGCCACATATCTATCACAATACCAACATTCATGGTTCATGGCACCACAACTCCAACAACCATTTCTAGTTTTCAAAACTTTGGTGAACAAAACTACCACATGGTAGTTGTGGAAAAATTAATCCACCAAACTTTCTTCGAGCCTTTTTGTCAAAAATTAGATGAAAATGTCTCATTATTATGTGTTTAAATAAGAAAATGGCACATGGTATTTTATGGGCAAGTTTGATTCCAGGCTACCCAATCAAAACTATTCCTCCTCCAAAGGCGGTCTCTGTTTCCAGTTCCACTTTGTCGGAGCGCATAGAGAGTCTTCAAAAGCTGGCACTTGTTGGGAAATGGCATTTCCCCGAAATGTCAGATAATGAAATGAGAATTTGGTTATCTACCAGATGGACGTCTGTGATCGGTTACATGCCGGTCACCTCTCGACTGATGAACGACTGGTATTCATTCCATTTCTTAACCCCAGAGGATCTTGAAATGATTCTTAATAAGGCTTGGGTTATTGGAAGGAGTTTTCTAGCCTTATCCCGGTGGTACGTGGGCTTCGACCCACTAAAAAATACGCCTTCCAACTGTATGATCTGGGTAAAGCTACCCAATCTTCCTCTGGAATTATGGTCCGTTGATACACTCATGGAGATCGGAAACTCTGTCGGAAAATCTATTTACGTGGATCCATGGGTCAGAGGGGAGAAGGACAAAAGGGTTGCATGGGTTCTGATTGAGAAACCATACAAAGGCGGCTATCCGGATCATATTGTGATTACATGGGAAGGAACCACAATCTGTCAAAGACTTGACTTTTGGGGTATACCCTTCCGCTGCTCTCTATGCCATAGAACAGGTCATCTATCTAAAAATTGTAGTCACGGGTTTAATCGCAAGCCTAATCGGCGGCCCCTATTTAGAAACAGACACAATGGCACCGGTTCTATGCCTGAAGATGCGGCTTTACTCCATGACCTGCCTTCCTCTCAAGTTAATGCCGCTTCTTCTCCTCAGTCAAATGCGCAGAAGCAACTAGATGACTCGACCGCGCCGGATTATGGATGCCCATATATTCCCGAGCCTAATAGTGACGTGCCAGTGCCATCCCCTCCTCCCCTAAACAAAGGAGATTTCGTGGTGGGATCTCACCCCATACTGCTCAGTTCATCATCCCTCTCACCTGCCTCTCCAGAGCCTACTAAAGGCAAAGAGCCAATGCCTTCACCGACGCTTAACTCTTCCCCGATGGAATCTCCGCTTAACAAAACCGATTCTGATATTGAACTTCTCCTTCTGAAGAATCCTTCTGTCCTTGAACCTATGACCATCCACAAGCCCTCCTTTCCATCCATTAGCCCCAACTCGGCTAAAAACATAACTGTCCGCAAGAAGCACAAAGGAGGAAGTCGCCATTTCAGGGGCAGAACAATTGCTACTGATTATGGTATTACTAATCTTTCCCTGGTCGAAGTCCCAGTCATTGATTCTGCTGATCCTCAGCCGCTTAGAGCATGTATGGCTGGTCAGCCTTCAAAATGACCTTTCTGACCTCTTTGAACATCAGGGGATTGGGCGCCCTCCCTAAATATCTGGCGCTAAAGGAGATTTTTGTATCGGCCCACTCACGTATTATTTTTATTCAGGAGACAATGCATTCTAGGAAAATGTCCATAGACTTTTTCAGAAGAATGTTTCCGTCCTGGTACATGGTTGCATCTGATGCCGAAGGATTGTCGGGTGGTCTGGCTGTGTTATGGGACCCGACATGGGTCAAGGCTAAAGCTTTCAAATGTTGTGCAGGTATTTTAATTTCAGCTTATGTCAGGGGACAATCAAAATTGCTCAACATCTTGAACATATACGCACCCTACAAGAACAGGTCATCCTTTTGGGATTTGGTATTTTCTTCTGGGATTCTAGACATTGAATCATTGCTGATCGCCGGTGATTTTAACGCTACTCTGAATTCAGATGAATGCTGGGGCAACTGTAGAAAGAATGACTCCATTGCTGACAGGCTCCGCTCAGAGTTTCTGTACAGGAACTTAATTGATGTCATTCCATGTAAAATGTCCCCTACATGGGAGAATGGCAGAACTGGCTCAGCTTTTATTGCCAAGAGGCTTGATCGCTTCATTATTAATGCAAGTATCGTCGCTGAATGGGGTATGCCTGCTGCAAGAACTGGAGATGACCACACATCGGATCACCGCCCCATTTTTCTTGATTGGCTGGAACCTCATCATAGGATGGGCTATTCCTTCAAATTCAACAGGGTCTACTTGTCGGATGATTCCTTCAATGAAGCCATAAAAAAGAAATGGAACGAACTAAAACAGTCTGAGGCGCTATCTCTTTCCTCTTTCCGCGAAAAGATTCAGTCCTTAAGGGAAGTGGCTAAGGACTGGACGATTAGACAGAAGATGAAGGATAAACAAGAGCTTGCGGCCATTAAAAAGGAAATAAGCGCCCTCTCTGATACAGTAAATTTCGACTGCCTATCTTTTGAACAGCAAAATCTATTCAGAACAATGGAGAAAAGGAAACAAGAATTATTACAAAAGGAGGAGTCATCCTGGAGACTCAAAAGCAGGGCGTTGTGGCTCAAGGAGGGCGACCGCAATACCAAGTTTTTCCATCATTTTGCAAACGCAAGGAGGAGCAAAAATTCTATATGGAGAATCCAAGACGGCAACGGGGGTTTTCTACATTCTCAGCACGAAATTTCGATGGAAGCTACGAGTCATTTTCAGAATCAATACAAGCGGAGGGTGACTGACATATCTGATGTCTTCTGGGCGATCGACCAAGTACCTCTTATGTTTGATGATGAGGCCAACTCTCAATTTTTTAAGCCCATCTCCGAAGAGGAACTTCAAGACGCGATCAAGAAATTCAAAAAGGACAAATGTCCTGGACCAGATGGCTGGTCGATTGAGTTCTTCTCGCATTTTTATGACATGTTCAAAGAAGATTTATTGGGGATGGTGGATGCCACTCGTATTTCTGGGCACATTAACAGTGCTTTCACTGCGACTTTCATTGCTCTGATTCCCAAAAAGGAAAGCTCTGAGTCCTTTGCAGACTACAGGCCCATCGCATTATGCAACATCCTTTTCAAAATTATATCAAAAATAATCGCTGAAAGATTGAAGCCTGTTCTTAATATCTACATCTCCAAGGATCAACACGCTTTTTTATCTGGGAGAAACATACTTGATGCTGTTGCCCTGGCACAGGAGTGTTTATTTTCTGTCTCATCCAAAAACACTGATGCTGCCTTTCTTAAGATTGATCTGGAAAAGGCTTACGATTGTGTTGACTGGGGATTTCTCAGGATTCTTCTTGCAAAAATCGGGCTGAGGACGCAAGGGATCAATTGGGTGATGGCATGTGTCGAAAATGTGTCATACTCTGTTATCATCAACGGCATCCCGACATCTTTTTTCCAGGCAGAGAGAGGGCTGCGCCAGGGCTGCCCTCTCTCCCCCCTTCTTTTTATACTTGTCATGAATTCACTTAGTTCTCAGATAAACAAAGCCGTTGCTGACAAGCGATGCCTCCCGGTCAAGATCTGTAAGAATATCTCTCTTTCTCACAACCTTTTTGTTGATGACATTCTTGTCTGTGCCATGCTCCAAAAATCTAGCTGGCTCTGTCTCTACGAGATCTTCCTAAAGTTTCAGTCAGCAACGGGGTTGGTCATCAACAAGATCAAATCTATGTTGTATCACAACGACACTCAACAGGAGCTGGCTCAATGGATTGCGGTGACATTTGGCATTAATATGGCGCCCATAATGGAGGGTTTTAGATATTTGGGGTTCCGTCTAAAACCTAAAGGGAACAGGCAACAGGACTGGCTATGGCTCGTGGACCGATTCTATAACAAGATCTCTAGCTGGGAAATGCGGTTCCTTTCACTAGGAGGCAGGCTCATCCTTGTACAATCAGTTTTATCTCATCTTGTTGTCTATTGGGCTCATCTTTACTTCCTCCCGGCCTCCATTATCAGAAAAATTGTGGCCCTGTCTGCTAATTTTCTTTGGGGTGGAAGATCCCACCTATCAAAGATTCATTTGGTTAAAATGGCATCCATCACGAGACCGAAGCGGGACGGTGGTTGGGGTTTACTTCATATGAAGACATTCGGTATGGCCCTCCTTTGTAAGACTTTGCACAGAGGCATCTTCGGCAATGGCATATGGAGTACAATTATCAAGCAAAAATATTTGAAAGACAGGCCGATTGCATATTGGTTCAGGAGACAGACCCTCGGCTCAAAAAGAGGGTCCGCCATATGGCGCAGCCTTAGAAAGATTCAGCCGCTCTTTATGTCCTTTTTAAAATGGTCCTTTCATTCTGGTTCTGGCATCCTGCTTGGTATCGACCCCACTGTTCATGGTCTAGAATCCTCGCTCTCCCCCGAGCTCATTGCTTTTCTCCACTCGAAGGGGTTTTTTACCTGGGACAAAGTGATCCGCTCCTGGTCCTCTTCGTCGCCGATCTGGAAGGATGGCGAAGATCTCGGATTGCCCCTTCCTCTGCGGCCCTCATGGTTGCTATAGACATTTTTGTGCCTTACAACATTGAGCATGAAATGTCCATAATCTAAGGGATCCAAAGTCCCTAAACATGTTGTTCCTACCCCTAGAGGAACAAGGCTAACTAACCACAACAATTCACAAAAGTTCTCCACCTGAAACTGCTCAAAAACAAGTCAATTCAGGATCATGTCAACTACTCCACTGACCATCTACGCTGAATGTCAATGGCTCCACTAGCTACCTGCGCTGAATGTCAACTCCAACACTGGCTACCTGCGCTGAGCGAGATTGGACAAGTGGCAGACTCATTCCTCAAGGTGTCAGAACCCAGGAAGCTTCCAAAATGACACTTGCCTCAGGGAATTCGACTGGTGATGAGTAAGAGGTTCCAAATCTCCAAGTGGAAGCAAGAACCTCCAAGTGGACTCAAGAACTGACAGAGGGAGAGGACACTAGTCAGATCTCAAGCTGACTCATCCTCTCTCCAAACATCTATATATGGATCTCTCCTCCATGAGATCTAGAGGCTGGAATTTGGTTATTGCAAAGAATTGCTGTTGGTTTGAGACTGGGAACATTGGGTGCTTAATGCTTTGAAGGGAGCTGAAGAAGGAATTCCATTCTGCTGGGAAGGAGATGCTGGATTGGAGCCCTATGGGTTGTATCTCTTCCTGAACCTTGTTATAAATCAATAAAGCTATCTTGATTCTTTCCTATATGCTGGTGTATTTTGTATGATTGCATTAGTGTATTTGATTTACTTCTAATCCTGAATCATTTATGAATATGTATATTTGCCTTTG
Organism: Pinus tabuliformis; assembly: GCA_031772625.1. Taxonomy (NCBI): domain Eukaryota; kingdom Viridiplantae; phylum Streptophyta; class Pinopsida; order Pinales; family Pinaceae; genus Pinus; species Pinus tabuliformis. The sequence continues at coordinate 1,215,301,477 of CM062819.1, read as the reverse complement.
TGTTGTGTTCTTCTCTTGTCGCAAGTAGCTGTTCTCTTGTCACAGGTAGCTGTTCTCTTGTGATCTCGTGGGATTCAAGTAGCTGTTCTCTTGAGCAAGCGAGGAGACAAGTAGCTGTGGACACCCAAAGAGAAGAGGATCTAGATCGAGGGACAACCGGAAGACAACGGTAAGTCTGCCGATCTCCCCTCTTTCCCATTTCATAAAGGAAGAAATCATAATAGCTGTATTCGTTTGTTGCTAAGGCGCTGTCACACCTTAGGTGGATAGGATCGTCTTGCATAGGCATTTTTCCCCACAACAAATTGGTGACTCCGCTGGGGAAATTGCTTTAGTCATTTTATTTGTGTTTACATCATTGTTTGCTTCATAGACTCAACAGCAACAATCGAACTGCTTCTGCAAAGTAGACTGTTGCTGCCTTGATCCTTCACTGGATTTTGTCTATGATCTGAACAATGGACTCACAAATGACTTTATGATCCTTTGTGATAGTCTTTAGTACCCTCTCAAAGCATCCCTTTGATTATACCTTGCTTGAGTTTCTAATTTGGCCTGAAACAGTTGATTTTTGAGCATTTTATGACCCAGAACCCAGGGGAAACGAGAGTTTCTCCTTCAGCGCAGACACTGTGAAGGCAGTTTGCATTTCAATGCAGGTCCCGTGAAGGCTACCTGCACTGAATGTCAAACCCACAGTGTTGGACTTGCGCTGAACCAGTTTAGCCTTGTGCAGCTGGGGTTCTCTGCTGTCTGTTGCCCTATTTTGATCTCTGTTTCTTGCAGCCTTTAACCAGCATAGGTACCAGTCTGATAACTCCTTTTCTTTGCTTAGATTCCGCCTCCTTTTGTACAAAGAGACTGTGAGTGTTTTTATGTGTTTTTACGTCATTTACAGTTTTCCTTTGCATGAGTGAAATAATCATCCTGTAGCCCTTGATTCAGATCTGATTGGCTATGATCTTAGGAGAGAGTTCATTGGCTGTTTGCAGTTGATTATACATTTGCTTGTGCTTATTGGTTTGAGTTTGTCTCTTTTAAGTGTCGAAACAAGTATTCATTTCGAAAGTCGCAAAGTGATTGTAATCTCTTCTACCCTTGTTGATTTCGAAAAAAGTAAACTTGTTTGTATCTGTCATTTAAAAGCAAATTCAAAGTTGTACAAAAAACTTTCTTTGTAGGCATCAATACTAAGAAAGAAGAAAACAAACACCTGCATTGTGCATTTGCATTTTGATAAGTTTGCATGATTGATTTAGGAAAGAGTGCATTAGAGTGTGCTGATTGCTCTTTGAGAAAAGATAGTGTCTTTCTTTTCCCTTAGTAGCTAGGATTTTCAAAGTTGAAAGGATAATAAAGCTTGCTTATCATCTTAGACTGCATTTAGGAATTGTACCATACATCTCGTGGTGATCCTGAAAGGCAAACTTCTAAAAAAGATCAACTTAAAATAAATTGAATGAACCTAACAACGCTTTGCAACATAACGCACAACATAGAGGTCTAGGCTAGAGACGTGTTCCGGCGTCGTTAAGCCTAGTGACTGTCGATCTCGTGGAAGGTGGGTGATTCCTCCTGAGGGACGATAGCGCTAGTACGGATTGTGCTCCCATGTACCGTCGCGTATATATTGGGAGACCCCTATAGGCATATATCCTTTATCCTTAGGAAGTCGTGTCGGCTGCCCTACTGATCGCAATGCAGTGAACACAGCATTCACGAAGATCGATACCCTAAAAAGTATTCTGCGGTTTTGCGAAAAGTTTGGCACACCCTCTGCCTAGATCTCCAGAGCAGTTTCTTTTGGCCTTTTTCAGAATCTATAACAGAAAACGTCCATCCGAGCATTTGTCACTTCGGGCTCGTTAAAACATCGAAGGAGACTAGAGTCATCTTTAGCTTTTTCTCGACTCTTTAAAAGTGAAAAAGCAAGTTGTGTCTAAAGCGTCGTTAACAATTTATTTTAAACGGAACAATCACCCTTTATTCCCGCATTGATCTTTAGGTTGAAAAGATGGAGCACACCAACCAAGGAATTCCTCTTGGTGGAAATCCTAGTCCCTTCTCCTCTTGGGGAGATGTTGGTGCGCCCCACATGGCCACATTGTCGCTTCCAGGACTGACAATTGGCCTACCAGTCTGGCTCTTTTCAACCAATGTCGTTCAGAATACCACCATTCCTGAACACTCGAGTCAACAGTTAGATCAGACAAGAGTTGCCTCCCAGCCTTCCACTTCATCTTCCTCCCCTCCTTCCTCTTTGCTTGACAGAACTGGTCGAACAAAAAACCGGGTTCCTAAGGAGAAGAAGGAGAAGAAGAAGAAAGAAAAGAAGAAGAAGGAGCCTAAGGCGACTGGGGGCAAACAAGTGTCATCTGACAAAAATCCACACACAGCACTCGTAAGGCCTAAATCACCATGCGTCATATGCAAGGGAGACCACTTCCATAGAGATTGTCCCTGTATCCCCCGGATACTAAGAGATTGGTCCCCCCGTTTGCACAATTCGGTAGCATCGACCTCTGATAACCATGTCGACTGCTCACCCTCAACTAGTGGGAGTGAAGCCCCAGGACAGAACGGGAAAGCTAAATTTCCCTGCAGACTATGTGAAGGCGACCACGCCATCCACCGTTGTCCCTTCTTAGACGAGGCAAAAAGAGTTCTGGAAGATCGCTCGATTTTACGAGCGCAACTTCCTCCTGGATATCAAAAACTCTTGCCAAGTCCCTCGCTAGTTGAGAACCCGACTGACCCGCCCAGGTGGTCAGCCGAAGCACCTGTCATTGAAGATGAATCGTCTGAATCCATACCTGACGAAAGTATAAAGGTTGAAACGGCAGTTGACCCGGTTTTGCCTTCAGAGGCTCTATCTTCAAATGACACCATCACAGAGGAGAATAAAGATGACACCGTCCAAATTCTCTTCATCAGCACTAACTCTAATGATCAAGGGGGCAATGCCACCATTCCTTTATCGCAGGAAGGAAGTTCATCAGAGCGATATCCGGCCGTATACTCGGTCCCACCACCAAGCAACCTGGTTGTGTCCTTCGACTGGAACCAACTAGGCAGACCCCGCTTGCTAGCTAGCATACCATTCAGAATTATTGTCCAAATATACAGAATGGTAATGGCTGGCACAGTTATTGATGAAGGGGCATCTGTGAGTATCCTTTCCTCTATTGCTTGGAAAGCGCTTGGTTTGCCTGCGCTTTTGCCTGAAATGAGAAATCTATCAGGCTTTGATAAAGGAACCAGTCGACCTTTAGGGATCCTCCCCAATGTGCCCATAACATTGAAAGGGAAGACCGTTCAAATGAACGTGATGGTCGTTCAAGGACCCTTGGATTACAACCTACTCCTTGGACGAGACTATATATATTGCATGGGAGCCATCGTCTCATCACTCTTTAGAGTAATGTGTTTTCCGCATGAAGGAAGAATGGTCAAGCTCGTGGACCAACTTTCATTCCCCGGATCACGCATCGCAAATAGTCATATACCATCCCTAAATGGTCTATTCACGCAAGAAGTGTCTCAACCCACGGTCCGTCCTCCTGATGAGCGCGAGTAATCCGGGAGGATATGACCGGGACCCAGGGGGCATGCGTCCTGGCTTGCTTCGGCAGGGAAACTTTGGGTATAGGGTAGGTTTCCGCGGGAGAATATGACTAGTCCGTACCCCGTCCGTAGAGGAAGAGGGGTTGTTCTAGAATAAGATTCTTTTGTCAAAGTTATGTGAGTCGGCGGGCATCGTCGCTCACTGATGGTAGACATCGCCGAAGAATTGTTTTATTCGTAGCCGCGAACGAAACAATCTTTGGGTAACCTGAAAGAGGTAAACCTCTCTCGTTAAAACAAATTTTTTGATGGAAAAGAAGTAGAGGTAACCTTGAAACTCTGTCTTATGCCTGGGGGCATGCAAACCTTTTGGAGTGTAAGCAAGGGTCGACTATTTATTTTTTAAATTTTTAGGACCTCTAACCCTTTAAACTCGTAGGATTAGTCGTTTCCGAACTTGCATAACGAAAGGATCCGGGGCAAAGCTTACGTGAGATGAAGCTCCATAAAAAATAGCATCTCCAATGAGACATTCTTATCATATGACTGGTATAACGAGCAGTTTTAGCATAAAGTTCATGCTCGTTAAAAAATAAACGCAAGATCCGAGCAGTTTTAACGCGGAATTCATGCTCGTTAAAAAATAAACATAAGCTTGAGCAGTGTTTTGGCGCATTCAAGCTCTTTAAAAAATGAACCCATTACCGGTAAAATAACCATTGTGTACGTAACCTTATCAGCCATAAAAGCCTTGGTCGTGTTTGCACCGTCACCTCCACCTTTCATTTGGCCGATCGTTTACCTCCATATGATTGTTTACCCATTTTGAGGAACAGCTGCGAAGAGTGATTTCACCTAGCCATCCTTGTGACACTGCCGTGATTGGAAAATTCCAACTTGTACCTGGAATCAGCTGCTAACCCTGTTCATCACTCGTTCCTCAGAAGACGAGTATTCTTTAAGCTCTTTTCAACTGACTCGTAAAATATGAAAAGATTGCCGAGTTTTGGCCTTCCAGCTCGTTAAAGCGACCGTAAGTGCTATCCCTCCTCTAGATTTTAATCTTTTTGGACCTGAGGGATTATTGCACAAAAAGATCGAGCGCTTGTTTTGTTCGGCTCGTTAAAACTATCGAAAACTCATCCCTTCTGTATTGTTTTACACTTTTTCGGACTTAAGGGATTAGATGACGAAAAAGGACTTTTGGAGTTAAATTTACGTACCTTTTCAGACTCTCTAAAAATGAAAAGGACCGAGTTATCATTGTCGTTAGACTCGTTAAACCACTAAATAGCGACAAACTTGTCTTTAGACGAGAACGAGTTTCACTATCGCTAGACTCGTTAAAACATAGCGATGGGCTTTCCCGAAGGGCAGGTTATAGAACAAGCATATGTTATCCTCCTCAAGCTTGACAAAAATAAATAGGTACTGGTCAGCAATGACTGGGGAAAAATTGGGAGAAAATCGAGAAAACTTTGATGGTAGCAGGTCGCTCTTGAACATGACACTTTTCCTCCGTACCACAATCGGGTTGGGTTGTCTCATTCACCGGTCACATCACCATGGTCTCGCCATACCATCCATATTTGGGGTAATGCTACCAATCCATCGCATCAATGTCGCCATATGTTCAAGAGAAGTCATTCAGAAAAGAGTCAATCGGGTCCCATCCACTACCATACATTATCCTTCATCCACTCATGACCGCCACCCTGAATCATATGTCACAGATCGTTTTCACCTCCATTAAAATCATTAGCTCCGTTCCGTGTCACTGATGTGGGATTCATTAAGGCCCTCCTGTGATGGATCGCTTCTTGTCGACATCAGCTCATTATCCAAGAAGTTGATCTAGGGATAACCCCTTCAGTACTTTGAAGCTTGCATGCCTCAATGGCAAGTTTCTCACTTCCGGTGACAGGTATACATCAATGACCTTCGACCGAAAGATTTTGCGTGGTGTTCGACGCCAAGTCCTTTATTCACACCACGTGAATTGTACTGCAGTACTTTGAGGGTCATTATCATTATCGGTGATTCCTCTCGCGCTTGTTAACGGTTTACATCATTGACCGGTAATCAAGCGATGTCTTTCCATGTTCGACTTCAGCACAATTCTCACATGGATCGACTTGTACTTAGAGTGAAGATCGAACGAGTTTGAAGACCCCGGATCTAGTTTCATCCATCCGGGCTGCGATATATATTCAGGAAAGATAAAGACATTTGACATGTACATCATTGCAGCAGATGATCATCCTACTCAAAGGATGATAATTTCGCCAAAATTATCAGTCTACCATCAGACGATCGTCTGTTCTATGTACAAAAATGAATTTATAAAGCTGAGCATGGGAATGCCCGCCTCAGCTAGATCATGAAAGCAGTATGAATCATAATGTATTGTATTGTATCTTATTACAGGTCTCCTCCCAGCAAATGGATGAACTTCGGACCCTCCTGGATAAAGCATTTCACCCGATAAACGGCCTCATACTTTAGGGGGCAACTGTTATAGACATTTTTGTGCCTTACAGCATTGAGAATAAAATGTCCATAATCTAAGGGATCCAAAGTCCCTAAACATGTTGTTCCTACCCCTAGAGGAACAAGGCTAACTAACCACAACAATTCACAAAAGTTCTCCACCTGAAACTGCTCAAAAACAAGTCAATTCAGGATCATGTCAACTGCTCCACTGACCATCTACGCTAAATGTCAATGGCTCCACTGGCTACCTGCGCTGAATGTCAACTCCAACACTGGCTACCTGCGCTGAGCGAGATTGTACAAGTGGCAGACTCATTCCTCAAGGTGTCAGAACCCAGGAAGCTTCCAAAATGACACTTGCCTCAGGGAATTCGACTGGTGATGAGTAAGAGGTTCCAAATCTCCAAGTGGAAGCAAGAACCTCCAAGTGGACTCAAGAACTGACAGAGGGAGAGGACACTAGTCAGATCTCAAGCTGACTCATCCTCTCTCCAAACATCTATATATGGATCTCTCCTCCATGAGATCTAGAGGATGGAATTTGGTTATTGCAAAGAATTGTTGTTGGTTTGAGACTGGGAACATTGGGTGCTTAATGCTTTGAAGGGAGTTGAAGAAGGAATTCCATTCTGCTGGGAAGGAGATGCTGGATTGGAGCCCTATGGGTTGTATCTCTTCCTGAACCTTGTTATCAATCAATAAAGCTATCTTGATTCTTTCCTATATGCTGGTGTATTTTGTATGATTGCATTAGTGTATTTGATTTACTTCTAATCCTGAATCATTTATGAATATGTATATTTGCCTTTGTGTTGTGTTCTTCTCTTGTCGCAAGTAGCTGTTCTCTTGTCACAGGTAGTTGTTCTCTTGTGATCTCGTGGGATTCAAGTAGTTGTTCTCTTGAGCAAGCGAGGAGACAAGTAGCTGTGGACACCCAAAGAGAAGAGGATCTAGATCGAGGGACAACCGGAAGACAACGGTAAGTCTGCCGATCTCCCCTCTTTCCCATTTCATAAAGGAAGAAATCATAATAGCTGTATTCATTTGTTGCTAAGGCGCTGTCACACCTTAGGTGGATAGGATCGTCCTGCATAGGCATTTTTCCCCACAACAATGGTCTGCTGCCATTCACTGTTTCGAAAGGAAAGGTATTTCCCAATCTGGTCTTAAAGATGAGTTAGTCTGGTCAATGGGGATCGCCAACCAGTTCGCGCGTGTCAAAGATATATATGCATCTGTCTCCTCATCTCTCCCGCCGCTGCCCGGTCCCCTTTTTCCTTTCAAATTATGGAAATCCACAGTTCAGCTCAAGGCTGTTTTATTCTCCTGGCTGGTTTTCTATAACAGGAACCTGACATGGGAGGTTCTCCAAAGAAAAGGCTGGACGGGCCCCGGAAGATGCTGCATGTGCTGTCAAGCGCTCGAGACAAACTTCCATATGTTTTTTCAATGCCCGGCTACGACCCAAATTTGGTATGAACTCTCCTCTTCATATGGTTTTCCTCTCCAGATTTTCTCTTCTGTTCTGGATGCTTTCAGATGGTGGTCGGATCAGCGGCCTGCATGGAGATCCTTATTCATTTTCACGTGCTGGACCTTGTGGAAATGGCGGAACGCTTGCATCTTCCAGGAATCCAGGGCTCCTCTCTCCTCCACTCTGATCCTTATATCTGCTATGATTGACCCATCCTGATCCTGCTGTTTTTTTTTCTATCGCCTTTTTGCTCTATGTCCATTCTCTTCTGGATTGCTTCTCTATGTTCAATGTTATGGTTACAGGTTGATCTATGCTTCTTTCTTGGATTATATCGGTTCGTCCTCCTCTGCTATCGTCTTCTTCGATCTGCCTATCGGCCAGCATATGATGTTTTATGTATGGTTTCATGTCGATTTGCGCTTCTCGGTCATCTTCATATGCTGTTTTTGGCCTGCCTGTTGGTCATCTTCTCATGGCTTATATGTAATGTTTTATTCTCACCTGCTCTTATCCTATTGGCCTGTCTTGATGGCCAGCCTCATATGTTATTTGTATTCGCTCATTATATTCCTGAATATAATATCATCATGTTTTTTTCCTCTGAAAAAAAGAAGAAGTGAGAGGCATAAGGATTTCGAGAGTCATAAAAATAAAAATTACGAAATGTGTAGTACCAAACTGGGGAGGGCCCGAAATGGTATATGGTGAGGCGAGGTTTTCGGGAGTTATAAGGAGGGTTGTAAGGTGCGAGGTATAAGGGACATTGGGGCTTGGAAGTAAGAAGATTTTGGAGGTGAATTTAAAAAGGAGTTATGAGATGGAAGGGTCTCGAGTGAGGGAGTACGTGAGGTGAGAGGAGGGTCACGTGGAGTGGGTATTTCTCCTTTATAAAAGATTAGAACTATTTTGTAAAATTGGGATTTTGGATTTTTTTAATTTTGAAATTGGGATTTGAAATAGACTTTTGAGATTGGGATCTTGATATTTCCATAATATTATAAATATATATATATATATTAGTTCTCGGTTGCGGTGCTTCTATAGGATCGATCTTGATATTTCCATTATATATATATATTCTCGGTTGCGATGGTTCTGTAGGATAGTTAACAAAATAAAAACTAATAAAAACAATATTTACATTTAATTTATTAAAATTAAAATTATATACATTTTGTACATTTTTAGCCTAGGCAGTAAAAATCATCAAATTTCAGGTAAATACCATTTATAAATTGTGAATCCAAATGGCAAGAAACAAGAACCGATGGAAAGTTAGCGAAAAATCAAATGCAATGAAACAATCAGAAGAGAAATTTGAAGAAAGTAAAAATCTCACAAAAATTTCGCACACTTAACCAAAAGAAAATATTAAAAGGTGATTTAGCCAAAATTTACAAAAAGGGTCCCCATTATTATTTGAATATAATAAGTTAAAAATGGGGGGATTATGATTTCACCACAACAACACCCTATGTCAAAATAGAGACAAATGAGAAGGCATTTGTGACACAATTCATGTTGGCATTTTCCACTAGATATTCATTGATGTCATTGAAGTTACGACAATAGAAAAACATTATAAATAAATTGATATTGTACATTGAAATCCATGCTTATAATTCATTGGATATGGCTCGTAACTAGTTTTAAGGCATATGCATTTTTGATAGATATCATATTATATTTCATTTTAAGTTCTTGATTACACCACTAAAATTTGTCCCACATGGCATATGAAGTTGTCATCACTCGATCAATATGTTAATCCCATATCATAGTTGGATTCAGTTTTAGAATGGAAAATGGGACCAACAAATGCTAACAATGATGAAGATTTGGCTTATGGGCCTTCAACTAAAAAACTAATCAAGCAACATTTAGTGAAGTGGAATTCATTGTCTTACCTTCAATATTTATGGATTCCCCTAGAATATTCTGAGAAGGTTTTCAAGGCATACCCGTACCTCACAATAAGAATAAACAACTTTCTTTTCCAAATGGTTTCTATGAATATTTCATAATAGAATTGAGTTCCAATTTGATCATAGTGGACAGTTGTGGATAGAATCATTGCTGGCATGATGTCTAGATAAAACTTGTCAAAAATAAATTTGTTAAAGCATCAAAAGTAGGGTTTCCATAGAAGGTTTTCCAGAAATCTTTTTCATATGGAAACCAATAGGGATTACCTTCAATGATAGTTGTGATATGGCAAAGAATAAATTGTTCCTGCAAAAACAAAGCATATACTAGGGATGGTGGATGACAATTCAGTAATTCTTGAACAAGGGATCTTATCTATTGTTTTTATTTCCCTTGTTTATCCACCTATTCATGTGAAGCCTCCAACCTTTCCAAATTCTCTTTCCACTATTCCTTCTCTAACCTACAGAGATTCAGGTCATCTTCTCTTCTCCTCTCCATATTTTTGAGAGCTTTTTGATGCATTTCCAAAGGAACAACATATTTCTAATAAGAGATTTCTAATGTCTCCCCTTTTTTGAATTCTTCCTACAAGAATTTAGAGGTGGTAACCCCAACTTCCTCTATCTTTATTTGTGGTTGCATCGATGCCTCCCTAAATTCTACATCCCAAGGCTCATTCCATTAAGAATGCGGTTTTTTTCTTGGTTTCTCCATTGATTTTCCTTTCTTAATTGGAGTGTTCAACTCTGCCAGCCTAAGTGACCTTCTCAATCGCTTATTCAAATTCTTAATCATTTGTCCCAACCTCTGATTTTATTTCTTTGGTTTTGCTATTCGTTTCACAAAAGCGGAGAGTTTCTTGTCGCCATTTGGGGCACTAGGTTCCCCTTCTTCCCTCTTTATACTCACAACATTTTCAGTTTTGATTGGCTTTTCTGTAGTAGGTTCTTGCATAGAAACTACAATGTTAGTATTTAGGTTCTTGTCGGGTTCTTGTGTAACTGGCACATTACTTTTTTCTATAGGTCGTTCTTGTGTAGTAGCTATAGTTTCAATATATTCTTCCTTCTTTATATTTACAACATCCTTTATGCTAATTGGGTTTTCTATAGTTTGTTCTTGTGTAACAACTATGGTATTAATTTCTTCATTCATGTTAGGTTCTTGTGTAACTGGTGCATAACTTATTATTGTAGTTGGTTCTTGTGTAACCATTACAGCATCACTTTCTGTGTTTTTGCTAGGTTCTTGTGTGACTGGCACATCATTTCCAATTTTTCCAATTACTTCAACAATTATCTCATCAACTTCACCAATTCTACTAGTTCCTAGTTCTTATCAACCAAGCGCTCCATTCCTCTTCTCAACACTAGTGGTGTAAATATGGGTGCTTCATGTAGTTTGAGTCCCATTGACCTCATTCTTTGCCTAGGTAAGAACAACACAAATCTTCAGCGGACTTCCTTCTCTTTTGAGGGGTGATTGGTGTTGCATGTGGTGTTTCCTCAATCTTTGGAAATTTACATTCTTCATCTGGAGGATTAATTCCAGTATTTTCCTTATTTTCCTCCAAAGGTGGTGGCATGGGATTTCTAGGTCCCTATTTATCCTCAACCTCTTTGGGATTGCCATCCTGATCACAAAATACTTCTTCATTTTGCATAGGTTCATTTATTTCTCTTTTCTTGTCTTTACCTGGTTCCCTCTATTGATTCATTCAAAAATCCTAGGAATTTCCCCCATGTTTGTTGAGTATTCCCAAGGGCATTAGGGACTGGAAGCTTAACTAGCCCATGGTTTATATTTTCATTGTGGGGTGCTTCACACCATTCTTATTGCGAGCCATATGTTACAATTTTTCTAGCATGAAATACAAAATATTTAACAAAGCCTTATGTCATAAATCTGATAGAAATTTCAAATGGTAGTTGAATATTACCTTGTATCGACCTTCACACATTAGGTACCTCTAAACAAAAAAGTTTTACATTCTTCCAAATATCTAGTAAGGAGTCTCGCACATACCCTCTTCCACACAACTGTAGAAGTATGCCTTCCCTAGTAAGCTCCTTGTTGTTCCTACTAGTGACGTCCTCCTGCCAAACCATTGTTCCCCTTCCTGAGGAAGTCCCATCACCCTTGCTACTGTTTCTTATGTTATAGTGAATTCCATTCCCTTGACCACGGTTTCTCATCATCTAAGTTCTGGGAAAATTCCAGTGTAATTCTTGTATCAAAGCCCTATAATATTTCAAAATATGTCGTCCACCCCACATTCTAAAATACCTGATATGTTTCTTGGTTCTCCTATAATTGTCACAATTTTTCTAGTTCATGGTGAAATATTGAGCCTCCCATTCTACAAGTTGAATTCAACTCAATGACCAGTGAATGAAGCTAGAGTTGTTGCTTGGTAGTGCATACAGCTTGTGGGGGGTGGTGTTTCTTTTCTAAATTCGGTAAGTTTCTAGCTTATATTTGGTCAGTACAGCTACCTTGATTGGTTATTATGGAAAGAGGTGTATAGTGAAATTATCGAGGGTAGCACTTCTTCCCCCCAACTTAAATTTTTGAATGGACACGTTCATAGATGGGATAGGTGATGGCCGAGTAATGAATCATATGTATTTAAAATAATAAATAGGCATCAAGAAATTTCATAGTTGATTTGATCTTACCGTGAATGAGGTTAGAGTTGTATAGTTGGCAATTGTTGACATGATGTATTTTCATGATGTCGATGTGTGTGCATATATTGCTGCTAAGTTGGTGGTAATATTAGTAGGGTTTTATTGGAGAGAAAGAACATGCAAATTTTGACAATGATATTGCTTGGCAAGTGTTGGCGATTTATGGTGTTGTTACTTGACAAGTCTCAACAACTGATGATGTTGTTACATGATCCAAATTTATGCAGGAATGAAAAAAAATATAGATATACACATAAACACAAAGGTGCATCATAACTAAAAATTCATTTCATTAATATCAAAGAACTGAAATATGCTTACATAGAGAAATGGAAATAAACTAGCTCGGGCGATGGTATCTTATCTCTAAGAAGATATGTGGCAGCTACATGCCTCTGAACTGTGTTACAATGAGGCTCAAGGGAATTTTTTATTATTGAACAACAAGGGAAAACCCTAAACAACCAAAACCATAACCCCAGAAGATGGAACGCCAAGAGTTTGTGGACCCCGTTGGGGCTAGTTGGGCAGCCAACTTCCCAGGGTCGTAACTTGATCCTATTATCTATGTTTGGCACGTACAATACCTCCTTGGAAAGATATCTCCAGGTACTATAGGATTCTCCATTAACCCTTTCTTATTGCTAGAGGCCTTGTTACAAACCTCAAAAAAACGTCATTTAGGGGGTCAAAACTGCTTTGGAAGTTCAGTACATGAAAAACTACTAAAAATAGTAAATGATGCTATAAACAAGGAGACTGATGAAATTGATTGGAGATCTAGATGGAATAGGCAGGTGGCCACCAATATCCACCTGGATTAGTTCTCACTCCTTAGGAAGCAATAGTCCCCATTGCATGCATATCCTCCAAGAGGTGAGGAATTTTTTGTTAAACCTGGTCCCTCCTGAACCACTTTCCCTGGTGAAGGAATATGCTCACTTTGACAACTTGATATAGCTAGACCCTCTGTTGGCGATTTTTCTTGATCTGCATGTCCAAGATCCAATCAGTTGTGGCCTATTGAATACTGGGTGTAGGCCAAGGAATGGTGGTACACTGAGCTCGAAGGAATTATCCCCTACAACCTTTGTGATGGTGTATGGTCCATATCGGAGAGGTCGAAGCTTGCGGTGGGGCCCAGTGAGGTGTTCCTTCTGCAGATGTAGACAAACTGTGTCGTCCACCTAGAACTTGTGTGGCACCTGATGTTGATCATGTCACTACTTGTACTTAGCATTGTCCAATATGTCATGGACCTATTAGCAGATGTACTGAATACACTCAATTAAGTTGTTGTCCCTGTCATCTTCGAACTGAACATGAGCTAAATCTGCCTGAGTAACTGCAAATGGTATGGCCACATCAATGGGACATAGTGACTTGAATCCCAATCCCACCTGAAAGGGGTTGTGGCCAGTTGAGCTATAATGATCTATGGTGTAGTTGTGTTGGACATAATGGAGGCTTTCATCCCATGTGTGTGGACGCTTTGATTTGTACATGCGCATAATGTGTATGATCATCATGTTGACAACCTCTATTTGGCCATTAGTTTGGGGGTGGAAAGTCATGGACTTAGTGAGCTTGGTATCCAACATTGACCAGAGACTTAATCAAAATTTACTTTGGAACCTGTTGTCATGATTTGAGATAATGGACTGTAGGATCCCAAAGTGTACCCACGCTCATTCAAAGAAGAGGTTAGTAGTGGATTCTATGGTGATACTCTTCTTGCAGGTTGCTAGAATGGCCATCTTAGATAATTTGTCGACGACCATAAAAACACTGTCATTGCCATGCTTAGTATAAGGAAGGCCTGACATGTAATCCATGGAGATAGATTTCCAAGGCAGACTAGGAGTATGCAAAGGAGTATATAGGCCTTGCTTCTTGATGGTCAATTTTGAAATGGCGCAGGTAGTGTAGGATCCGATGTACTTCCCAACATCTTGTCGAAGGTTCGGCTAATAAAAATATTTTTTCAGCACTGCCACTATTTTTTGTACCCCGAAATGTCCAGTGACCCGACTATAGTGCACCTCCCAAATCATCTTGGCACACTCACTTGAAGGAACACAGAGGTGTCCTAGGTGGCATAATAGTGCATCCTGGTGGTGAAAATTTGGAACTTGCTTACCTTCCAAGAGTGTCTAGTATGTGTTGTTGAATTCTGGATCATTCTTGTAAAGATGAGGCCACCCCACAATCGCATGCCCACAAGAGTCGAGCACAGTGGTCAGCACCATGACCAATGGTTAGTTGAGGTAGTCTGCAACATTTTTGGTGTTTCCCTTCTTATACTTAATGTTCAAATGGAATTTTTTTAGGTATGTGGACCATTTTTTATGGTTATAGTTCTGCAACTTCCCTTGTGTCTGTATGAACTGCAGGGGTCTATGGTATGAGTGGATGATTGTTCCTTCACCGTAATGTAATGCTTCCATTGTCGGAAAACCTACACAATGGAATACATCTCTTTGTCATAGGTGGGATACTTTCATACTGTTTCTGTAAGTGTCTCACTGTGATATGCCACTAGATGCCCTTAATGAGTAAGAATTGCACCAATAGAATAGTTGGAGGCATCTGTCTCGATCTTAAATGGTTTTTGCAGGTTTGGTAATGTGAGCACTGGTGCAGAGCAGAGGTGATGCTTTAGGTAGAAAAACGCATTTTGTTGGGATTCAAACCACAAGAAATTTTCTTTCACTCCTCCCTTGGTGACTTGACTCAAAGGCCAAGTGATATGAGAGAACCCAAACACGAACCTGCGGTAGAAGTTGGAAAGACCCAAAAAGCTCCGAAGCTCTGTTAGAGTGGTTGGGGCTGGCCAATCTCGAATGGCTCGTATCTTGGCTAGGTCCACATGCACACCCCACTCATCAATGATGTACCCTAGATATTGAATTTGGGTCATACCAAAAGTGCATTTCTCCAAATTGGCACACAGCTTGTGTTTCCACAAGTTTTGGAGGACCTATCAAATATGGTGGATGTGATCTTCCCAACTCTGACTGAAGATCATAATGTTATCCAAATACACCACCACAAAGTAGTTGGCGAAGGATCGCAAGATTTCATCCATCAGCCTCTTAAAGGTTGCGGGGGAATTCGTCAACTTGAAAGTCATGACCAGCCATTCGAAAAGACCCTCCTTGGATTTGAAGGAAATATTCCACACATTGGAAGGTTCGATTGGTACCTGGTGATAACCGAACTTCAAGTCAATATTAAATAAATATTTGGCCCCTTTGATCTAGTCCAAAAGGTCATCAATTTGTGGGATTGGATACCTATTCAGGACAGTGATCTTGTTCAGTGCCTGATAATCAATATAGAGTCTCCAAGTCCCATCCTTCTTCTGTACAACCACGATCGGGTTCCCACAGGGTGATGAACTTGGCTTGATGTGCCCTTTCTACAACAACTCTTAAATATTCCTCTTGATTTCATCATTCTCCAGAACAGAGCGTTAATAGATCGATCCATTTAGTAGAGGCTTGCCTGGGGTCATATTGATGGAGTGCTTGACCTGACAGTGTAGAGGTACCCATATGGGTGAGTTGAAGATGTCCCTGTACTCCTCCAAAACCTTGTCCATCTATTGCTATCGTGCAGAGGAGCCATGTCTGGAGGTCATGGCCACAATATTCTTCTTTCCTTGAGGGTGAATCATAAGGAAAACAAATTTCCTGGTCTGGGAAATGATATTATTTCATTTCTTTGTAGTAATCAAAGAAATGGTGGTAGGTGGTACTACCTCCAGTATCCTGTACAACTTATTTCCCAAAGTAATAATAACAGTGCGAGGCCCAGACTCATACACAACATGGCGCTTCCACAAGTATGTTTGGCTTAATAATACATCACAAACTTCAAGAGGAGAAACATTACACAATACCTCATCTGTGAAGGGCTTGATGTTGTAGGGAAGGCAACACTATTGGCTGACATGGATATATTTCCCTTGGTGAATCCACCTGATGGTGTACGAATGCAAGTGTGGTATGTTCGGTAGGCTCAACTACTTCATGACCTCTGCTGAAATGAGGTTCTTTTGGCCCCCACCATCGACAATGAACTACAGTGGAGAACCCTTCACCAAGATTTGTGAGTGGAAGAGTCACTCCCCATCCTTCAGATCTTCGGGTTCATCCTTCTAGATCTTGGCCACCAGTGACTGCTTAGCTCGACACTTACTTGTGTTGTGAGTGGGGCTCTTATGGAACTCACACCATTTCCCTATGTCCTCATTTTTATTCATGGTGTTATTCTTTTCTTGTGGCTTTGGTGTGTTATTCTAGGTCACCCCACCTTGGCTTTGTCCTTTGTTCTATTGTTTGAGGGTGCCTTTCCCTTGCTTCAAATTCACAAATCCAAAGTCTCGCTTCTTCTATTTAAATTTCTTCTTGATCTTGACAGCATATTGATAGGTGACACCAAGAGAGGAGATGTCCAGGAACTCCATTGTGTCCTAGATTTACTGGTGCATACAGTTGCAGTACTTGAGTACCAAATGCCGCTCAGAATACTTGATACCCATATTCGTCTGAATGGTATGGAAAACATTTTTGAACTCCAACACATCTTGGTCCCTTCTCTACCACAAAGTGGTCTACTTTATGTATTTATCTTCATAGCTTCCAACAGGGTAATATTGTTCCTTGATGGCATCTTGGAAAGAATTCCAAGTGGGTGCAGCTAAAAATAGTGAGGATTCCCTCTCGTCCTTTTGTTCACAATAGGTTTCCCACCAGTCCTTTACATGTGGGGCGACTTTTAGGAGTGCAAAAGTAATCTTTTCCCGATTGGAAAAGTCATGAACTGAAAAATATCCTTCCAAAAAATTTAACCATATGTCTATGGCATTTGCATCTATTTGTACCTTAAAAGGAGTTGTGCCTCTAGAGTGGTTGCTAGATGAAGATGTGTCCTCTATGCGTAGTTGCCGAAATATCTCAAAAAAGTTATCAATCATCGCGTTCCTTTGTCGCTCGAGGGCCTCTTGAGCAATATTTTGAAAGGCTCTCCTATCCCCTCATATTTCTTTTCTTCTTCCATGGGAGGTCATCAGGGTTTGCGAGGACAATCTTGCAAAGATTCAACTAGTTCAAGCCTTAATTCCTTATACCCTAACCTCGTTGGGGACATGCAAATAAAATCATAGAAAGAGAAGATCGCTCTAATATCACTGATCTGAACTTATATAAAAACATAACAAAATACAAATATACACATAAACACAAAGATGCAGTAGAAATAAAACTTCATTTCATTAATATCAAAGAACTGAAATATGCTTACATATAGAAATGGAAATAAACTAGCTCGGGTGATGGTAGCTTATATCTGAGAAGAGATGTGGAAGCTACATGCCTTTGAACTGTGTTACAATGAGGCTCAAGGGCCTTTTTTATTATTGAACAACAAGGGAAAATCCTAAGCAACCAAAACCCTGACCCGAGGAGATGGAACACCAAGAGTTTGTGGGCCTCATTGGGGTTAGTTGGGTAACTAACTTCTTAGGGTTGTAACTTGGTCATATTATCTTCGTTTGGCACGTATGATACCTCATTGGAAATATACCTTTGACTACTACAGTATTTTCCACATGCCCTTGCCTATGGCTTTGGGCTTACTACAAACCTCAAAAGAACATTGTTTAGGGGATCAAAACTGCTCCGAAAGTTCAGGACCCAAAAAACTTCTAAAAATAGTAAATGTTGCTATAAACAAGGAAACTGATGAAACCAACTAGAGGTCTAGCTGAAATAGGTGGGTGGCAACCAATATCCACCTGGATCATTACATGACAAGTATCAACAACTTTCCTGTGAACATTACAACATCGTTCCTCTAAAACAAAAATTGCAACGTTGAATATAAAGATTATTTAAAACAAAATAATTAGAAGAGAGGGTTTTTTTTTTCTTTTTTTTCTTTCTTTTCCTTTTTTTTAAGATGGAAAGTGGAAGTGAGTTATTATGTGGTTGTTATTAATGCAAATATTTGATATTACAATTACTAATGAACCTGGGAAAGACAACGTAGTTGCAGATCTTTTATCTAGACTCACAGGCACAAAAATAGGGTAACTACTTCTATCATCTGGTGTACAGGTTTTGGGATAGAGGAGGGATTATTGATAAAGATATTAATAACATGATCCTTTGTTTCAGTTTTAAATTTCAAGGCTTTTTCAATTGTGAAGATTGGTTAGACATTATCATTTTCGAGTTCCAAATCGGCCCATATACGTTCACAAGCTATGGTAGGTTTTGTTGGGGGATAAAGAATAAAATCCTTCGTGAAATCCCCATGGGAAATTGTCATATTTCATGTCCTATGTCCAATATAAGTGTTAGTCATGGCCAACCATGGTCTTTCAAAAACCAAGGGATGACCGTCAAGACAAGATTTTTTCTGGAGGACCATGAAGTATACAAGGTAGGCCCAAGAGTCTACATAGACAATAACATCCTCCAAAATCTATCATGGTTGAATGGTGGACGATCAACTAATTCAATAATATTAGGGGTAGGTATGAGGGGTACAGATCCAAACATATCCCAAGTTTCTTTGGTCATGATTTTAATAGTTTCTCCTAAATCAACTAACGTATTTGAAAAAGTTCTTCCTTCATTTTGGACAGTAACGGTCGGGTTTCTTGGATTGTCATATTTGATAGGTGTACCCCCCCCCCCCCCCCCCCGGTCCAGGATCAAGTTAGATTATTTCCCAAAAATGTGAACAGTAGGTGGATCCTTCGGTTTTTTCCCCGGCTTTTTAAGGCATAGTTCCTTAACAGTATTGGCATAAAGTGGCACATATCTTATTACTTGTAACAATGAAATTTCGATACATAAGTTTTTAAGTTCCCCTAATAAGTTAAATTTCGGTTGTGGGGTTGACTTATCTATTGCCAACCTTTCTAGATATGGAGGATTAATAGCTTTAGTGTGATTTGTGCTGGAAGCAATCACTTGTTATGTTTTAGTTACTACTCCAAGGATTACAATATGTGTGGAATCCTCGTTTTCTTCATGATTATGTTTTTCTTTAGGATGTGAGAGTTAATCCTCCAATTGTTTTATGATTAATGGTGGTTACAGGTGGATAATCCTCTCAGAACTAAGTTATACATCGTTGCATGCAAGAGATCCAATGTTATAGGTTGGGAATTTTGGTGTTTCAGCTTGTTGAATCATCTTATTATTTGGATTTGGTGTAGCTTGGATGGGTAACTGAGGTCAAATTGTGGGACCATTCGTTGGAGCATTCATTAGTGCATTTACAATGAGTTTAAATTGAGGTTGTTGAGGTAACAATAGGGATAAGTATGGCTCGATTTTTGGGAATTGTTTCCTTGGGAGAGGGGAATTTTTCCAGTTCATTGACCATGATGGATTTTGAACTAGTTTAGTTGGCCATTATACCCATGGTGAAGGATATTGAAATTTTTGAGGATTACTCCAATGAGGAGAAAACATGTGTGGTTGATGAGAATTATATCGATTAGTCCAAGTATTGACAAATGCAGAAGGGTCCTTAGTCATACCTGGTGGTCGTGTTTACTAAGGCTTCTTTGAGCCCAAAAAGTAAGTTCGTTCAACTTCTTCATTGGCACTCTAGTAGACTACCTTTAATTTAGGTAGATATGAACATGACTTTGTAGAGTTATGTTTATCACGTATTCCACATATATCAACAACTTTCACCAAGCATTCCATGGAGGAGTGTTTCATTCTACATTTCGAGTGCCTTTTCAACTTCCAATTTTTTATGTTTGGCTTGAGACGCGTCTACAAAGTTAATGCCCAAGGATGTCAGTCTTGAATTCCTCCAATAGATTATTGATCTCTACACAAGTTACTCTTCCATTGGCCAATTTTGTAGCCTTACTAGGAAGGTCTATAATTCTTGGTTTACCCCTAGTCATTCCTCGTGAACATCTTCTACATAAATATCAAATATTATTATAGGCTTCCTTAGATATTTCTCCCTTTCCCGTTAGATTCAATAGATACAACCACTCATCTTGTATTCCTCTTATCAGGATTGATGCAACGAAACTGCACCTTTTCAAAATTCCGTGTGGACCTGTGAGTTATGGGCCCATATATACATCTTTAATGAAGTGAAGTTGCACCCGTTACACAAATTCTGAAATCAAACAATTAAACCCCTGTTTAATTAAATTATTAGACTCAGCCTCTTGCACAGATCCCAAATTAATTAAGCTCTAGTTCAAACCTTATCGCGTGTGTTTTCTAAATTAACCAGCACGCATCTTCCAGAGCGATATCCATAGGATCTCACCCCTTCTTAATGAACGACTTTGATCAATCCAGAATTCAACTGGATTAAATCACAATCCATAAAATATCGTGTGCAAAATCGGGATTAAACTGTGTGCATGTTCTGACGCGATTATCATCAGATCTGACCCCTTCAAACAGATGGTCACGATTAACTGAGATATTAACTCAGTTCTATAATTTATCGCATCCGGTTTTGGAATTAACCTCTACGCTTATTGGCACACGATAACCGTTAGATCTGTTGGATCTGTCCAGTTGGACGATTCACAACGATCTCACGTTCTCCATCAGGAAACTGCATTCTGCACTTTTGCTATGTTTAGACTGTCACTATTATCCCTTTGTAGCTTAATCAATAAACAGTCTACTTCTACTCACTGTTAACCGATGCCGAAACTCAAGAGATCACCTGATACAATTAAGGGTTCACAATAGACTTGCGGTCCAATTCTAAGGAAAAATATGGTGCAAGAAGGTTTTAGTCTTCCATAGTTAATTGCCTAGAGTATTCCAATACTTCAAGCTCATTATACTAAAGAAAACCGAGATTTCAACTTGTAAATCAATTAACTTCAATTATTTCAAATGGAGAATAAAACCATCCGGGGTTTGACCATCTGTGCGCATAAATTAGAGAGGTATAGAAAGATACCAAATTTTAACTTCCATATTCTCTTCCTCCTTTTGTGATATTTTGAAGAAATTTTCCTTGAGTTCTTGTGTCCTACAGTATTCTTGATATTTTCAAAGGAAGGCATTTTTCATGTCATCCTAAGAAGTTAAAGTGTTACCACCTAGACTCATAAACATCTCAAAGTTGCTCCCTTTAGAGTGGTTGGGAACAATTTCAACTTTTGCAAATCGTTAGTGTAGACATAACTCTGACATAACACATCAAGCTCGAACGGGAAGGTGTTTGGGTCTTTAGTGGTGTTCCCATGGAAAATAGAAATGCATGATAAATATATTGGCTTCTTTGGTGCATTTTCTTGGGTGTTAGCAATAGGGAATTCAATCCTAGAAGTAGTGTTTTCCAATCTTCCAATAATCTTCCGAGATTCCAAAATCAAGAAGCACTCATTGAAATGAGACAGGATTGGTTATTTCTTGTGGAATAAGTATAGAAGAAATTCCTTGGTCTAGATTATGGATCTTAGGTGATGTTCCTCATACTGGACTATGGTAGTCTAATGTAAGGTCTCTTGTTTCCCCTTGTCCTTCAACCAGATGTTGAAATTTTGGTTTTCTGGTTAGGTGCTAAAATTCAGGTTCTTCCACCTCAGAAGGTTCCTCCTCAGGTTTGGGTTCCCTTCTCATTTTTCCTTCGACTAGTTCAATAGAGCGACTTCTTCACATGGCCAAGCAATTGGTTCCTACAATGAAACAAGACTCTTCTTAAGCCTTCAAAATATTGTCTTGTATATATTTTCTTCCCAGGTCCTTTCATTCTCAACCTTGACCTCTATTTCCTCTAGGACTGTTATTTGTTTGATGTTCTTTTCTACTTTTATTCATGTATTCTTATGTTATTCACACATGCAGTCTAATTCCTCTAGTACGAGTGGGACAAGAGGTTACCACGTTCTATACCTAAAGGAAGATAGGTGGTAGGTGTGTAGGTTGATTCCCCTCCCATATTTACTTCTCAAGCCCCAATAACATTAGAGATCATGTAGCTAACTAGCACTAGATTATTCTTTTGCACCCTTATAACCTCCCTAGAAATGGTACCAAAATATTGGTGTCAGAAGTTGTCTATTTAGGGCAAACTAAACAACACTTCACATTAATTATTAATCCAAGGATATATTAGAAAAAATACTAAAGGGGGGGGGGGGGTGTGGTTGAATCAAAATTTGTTATTCACCTTAACTTTCAATTTCACATTCATAATTTTTTACGCTATTGTTCTCCATGAAACTTGCATGTGTACGTGACTCTAGTGAATGCAAACCACATATATACAAATAACTATTTTTTCATATGTTCCATCAAATGTTTATCTTTAACCAATGCATCATTATTTCATTATGCATTTATTAAGCAGTAACCATGAGCAGTAAAGAGGAGATAAATCAGTAACACACAAGAAACATATCAACACATATGGACACAGTATTTTAGGTTGAAACCTAATGTGGGAGAAAACCATTGTTGTTGTTGTTGTCTTTTTCTTATTTCTTATTATGTAAAGAAAATACTCATTACAGCTTGTACTAGCACAGATTCTTACCAACACATAGACATCTACCTACAAGAGGATACAACCTCCACTCATTCTTCAACACCCATTGGAAAGGAGCTACAACCCCCTGATCTCGTTTACCGACTCCTACTGGTAGGGAGCTCTTGCCCCCTCACTGAAGGTTGCAACCCTTAGTAAATTTTTGGACCATGTTTCATAATATTTCACACTAGATCCACTTGTCAATAAATCATCAAAACACACAGACCACCTTTCAACAAATTTACACACTAGACCCACACTAACAATAAGCCCAAACCATAATACTGAATCACAAAATCTGAATCACTGAAGCACTGTATACCAACTGAATCACTGAAACATCAAGCTATTGAATATAAAATCCAACAAGTCATTGAACTAAATCTCAACCAATGCAACCAAATAAAATCAATGTGCTACCTAATAACACTATTACACATCAATCAATCAACCATTCATTGAATAACCAGACAGTGATTGCTAAAATAATGTGTAGTCATTACAAACCATGATCAAATTAACTTCAAAATATATATGCAATTGTTCTGAACAAAACCCATGTATATATGCATTTCTTGTGCATAACACCTTCATATAGATCTCAACCCACAAAATAATAAAAATATGAGTCTTTGATAACTGAATCAATTGAGTCACTAGAGAAAATCAATCATTGAACCAGATCAAATGAACACTGTCAATATTTCCATGCCATGCCAAGCCAAGTCACCACTCAATAACTAATCATCAACACATTCAGATATCAACTATTCTTATCAAGATATCATTGCCGAACAACAACAAATAGAACAGACTTCATCAAATTTCATCATCAAGCATCAATTCAAACCCTAATCAAGTTCAACTTAGAATGTATACGTAACTGTATTTAACCAGATCTATGTATATATACGATTATCGTGCATAAAACTTGTGTATATATTTCAACATACTAAATACAAAAGAAAAAATTAGACAATAGTCTAAAACAAATTACTTTAGAATATATATGTGACCACTGCGAAGCATATCCACATATGTACGCTATAATATAGAGAAAAAACTGTGTACAGGTCTTTAAAAATATTGAAACAAAACTTTGTTGCAAATCACCTGCCAAACCCAGATCTCTACACACATATTGTTAAAGGTCACATATCACTACAAACACATTCATATCATACCATCACCATAGCTATAGATCTAATGTTGTTTTCTACACAAACATAAACAGATCAAACAAGTATATCCATTAGTCTTTAATGCACTATTAGACCTATCATATATAAGTCATCTCCTTGCTCACTAGTGCACACCCGTTTTTAGATCAAATCACACACAAATAGTTTATCCAATGCACTCTTAGCACCTTAATATTCATCTCCTTATATGGTTTTTTCCTTTGTCAATACCACAGGAAAATTCTTTAGTAAAGTTGTTAGTAATTGTAGACGACATCAAATAGACGTTGTCATCACAATATTCTGGACAATCACTGTGGTGATGACCCCAAGTATCCAATTTTCCATAGTTCAAATTTTGTACACGACTTTTGTTCACATAACCTACATATGTACGCGATTCTTCCTCACATGAATTGTGTATACTTTTTCAAACTTCATAATTTACATGCATTTTATGACTTAGCTATCAATTCTCTATCATAGCCTCAATAATATCAGTACCATTATTCTTTTTATATGCATTAGTTCCATAGCCATCATATTATAACCAAGTTGACATCAAGGATATATTTTTGAAATAGGTTTCCATCAAGGACAATACATTAGTCATAATGCCAAGAATCTCCCCCTTTGGACTTGATGGAAACCACATTGGTGTTTGAAAACCACTTGCAAATACCTACAAACACCAAGACGAAATTGCTTGCAAATACCTACAAAGACCAAGACTTCTCTCCCCCTTTGACATCAATGGAAAAGGGTTAAAATAGGTTGCATGAAGTATTTTCCTTGTAGTGCTCATCACTGTAAGTTGGATATGCTGATATGAATCATGGAATCTGCATGTTGACCATGCTTCCCCTGAGCACACATTGGACCTTCTAAAGATATGTAAGAAAATTACAAGACTTTATGACACAAATGCATGACTTCTCCTATACCAATTACTCTATGCTCCCATGATTATATCAATCACCCAACATAATCAGTTTACATATTGAACCCAATTTTACGTCAATTACCCAAAATAATGGGGTTACATATATGACATGACTCAGTCCCAATAGCCCATACATGACTAAAATTTACAATGATTACAAAATGGGTCTTTTCATGACCTTTGCATCAAGATACATACATGACATTTGATGAGCCACAGTATTGCAGCAAGGACGCTGCAACTCCTAGGGCAACCAACTTTACTTTATCAACCTAGGCTTCGTACAAACTTGGAGGTGGCAGTGCTATATGCACAGCGGATGTAAGAATCTACAGGATACTTAGATGAAGGTTGTAGGAAGGTAGGGAAGGTGAAAGGAAGTGTTGGGAATATGTATGATGCTGGAATAAGGTATGGGGAAGGTGCACACTGCCCAAGGATCATCCCAACTCTTCAGGATGGTTGGATTTTCTCAAGGTGGTTGTCCACGGTGGCGACAAAACAAAAATCTGAATTAGTGCGTAGTAGGATTGGGCGAGAGGTGGAGAAGACTTATATGAGGCTAGTGGAATGAGTTCCTCCGTGTAGATCAACAACTCCTACAACAACGCATATTCTTTTCTTCATTCATGCACAACTTTATGTAAATGTGGAAAAGTTGAGTTGAATTTGAGAAACTGATTTATTGATGGCTAATGGCTTAAATCTACGGAATGGAATGATTTCTAATCTATAGAAAAATCAAGAAACCAAAATGACAATTGCAGGTGCTTCTAACAAATCATAAACAATGATCTACTCAACAAGAAATCGTAAGCTATTCAATGACCAAAAGATAAATTTGTTTTTGGGGTTGTGAGAGTGGGTCCCTCAAACCATGATCCCATGAGGGAGATGAGGCAGAGGCCATTGTCACAATATTTTCTGAAGTATTTTCTTTCACTATCGTAAAATTGATCTACTTCTCCAACTAATGGAATCAAAACTAACCAATCATTCAAAGATTTGTAAATTAAACAAAGTAGAGATAACTTCAACGGCTAATCTATTATTCTAATCTATGAATACATGTACAAAAAAAGGAACCTATATTGCTAGGGTTGGGCCATAACCCAAGAGCTTCATCCCTCTGATTCAACTCAGTGTTGTATCAAAGAAACCCTTTTCATTATCATCAAAATGTCAAAAATAACATGAGAATAACAGTCACAATATCTTAGCTCGAAATTGCCTCTTGGCTACAATAAAAAGTCGAATCCTAATGAGGCCCTATGCCTTCTTATTTATACAACTCAAGCTACCAAAAGCTTCCTAAAAATTAGGTAGGCTTGGCTCCCAAACTCAAGATTGACTTGTCTTCAACTATCATTGGCTTGGTTGCCAATGGACTCAGTTTTCTTGGTTGCTTGTAACTTCAAGCTGATGAGATCTGGTGGAGGAGTCTTCCAATGATTGAGGAGTTAAGGAGGGAGACAAAATATCCTAAAATACCTCTTGATTTTCCACTTCAAGTTCTCGCACTTAAATTAGCCCAAAACTTCTCCAAATCCTACAATTAATGCACATTAGGCCACATGACATAACATCTCACCTTTACCCTTCTCACTAAGAAAAATGTAGTAAAATATGTAAAGAAATGTGAGAAAAGTTGATTTTAATAAGCTAGAGAGTGGAATTAAGGCCCATATAATTTACCTATTAATGAGCCTCATCATCACCCCCTTCTGAAAGTGTTTCTCATCCTTTGAGAAACTTAGTCTATGTCCATATATTTCATAGCTCTTGTGGCCTCTTTGACATCCCAAGCCTTTGTTGATGGAGTTTTATCTTGTGGATAAAACCCTGCATGTTTCTCTATTTCCTCCCACTGCTTTCTTTCCTCTTCCTCATTTATACCTTCTAGCATGCCCAATAGAAAGTGTGGACTGAGTTTCAAACCAATCCAATTGATTTTGAGTCTCTTCATTACATTCTTATACAGTGGGGTCCTTTCTAGTGCTTCTCTCATCCTCTCAAGGGAATGATACTCTCTGATCCTTAGGTTGTATGGTAGGGTGCTCCATCTCCTCTAGCATGCTTATTGGCTTTCATTCCCTAGAAATCTCAAAGTGTTCTCAAAATGTGTGATTGCTTGTTCTTTTGTAGCTAGGTATCTTGGTGCAAGCTAGGGATCATTGGCAATGATGTTGTGGGTGCTAATGACAGCCATTGAATTTATATATTCTGATCTGATGTAAAGGGGCTCCCTTTCTTCTCTTTCCAACACCCTCTTCACCTCCTTAGCCCTGGCCTCCTCATGAATCATCCATGATGCAAGGGCCATTAGTTGTAAGCCCCCCAACTTTGCATTAGGGTCCCACACATTCAAGTCTATTAAGGCCAAGTTGTGCAAGTAGAATTCAGATATCTTGGCCTTATCCTCTAGGGTGATCTTGTCACATAGTTCAATGAACTACCTATAGTATTGGAAAGGCATAGTCCCCTGTTGTGCTAATGTCTTGATCTAAAATTGCAGTCATTGACCTTTGAGGTACAAGGCATATTATTTTGGTGGCATCCTGCATTAGAGTGCCTCCATGGAGAGGCTTTTCATGGTGGCCAATTGGCTTTGTTTTTCCTGTAATTGCCTCCTTAGCCATGTGTTTTCTGCTTCTAGTTGAGATCTCATAATTTGTTCCCTGTCTCTTATCTTACTCAAATCTCTACCCATCTATAGGAGTTTCTCTTCCATATGGCCCACATCCTCTACTCTCTTTGATTTGGTAATTTGCATCCAACGATGTGTCCTTCCTCTCTTTCTCAAGCTCAAAGAAGAGAGGGATGGAAAAAAAAATGGTATTACTCTACCTCCCTCAATGAGTTTGTAATAAGAGTTCAGATTGGGTTGTGGGTGTTATGCAATCAACTCACAAAATAGAAGAAAGGATAGATCAACAACTTCAAAATGAGCCTCTTAGAGGGGACAACCTCCTTTAAATTACATAAATGAACAATTCTTGGATGATTCAAATGACAAAACCTCCTTTCTATATATATGAGTCTAAGGGGTCACAATATAATCAGAGCCGACATAACAATAATAATGTAAGGGCACAACAATAACAATAGTGGGCTTCTATGGGGCACAATAATAAGAATATGGGGATAACATGGACACAACAATAACAATAGTGGGCTTCTATGGGGCACAATAATAACAATATGAGGATAACATGGGCACAACAATAACAATATGGGGATAACATGGGCACAACAATAACAATAAGGGCTACAATGACAATAATAATGGGGGAATACACTAGTATTATAGGGACCTAACATGCCCCTCTCCTTCAAAAAAGTGTTGTACTCAACACTTGAGTAGTTCTGGACGCTTCTATATAAAATTATCATCCTCCCATTTGGAATCTTCAGCGAGTAATTTCTTCCACTTTATAAGATACTCTGGAATTGATCGATTTCGTAGTTGTCGAGTTCTTGTTTTTGTGACTTCTTCATGTTCCAATATGATTTTTCCTTCCTCTTCAAGTTCTGGAAATATTGTTTGAACTGGGAGCATGCCACCTATAACCTTCTTTAAGCATGAAACATGGAAAACTTGGTGCACTCGAGAAGATGCAAGAAGATCCAATTTGTATACCATAGTACCAATATTTTGCAGCACCTTGTAGGAACCATAATACTTTGGTGATAATTTATTATCCTTCTTAGCTGGCTTGAGGGACATTTGTTTGTATGGTTGTAGTCGTAGAAATACCTAGTCACCTACATCAAAAATTCTTTCGCTGCGATATTGATATGCCTGTTGTTTCATTCTATTATGTGCCAAAGTGAGATTATCCTTTAAGAGTTGAAGAACTTGTTGTTGATGCTCGATGTGATCTTCCACTACTTGAACCATAGAATTTTCTCTTAAATATGATGTGATGGATAATGGATGATATCCATAAAGTGCCATCAATGGGGTCATTTTTGTTGCAGTATGGAAGGAAGTGTTATACCACCATTCAGCTAGAGGCAACCACTTGACCCATTGTGTATGTTTATCAGTTACAAAGCAATAAAGATGTCCTTCCAACATTTGTTGATTATCTCATTTTTCCCATCAGATTGAGGATGATAAGATGAGTTATGAGCTAAATAAGTACCGAGACAAGAAAATAATTCTCTCCAAAAATTTCCAGTGAAAATGGGATCTCTATCACTCACAATAATCTTTGGGTTTCCATGTAGCTTTTGTATTGTTTCCATAAATGTAGTAACAACTGTATTGGCTTTAAATGGATGAGATAATGCACAAAAGTGTGCATACTTGGTAAGTCTATCAACTACCACCATGATGACACTCTTTCCTTCGAATTTGGGTAGACCTATGATAAAATCCATTGAAACCTCCTCCCAACGTTGACATGGAATGGATAAATGTTGTAACAGACCCAAGGTCTTAATTGTTTCAACTTTATTTTGTTGGAAAACCAAACATTCCACCACAAAATTTTGAATATCATATTTAAGACCATCCCAAACAAATTCATTCTTAACCCTGTGGTAAGTTTTTAGAAATCCTGAGTTCCCTTCTAATGGAGAGGTGTGCAATTCCATAAGAATCTTTTGTTTGAGTTGGGAATTCTTACAGAGGTATAAATGATCTTTGTACCATAACGAATCATTTTTCCAGCTAAATGTGTCAGATGTATTGGGATCTTGCTGTAACTTTTCAATGAGTGCCCACACTTCTTTGTCATTTTTCCATTTATCCCTTGCTTCATTTATCCAATCTAGTAGGATAATAGAAATGGCACAAAGAAATGCTTCCACATCCTCATCCTTTCTTAAGAGTGCATCTGCAAAAACATTTTGCTTCCCTTTTTTGTAGATGATTTCAAAGTCATAACCCAACATCTTTGTGACCGATTTTTGCTGCTCTTCTGAAAATAATCTTTGTTCTAAAAATTATTTAAGACTATCATGATTCATTTTTACCTTGAAGTGTCTTCCCATTAGGTAAGGTTGTCATTTCTTAAGTGCATGTAGTATTTCCAACATTTCCTTCTCATAAATAGCTTTGTTTAAATACTTTCCTTTGATTGGATGACTTTCAAAAGCAATGGGTCTTCCTTCTTGCATTAAAGAAGCACCAATTCCATTTCCTGAGGCATCACATTCCAAAATAAAGGTTTTTGTGAATTCTAGCGTAGCTAATACTGGCGCTTGGCACATTGCCTCTTTAAGATGTTCAAAGGCCATCGTTGCTTCTAGAGTCCAAGAAAATGCATCTTTCTTCAGGAATGTTGTTAAAGGATCTACTATTCTCCCATAATTCTTAACAAACTTGGGATAATACCCTATCAACTTGAAAAATCCTCGGATATGCTTTATGGATGTGGGAATTTTCCATTCCTTAATGGATTTAATTTTGCTAGGGTCTACCTTAACACCTTCATGAGACGCAATATGACCCAGATATTGAACATCCTTTACTCCAAAGAAACATTTTGAAGTTTTTTCATATAATTGTTTCTCCTCCAATAGTTTGAGCACCATGTCAACATGTTGAACATGATCCTTCCAAGACTTGTTGTAGATTAGCATGTCATCAAAAAATACTAACACAAATTTTCTAAGGAATGGTTTCAAAATGGAATTCATCAAACCTTGAAATGTAGAAGGTGCATTGGTAAGGTCAAAATGCATGACCATGAATTATTAGTGACCCTCATGAATTCCAAATGATTTTTTCAGAATGTCTTTAGTCTTCATTTTGATTTGATGATATCCTGAACGAAGATCCAACTTGGTGAAGAAAATTTCTCCATCTAATTCATCCAATAATTCATTAGTGTCTGGAATGGAAAATTTATCTTTGATAGTGAGCTTGTTGAGCTCCCTATAATCTGGACACATGCGCCATGATCCATCCTTCTTGTGCACCAATACTACTGGAGCAGAGAAAGAACTTTGACTAGGTTGAATTATACTAGCCTCTAGCATTTCTGCAACCATATGTTCAATTTCACTCTTTTGGGCATAGGGATATCTGTAAGGTGTGATGTTTGAAGGAACACTTCCTGGAATCAAATGAATAGCATGGTCATGATCACAAATAGGTGGGAGGCCTTTGGGAGTCTCAAATACCTTGGAATCATTGTCTAATACTTTTTAGAGATCTGGATAAATAGGTGATTTTGATGTGGGAACCTCTAGTGAACGTAATTGTGCAATTACGCCCCATTGTTCTTTATTTAGAATTTTTCTCATGTCGTTAGAGCTGATTATATTTCCCAGTTTCCCTGCGATGCCCCTTAATTCAACTTCCTTTCCTCCCAAAAAAATTTCAATAAAGTTCTTGAAAATTAAAAGCTATTGTACCCAAAGATTGTAGCCATTAGAATCCTAGTACAATATCAACACCACCCATTGGAATGGAAAGCATTGGACTATTCAATACATATTCTCCCATGGATAACTTGATATTATGGAACTTTCCAGAGCAATTTATGGTTCCTGCAATTACAACCATCACTTGACACTCTGGTGTTGGATATAGCAAGCAATTCAACTCCTTGCCTATCTTACAGTGAATAAAATTATGGGTACTACTTGAATCAATCAACATGATTACCTTTTTCTTCTTGATATTTCCTTCTATCTTGAGAGTTTGAGGAGTGGTGATTCTTTCCAATTCATTACAAGATATGGTCAGATTCATTTCTTCTTTCTCTAGGGTTGGTTCTTGGAGTATATCCTCTTCTTTTGACGTTTCTTGTTCCTTTTCTTCCTCCTCTTCACAATCTATGTAAAATAATTTCTTCTCAGCACACTTATGACCTTTAGTGTATTTTTTATCACAACTATAACAAATCCCTTTTTCTCTTTTTTCTTCCAATTTTTGTGGTGTCAAACTTTTAGGTTGTGGAAGGCTAGGGGCAGCAATACTTCCATATTTATAGTTATGAGTGGTAGGCTTCCTTGTTGCCATAATTTTGCTTTCAATTTTTCTTGCCAACCTGAATGCCTTTTCCAATGAATCAGGTTCCCAAAGGTGCAACTCATGTTGGAGGTTATCCTTTAAAGCCCCTATGAACACATCAATCCTATGCTCCTCTATAATATGATTTACCCTTATATTCAACTTTTGGAAGTCCTCAATGTGCTCCACTATTGAATCCTTTTGTTTGGGATTTATCAATTCACTAGAGAAAGTGTTTCTCTTTGTATCCTCATAATGTGCTATCATTTCCTCTTTAAAAATTGACCAAGTGACAATTTTTTTATGAGAGAAAAGTCATCAATACCATACAAACTGATTGGGCTCCAAATATAAAGTTGCAATGTGTGTGTTTTGAACATTATGGAGATCGAAATATTGCTCTATCTGTAGTTTCCATGTTACCGGATCCTTGCCGTCAAACTTCCCCATATCGATCTTTGGAACATGGTGGGTCTTCGATCCAATGTTAGAGTCTATGAAATCATGATTAACATTTATTTTGTTCTCATCATGAGTTTCATCTAATACCTTTTCACCATTAGGAATCATTTCTTGTAGCAACCTTGTCAAACCTTCCTTGAAACCTTCCATGTCTGCTTTTAAACCATTCTTAAAATCTTCCATATTATCTTTCATGTCATCCATATTAGCTTTCATGTCATTCTTCAATCCTTCCATGTCTAATTTTAAGTTATTCTTCAAACCATCCATCTTAGCTTCCATTTCATTTTTGGTTACTCTTTGTGAGAGAGAAAATTGTTGCACTTGGTCTCGTAATTTTGATATATCATGTTGCATTTCTTCTTCTTATTCATGCGTCATATTAGATATTTCAGTTTGCTTACTAGGTGTTTCCATTTTCTTTCTTTGGGGCATAAATTAATGATTATTACGCTTAATTATGCCCTTTGAATCAGTTCAAATTATTTTTTCAAACAAAACTTATGCAAATTTTAAAAAATACACACCTCTTTTTTCTCTTTGTAGGAGCTTGATATTGAATCTGTTGCATCTTTGAAATTGCAGATCTCCAAGGTCTAAAGTTTCATCCTATAGTATCCCTTTGAGTCCTCTTTCCAATCCCACAAGTCTGATCAAGATTGGATTCTCCAAGAAAGAGTTATGTCCAATCTTCCACGATGACTTGATTATAGAGCGAACTTGTATGAAGTGCCACATGTCACTGTTTCAACCTTCGAACTTGAAAACGATACCCAACATACTACAGTCCGTCCTCTTTCTTCCACTTTTTACAAAATTCGAATCCGATGCTCAGAGAGAAATTTATGATGAATGTCCCAAGGTCACTTGTTTAAGATGGAATTCGGGAACCTGCAAAAACCCTAAGGTCCTTGGATCATATATCTGAAAATGTAGCGAGACAAGATCTGAAATTTCGACATGACGTTCATAAATATTTCATCTCAAATTGGTTTTTTTTAGCTTCTGAAGCTTCGTAAAAAAAACGTTATAGATAAAATGGCACGCGGACCTGTTTGAAGTAGCGAAACCGTAGAATCCAAAGCTCTGATACCAAATGTTATGCAACCAGCACACAAAATAGAAGAAGAGATAGATCAACAACTTCAAAATGAGCCTCTTCGAGGGCGAAACCTCCTTTACATTACAGAAATGAACAATTCTTGGATGATTCAAATGTCAAAACCTACTTTCTATATATAGGAGTCCAAGGGATCACAATATAATCAGAGTCGACATACCAATAATAATGTAAGGGCACAATAATAACAATAGTGGGCTTCTATGGGGCACAAGAATAACAATATGGGGACAACATGGGCACAACAATAATAATAAGGGCTACAATGACAATAATAATGGGGGAATACACTAGTATTATAGGGACCTAACAGTGGGCTAGGCTCCTACAGCTCATGGAACTCTCCCTCATATGTCCTTGGAGAAGTTCCCCCCTCCCTCACTTGTGTTATTACTTCCTTGCCTTCCCTCAGTCCCTTTTGTCCTTCCTGTAGCTTTTTCTATGTTTCATGTAGTGCTGATAGAGTTTCTTGTTGGACTGTCTGAGTATCTTGTAGAAGGCATTTCCCTCTTTGTAATGGAGTCGCAGGTGCCTTGCCTTTCTTTGTTGATGTTGACCTGGTGACAATTTTCCTAACATAGGTGATAGAAGACTTTGGGATAGATTGTTTGATGTGCCCTCTTCACCTTTTATTTCCATGGAAACTAGCTTTTCTTTATTTTTTGGTGACTCCTCAATTATGATTGGAGTCCTGGTGGGTGTTTTTGATTTCCCTTGTTTGATCCTGGTGCTCCTCCTTGTTTTGAAATAGAGGGGAGTCCGCCTCTATCTTTTCCATTTTGACTTGACAGGTGTGCCTAGGGCAGTCAAGGGAGCAATTGCTTCCTTCTAAGTGGGTTTAGAGGAAACCTTGGAGATTCCTCCCCTTCCTTGGTATGTTCCTCAGGGCTTTCTTATTCCTTCTATTATTCCTCCTCACTTTTCTCTTCTCCTTCTTCTTGTGTTTCTTCTTTCTTTGTTTTATCTATTTCTACCTCCTCTTCTTCCTATGGTTCTTCTTCTTCCTCTCCAGGTTCTTCTTCATCTTCTTGTGCCTCCTCTTCACCACTAGATTTATTGTCCCTATCATATTCATGGGATTTTATTTCAATCACAACCTCGCTATCCATGTCTCTAAATGTGGACCATTGAATAGGGATTCTTAGCTGGCTTAAGGCGTCCTCTCGTATTAGCTTAATAAGTCCATAGTGTGCCCATTTATGATGTTTCCCCTCTTGGACCTTTAGGCTCATTTCTATTATTGATTGTAGCAATAAGTAGGGTACATTGAATCTTCTGTCAATGGGTATATCCTCTCCAAATTTCAACTCATGTAGGAGT
This sequence comes from Pinus tabuliformis, assembly GCA_031772625.1. Taxonomy (NCBI): domain Eukaryota; kingdom Viridiplantae; phylum Streptophyta; class Pinopsida; order Pinales; family Pinaceae; genus Pinus; species Pinus tabuliformis. Next base: position 1,215,266,777 of record CM062819.1, on the reverse strand, counting down.
CTAAATTGGTAGGCATAGATTATACTGAGCCTCCCTTCACAAGAGATATATTTGAGAATATGATATCTCACCTCATTCCAAGGATAGGGAAGGCTTTCCCTTCTTATCCCATTTTTGTCCTCAATTGGCTTTTCATCCCTTTAGAAAAAGTTTTTCTTAGCAAAAGTGCTTGCAACCTTATCCTTTTTTCTCCATTGCATCCCTTGAGGAAGTGTAGTGATTCTGTTAATTACCTCAGGAGTAATTGTAATTGACAGTCCTCTTAACATAGTAGTAGCACTAGTTCTAGCCTGAGGGTTGAGTTCCATGGAAAATTCTTGAGTTACATCATCATCATACCCTCTGAGCAGCTCAGAATCTCAACCAGTTATGCCTTCTAAATATTTCTACCATGGGGGGATGGAGGTGTATCCTGGATGTCTCTGTGGTTTCTCTTATGTTGAATCCTCCTGTCATTTTTCCTCTTTGGTTAGCTGAATGTAGGGAGTTTAGTAGGCTAGTTTTGGTGTTGTTCAGGGTGACTTATAGTTTAGATTTTATAGAGGATGACTACAATTTTTCTTCTATCCCCACACAAATTTATTTAACCTCACAAAACTATGTCTAAACCCCAAGCCTACTATAAAAACTTAGAAAACTCATATTTGATTCTCCTTCCTTTTCCTAGTTATCAATCCAAAACACAGGAGATACGGGCCACCTACCTTTCAATGTGATGCTTTGGATGAGGAGAATTATTGAACAACTGGACCCTAGGCACCCCCTTTGCAGATTTCTCTATGGATTTCCAATACTTCTTGTAGCTCTCTGTGTTTCCTGTAGTTGTTCCTATAGTTATGTTTCCTGTAGGGTGGCTAAAATAGGTTTCTTCCTCGATGGCTCTCCAAGATGGCCCCGGTCTTCTCCGATCTCAAAATGAACAAATGGTGCATGATATTTTGGATTTTTTTCTATTTATGGTTGATTCCTTGGAGCATTGAATTGGCTGGCAGTGTAATGGATTTCCTATTTGGGACCATTGGCCCATTGTTGGCTATCATGCAATCTCCCCTCATAATCATCACCCACTCTCACACAACTTGACTCGAGCACCTTTTCAACTCATTCTCCTTGATGTGAAACTGCAGTGTGGCATGCTGACTAGGAGTTCACTTTTTGTTTTCGAGCTGAGGGTGGCCAAGTTAACTGACCACCTCCAGCTTATAAAATCAAACTTTTTCATATTCTTACACTTTTATCATATCGTAATTAGGGAATAATTTGGATGAAGTGCCATACCTGTGCCTTCCTTAGCTTGATTGACACATGCTAGAGGGTGACTCTGTTGTGCTTCTTTTTGTTCAAGTAAGTGCTTTTCCTTGGTCGCTTTTATGTTGATTTCTTCCAGATGTTGTAGTTGTCTTCTTTGTTGTCGTTTGCAAGGGCTTGGTCTCTGTTATTGCTGCTGAGCTCTGGATAAGATTCATAATGTCTACAGGGGTGCTAGATCTCTTTACTTACATGGATGGTGAAGGGGAATGCATGGAGAAATTGTTGTTTTAATAACACAGGTTGCTACAGGGTTTCCTGTAGTTACTACAGGAAATTCTGTAGCTTCCTTTTTTCATCATTCTTTTGCTTTTTTTTTTTTTTCACTTAGAGGAGGGATGAGTGGTAATGTAGGACTAGAAGGATGTAAATGGAGGGGGCAGAGTGGTAGGTGAGTGAGGCCAATGATGACATGTCCCTTGGACTCTCTTTTTCTTTTTCTTTTGTGTATTTTTTCATTTTTCTAAGTGGCTTTTAATGGACACATAGGTTGGTATGGTCATGAGCTAGTGTTGGGTGAGAGGTGGTGAGGTGTATGGTTCCCTTTCTCAACCTATCATAAACCTACATCATTCATTTTCCAATCGAGGCTTCATCCCTGTAGTGTTTCAAGACATCTTGTAGTACTACAAGATCTTCCTATAGTAACTACAAGAAACCCTGTAGAAGTCAGAAAATTGCATAAAAACTGGTTTTTGATGCTTGGAAGTGAGGCTGGATGATGGAGACATAGTAGGCATGGAAGATTTTAAATGAAAGGATGAAGAATGTGGTGATTCTTGGCTTGTTGTCCCTTGAACTTCAAGTCCTTCGTCACCCTTTAAAAACCTACAAAAATCATAGAGTTTTATTATTAGGCAGGTTTGAGGTCCTTGCGATGGCATTTTGTTTTTTTTATCTTCTCTTTTTCTTTCCTTTTTTTGAAAGACACTTAGGTCACCTTAAAGGAGGTTTTCAACCTGTTTGTCTACCCTAGGCACCTCAAGGGATGTTTTCACCTAGGGATCTTTTTATTTTCTCTTTTTCCACTCTTGGGCTGTGTCAAGGAGGTTTTCAACCAAAAAGTTGGCCTTAGGTGCCTCATAAAGGTTTTCACCTAGGTCCCTTATTGTTTTTTATTTTTTTCTTCTTTTTTTTTTCCAAAAATAAAAAAACTCTTCAAGAATTTGGTGAGCTGGAAGCTAAGACAATTCCAAGCACATTCACTTCCTTACTGATGGTACTGATGAACTCCTCCCTTGGCAGAAGTATTTTGTATGCTTTTAATCTATATCGATTGACAAGCAAGGGGATACCTTCTTCATCAATGGTCCTGATTTGCATAGCGCTATTGTCATGGCACCTTTCTATCAGATATGGGACCAGCCACCTGGTCATCAATTTGCCTTTAAAGTCCTCGAACCTGGACTCATATAGCAGAGCCCAATCACCTTCTTGAAAACCATTTTCCTTGATGTTTTTTTCATTCCAAACCTTTCTTTGTACTTGAACAACTTCAATGTGTAGGAGGGCATGCATCTTGAATTCATCCAAACCATTGAGCTAGAGTAGCCTCTATTATTGTGCCTTTGTAACATCCAAATCCAAATCTGCTTCCATTCTCAAAGTGTTGTACTCAAACTCAATGGAGAGAAAAGCCTTCTTTCCATAAACCAAGTCATAAGGGGTGAAGCTAGTGGTTGTCTTCGAGGTTGTATTATAGGCCCATGTCCCTCCACTAATTTGTCAGCCTAATATTTTCTGCTACTGCTCATGACTTTGGTGAGAATGCCTTCTAATGCTCTTTTAGTAATGCTACTTTTCCATTGGCCTGAGGATGATAAGAATCTGACTTCCTACGTTTGATCTTATGTTGCCTCAACAAATTTTCAATCAGGTGTGATGTGAATTGAGCTCCCTCATCAGTGACTAGCTCTCTAGGGTACCCAAACTTGTAAAATACATTCTCCCTTAAGAACTCAACCAATTTATCTTATGTTGCTACCTTGATAGCCTTGGTTTCAACCCACTTCATCAAATAATCAGTGCATACAATTATGTACTTTTTCTGCCCTGATGGTGGATCAATGGGCCCAATGAAATCCATGCCCCACTTTTCAAATGGCTCAAGAGTCACTTGAGGTTGCAAAGGAATTTCATCCCTGGGAGTAGGTTTCCCCATTCTTTGGTACTTTTCAAATCGACTGGTGTATCTTCTTTCATCTCGGTGGAGAGTGGGCCAGTAGCATCCAGCTTGCAGTACCTTGAAGGTTGTCCTCTTGTTTGCAAAATGACCTCCACAAGGTCCATAATGATAGGCCAGAAGGATGTCAAATACTTCCTCCTCCCTAACACATCTCCTCAAAATTTGATCTAGGCCTAGCTTGAAGAGATTGCCCCCAATCCAAGTGAATGGGGCGCTCTTTCTTACAATTCTTCTTTTTTCCTTGGAGGATAGATTTGGAGGGAACTGTGCAGCCACTAGATAGTTGGCTATGTCAGAAAACCATGGAGAGAGAACTGAAATAGAAAATAAATGCTCATCTGGAAGCTGATCATCAACCATTCCTTCCTCACCTACAGGCAAAGAAGTTTAGACAAAAAATCTGTAACTACATTTTCTCTACCAGGCTTATCAATGATAGTTAGATCAAAATGTTGTAATAAAAGTAACCATCTAATAATCCTAGCATTCACATCAGGCTTGTTCATCAAATATTTAATAGTAGCATGGCCAGTATGTACGAAGGTTTGGAAACCAATGATGTAGTATATAAATGTGTTCAAGGAATGGACAACAGCTAGGATCTCTTTTTGGTTACAGTATAGTTCAATTCAACTTTGGACAAATTTTTTCTAATGAAGTAAATGGCATAAGGCAACTTGTCATCTATCTGGCCTAGGTTTGATCCTATAGCTTTATCAGAGGCATTAGCATGGATGTGGAAAGGAAGAGCCCAATTTGGGCCTCGAAGTATGCATGCAGTAGTCAACTTGTCCTTTAAGGTTTATAGGGTCTCTTGGCAGCTTTCTGACCAATAAAAATCAGAGTCCTTGACTAGTAGTCCAAACAATAGTGAGGCTACTTTTTCGAAATCCTTTATGAATCTCCTATAGTATCCAACTAATCCCAAGAATCTTCTGACATCCCTCTGCTTCTGAGGAGTAGGGACCCTCTTTATGATAGCAATTTTATTTGGGTCCACTTGTAGTCCTTCCTAGGATATTGAGTGACTAAGAACACACCTTGCATTCATCAAGAAATCACACTTCTTAGGGATAAGAGATAGGTTGATTTCAATGCACTTATTTAATACTTTCCCCAAGTTAGATAGGACCTCCAGGAAATCACACCCATAGGGTGTGAAATCATCCATACAGAGTCATGGACTAGCTCTACAAAGATACTCAGAAATTTCCTCTGAAAAGTGGCATGGGCATTACATATTCCAAAAGGAACGACCCTATAAGAAAATGTGCCCCAAGGAAAAGTGAAGGTTGTTTTATCTTGGTCCTCTAGGCTGATCTAGATTTGATTATAGCCGCTGAATCAATCCTAGAAAGAGAAGAACTTATTTACTGCAAGACCATCCAAGACTTGATCAATGAAAGGTAGAGGGAAATAGTATTTTTTGGTGTCTTTGTTTAATTCTTTGTAGTCCACACAAATCCTCCATTTTTCATTCTTGTTTGGGACCAGAACTAGAGGAGACACCCACTCACTATCTGAGATGGGGTAGATGAACCCTGCATCCAATAAGTTCTACAATTCTTCTTTAACTATGTCTTTTAGAGTTGGTTCATTCTCCTTTGAGGTTGGCGCACTGGATTGTAGCCTTCCTTTATGTAAATGCGGTGAGTACACATCGAAGGGTGCACTCCCTTCATTTCCTTATAACTCTAGGAAAAGGCATCTAGATGCTCTCTTAGCATGTCACCTAACTCCTTTTCCTGGTGTGCAAAGAGAGAGGGGTTGATTTTCAATGTTTTAGCTGGACCAAATTCTATCATCTTAACATGAGTGGGACTTGAGGCAGCTAGGCACAAATCAGTCCAAGGGTTATCTCCATCTTTCTTTACTAACTCATCAAGAGACATTGAATTGAGGGGTTCATTCTGGACAGTTTGATCAATCAGGTCATCTTCATTAGGTTGCCTCCCTCCTAATGTAGTATCTAGGGTACAGATTGGGTAAGATGTGGCATAATAGACTTCATCTTCCTCCTCCTCTTCCAACCATAAGGGTAAGTCATGCTCTAGAGATGGTTGAGAAGGAGGGTACTGTTATCACTCAAAAATTTCTCTAGAAGTTATTAGAAGAAAGAAAATGACCGAGGTAACCACAAACCAACTTTTGAGCATAGGCTCTAACCAACCTATGGCTCAGAGAGGGCTCTCTCTATATGATTTAGCTTTGTTTGCTGGGATTTCAGGCTAGTTATGAATGTTCATGGGGTTTTGATTTGTATTCAATATTGGATGGTGGAATCCTTGAAACAGATGGATAGAATAATGTCTTTAGACCATTGGACTATGGATTCAACAGAAGGGCAATAGAATTGGATCAACTCACTAAAGGGAATGTTCAAAGGGCAAGCTAGCAGAGTAAAGTGCAGGTCTTTGGGACAGTGAGGTGGAATGGTTTTAATTAGGGTGAGAGAGCAATTAAGAATTCTCAGACTGGGATATAAATGAGGAATAAAGGGTAATTGAAAGCAAAGGGAACTTAAGAATCCTTTGATCTAGATTAGAAAGAAACAACCTAAACTAAGGAGCAATTAAGAATTCCTTAACTTAGATATTAGTAGAAAACATTTATATGCCTAACTATTAAAACAGAGTGTAATTAAACAAATTATGAGATATTTTTCCAGTTATAGCATTCAGATTCAGAAATACATTAAAGATTGTGGAAAAACTTTAAGAAAGATAACCATAACATGAGAAAATGCTTGTCTGCACTTCACTTAACACATGAATCCTGTGAAATATCTTGTCTTTATTCATCAATCCAGCTTGTTGGCTCAAACAACAATACAATAGCTTTACAATATTTTTATCAAGAAGTCTATAGAAATGTCTAAAAATACACCCTACATACTTCGAATTGTGAAGTATTTATACAAAAATTATTACAAAATATCTCAAACTAACTCGAGATTTAATCTAGGAAATAAAAATATCTTCTTGCAAGAAGATAGAAACAACTATTGAACTGCTTTCATGCTGTCCCATTTATTGTGGTACTACTGCCCTATATGGTTTGGTTTTAGCCCTTTATGCTCTTTGTTGTTTGAACTTTCACGTTGGAGGCTTTAGTCACTTTAGGCTTTCATCTGATACTCTTTGACCCTGATGACATGTCTTCCTCTTTTCACCTGGTTGTTTTACTTTTACCTTTTTACTGCATTTTTCTTATAGTAAATCAGTCAATTTTTCCCACCATTCAGCAGCAGGTAATTTGATTTTCAACATCCTTCTATATATTTCATCTACCTCGATGTACTCAGAAAAAGTACGCTTAATGATGAATAAGTGTTTCACCTCATGTTGGAGGAAAAACAAATTTTCAAACATTTGGTAAAGAACCTTGCCTATTGGCAACACCTTTATTGATGATGTATTGGCATGTTCTTTAGCTAGCTCTTTGATTTTGCTGTCGTAATCCTATTGTGTCATGATCTTGTCATTTATTACCAAGGGACTGGGTAACCCTTTCTCTCTCAAAATTTGAAACTTGGCCATAAATCTATCAACTGCTACCTTCATATTTTGACACTTTTCCTCCAAGTTTAACATTAAGTTTCTCTTGGAAAGGACTTTTCTCACCTCCAAAATGGTTTATGTCCTGTCTTCTATTTCCAATTCTTGAAGTTCATACTTGTTTTTACTGTTGAGGAAGTGGATAAGTCTGGTTGCATCTTCAGGCATGTCTCCTAATTCTTCCTTGACTCTTTGGATAACTTCTGTAGCTATCTTTATTAGATCTATCTGTTCAAAAATTACTTGAATGGATGGCCAAATATCATTGACAGAGTCAATGATATTGGCCCATAATAGTTCCTTGGCTTAACCAAGGGGTTACTTTAGTGTTAGATCTTTATCCATTGCCTTTATCTTTCATTCATTCTAGCAACTTTTTGCACTTCTTCCTTGTGCATGATTTTGGCAAGTTGGTAATTTGTTTCCAAGCTTGTCACCTTTTCTTTCAGTTTATTCATCTTTGTAGCCTGTATGGACATCTCCCCCAAGGCTCTGACCAACTTTGCTGCTTTTTCACCTGATGCATCTGTTGCTTATGTAGACTCTGTTGAAACTGGTTGTGTTGTAGGCATAGGAGCTGTGGGAGCCAATGAGGCTGCCAATGTGGAAGGGACTGTTGTTGAGACTGTTGGGATGACATTTGCAGATGTAGTGGAAATATCACTTTGCTTCAATTGGATTAAAGTGTCCAATTCCTTCTCTGTCTCCCTTAATTGATCATTGAGTTTTAGGACTAGGTCCATCAATTCTTCATGTCTAGTCTGGTTCTCCAAAACTTCTAGTGTTTGGGGATGTTGCAGCTGAGTTATCTTCAATTGTTTTTTAAGTGTTTCAATGTCATCATGCTTTTTTTTGTTAGTTGCTTGGTGGCTTTGATGTCTTTGGGATCATGTCCAAATTCAATCACTAAGTCTTCCAAAGACTTAATTCTACTATCTTTGGCCTGTGAATAGGCCTTCTCTAACTGATATTGCGCTGAGATGTTGGTCAATGAATTCTGCAGTTGATGGGATGCTATGGCTTTACCTGTAAGGGTGGAGTAAATCATTTCTCTAGCTTGTTTATGAAACTAAATTTGGTCTATGGGATGAATATCCCTTGCAAGCACTTCAAAATCAATTTTCTTGTAGTCTGTTGATGTTCTTGGATGTTGTGCAATTGGTTTTATGAAGAACATATGTAGTTTTCCCTCTTTGATGTCGAAAGCTGACATCAACCTGGTCTGATTGGCAAGTGTGAGTTTGAGATACTAAGCATAAGTTTGGACCTTTAGTTTCTTATTTCTCATCTTGATCTCTTTATATCCTTATCCTTATTAGCAGGCCTACTGAATGAGGATACTTCTACACTTAGCTGCCTTACAAAAATCTGGGTCTGTGATGTGGATGGTCCCTGTGTTTACCCAGATGGAGTTGTGCCTTCACTTCTATCCAGATCAGTGTCAGTTATTTCTACTGAGTCTTCCGTGTCTTCCTGCTCTGCAACAGGATTTAGCCTAGGCCTTTTGTTCTGACTGGTCTCATATTGTATATTTGATGTGTCCATTCCTGAACTTGAGGGTTCCTCCCTGGTCCTTTTGGGGTTCTTTTCCTCATTCTGAGGAGTCTGCATGATAGGAGGGGTGCTCATGGTTCTTTCTAGTTGTTCAGGTACCTACAGAAATGAGCTCTCATCAAGCTTTTTTTCTAAGTCAATCAAGGTATTCTCTACATCTACCTTTGTACTATCCCTATCTACAAGTGTGTTTGCCACCCACTTAGATTGATTGGCAGATCTTTTATCTCTGGTATGGGATGATGAATATAAGGTCCCAACTTGGCCTTCTTTCTCAATATGGTCATAAACTCCCGGGGGTCATACCTCCACATGAAACTCTTTTGGAACTTCATTTGCTATAAAATTTGGTCTTCCTCTTGCCCTGCTTCTCTAGAGTTGCAAATGAAAGGGCCTAACTGGTTTTTGACTTTGAATTGAGACCTTTTCTTGGCTGAGAAAAAATTGATCTCATCAAAGTTCATTATTTGTCTATAGTACTCTAGAGCAAATAACCTCATGGGGAGGTATTTGGGCAGTTTATATGGTGCAAGCTGGCAACCATAGATTCTTATCTTTGTGTGATTTTGGTAAAGGTACCAATCTCCCACTTTGCTTTGTTTAGACAACTGAAGCACCCTTTTGATATCTTGACTTATTCTAGGTGGAGGGCTTCCTGTCAGCATGGTCATGACTGGATGAACAAAAGAATCAATGAAATCTGTATAGGTATATGGTGATTGAAACTTGTGGAAGAGTGGGGTCCAAAATATGATAGACCTGGGCTGTCCTCTGGTATCCAGCTTCTGAAGAGTGAAAGGAAATCTGTCTGGCTGATAGTATAGGAACATATGGTAGAGAACATATGAGTATTTAAATACTCTCTCATTGTGCATTATGGTGAACTGTTCATGCATTCTTTCAGCTATGAATTGGGCATAATCATACAAAATAGCAGGAGGTTGTCCTGGGGTGTAAATAGACATGAAGGCCAGGATAAGCTCATCGACAAATTCATCAGTGGTGCAGCCCAAAATGCATGATATCATAGTGAAAATGTGCTTTCCCCTTTCAGAGAAAATGGCAGAAACATATGGAGGGGGATCTTTGGGAATATGTTGCTCTTCTACAATGAATGTCTAGAATATTTGGGCTAACCTAGACAGACTCAATTTGGAGTACTGGTCCAACAAATCCCCAATGGAGAGTGGGGTTAGGTTTGGGCCTGGTTGGAGTTGTAACATCTCATTGATTGATTCAGCTGTGATGGTGAACAAAATCTTTTGGTCAGGGGACATAATAGCTCTCTGGCTGGGAATGTAACAGGAATGGCACATATGGACAATTTCAGGGAAGACATGCACTTGGGAAAATTGGTATTTGGGCAAGTTAGATTCCCAAAGACCAATGTCATCAGAATGGTTCAGATATCTGTCCCTACTCAAACAATGAAGTTTGAGAAGGACCTCATATGCACTGGTATCTTTGATTTGGAAATCCCTGTCTGCCAGGGAAAGGTGGTCTAGGTCCACTTGGGGATTTGTGATAGGTCTGACATCCATGACAAGAGGGGCAGACATAATTTAGTTCTTGTGGATTTGAATCTGGGTTCAAAGGTTTATTTAGGGGTTTTTTAAATGGAAACATGAAACTTTCAGAAGGGTTTGGCCACAGGCTTTTAAATTCAAAGTAATTTTCAATTAATTGTACTTAATTAAAATAATTCGAGAGTGAACGTTTTCAAATTTTGAAAGGGTGTCTGGTAATTCGTTCACAAATACTTGGAGATGGGTGAATTATCTTCAAATTTGGAGTTCACGACAGCTGCAGAAGTTCGAATGGCTCTGGTATGGACTGAGAGGTTGATTGGGGTCTCTACAGCTTCTTCAGGAATGAATTTGGAGTTTAATTGGAAAATTTGGTGTTTGCAGGTGTCGCACTGGTTTGTAGAGGTTCACAAATAAAACGAGCGAAAAAGGGCTTCTCGGCCTTTTTATGGAGCAACGGTCACTTTTTGGCAGAAAATTTTATGAATGAATAGTAGGTGGTTTATCGGGTCAAGAGGGGAGGCAGTTTCTCAGGACATTACATCGCTTATGAGGGTCAGGTGATATTTGGGAGGGGTTACCCGATCTACTCCAGCAATTAACATGTAGCAGTTGGGGGGCCGGGGAAAACCGCTTTATCAGGTAGGTAACGATCAGCCATCGGGCGCGACCGATATGGCTATGGACCATCGGATGAGGGGGATGGTGATCAAACGACAATCGGGCGAGGGAAGTGCACAGGTGATAAAAGCGTGGGTTTTGAGGGGGCCCAGGATTTTAATCTTCGATGGTTTGTGATTAATTAAGACTTAATCACAGGTTTAATTGATTGTGTGGGGTTTAATGACAGGGTTAGTTTGGGTTCATCCCGCAAGGGTGTATTAAGAGGGTTTTGTCAAGATATGGGGTGAATTGTATAATTTTTATTAAAAGTAAGGGTTGGGATATTACATAGGGGATTTAATTAATATAAGGGAAAAGGTATTATGGGATTTATATAATAAAATTAAAAAATAATATGAAATTGGCGGAGTGGGTATATCCTTAGCATAATGTAAAATGTAATATTTGTGCACTTTATTTGCATACACTTAATACTTAGGATAAGATGTTTTTGTGGGTTTTTGAATGAAAATGGATTTAACATGGAGTTGCTTTTCTTTTCCTAGGCAAACGAAGTTTGTCCTTAAGAAAAGGGGTTTTATTAGGGAAATGAAAGGAAAATGAATCTTATGAAGGGGATTCTAACACTTGGTGTCCTTAAGTCATTAAGTCGAGGGTCCGGTCCCACCAAAAGTTATAGAAATGCTCTGAGCCTCTTTGACTTGAAGGATTTAAAGTATTAGAACATATTTGTGGATAGGAAATTAGTGAGTAAGGGGGAAAATGAATGAGGGGGAGTTAAACATATTAACTTGCAAACCTTTGTTTTTGCTTCCATAGTTGATCATACATATATAAATATGTGTCTAAGCATGATGAATGTGTTTTGATCCAACCAATTTTATACTTTAGCAACCTTTCTTCTACTTACCCATTACTTACCCTACCATTTTTTCTACATTTTATTTGGGTGCATTTAGGCTAGCAAACCCTTAACATCCATTTTTCTTTTGGAAAATAATATATCTAATTCTAACCTTATATCATCCAAGGGCTCAGATTAAACTGATGATCTCATTTTATTTTCTCTACCTATCTAATGATCTGCCAAGATTAAATTGTTGGTCAGATTTTATTCTCTAACTATAAACATAAAATTCAAAGCATGAAATAACCAAGATTAAACAGTTTGATTATCATGGATTGTGGCATGAATAACAAGCTGCACACAATCATTATTATGCATAAGGTAAATAGTAGTGGCATTTAGACTTGCACACTTTCATGGTCTTTTTTTGTTTTTTGGGTTCATATATTTTCATTTTTTCTTGACCTTCTCTTATTCTTTTTGTCCTTTGATGTTTCTTTTAGGGCATACCCTCTTTACATTTTTTATTTTTTTAGTATGGAAAACATTTGCAGAAAGCAAAGGTATGTATAATATTACAAGGCTTAAACTTAGTCATTCAAAATTATGACTCCTATTGGTATAGGAACCTAACAGGTACAAGACCAATTGTTTGGACAAATGCCCATTTTTAATGGTCATATTCCCAGCCCTGCAACTTATGTAAGAATCAGTAGTGGCTAGCCATGGCCTTCCAAGGATGAGAGGATAACCATTGAATTTGGTCTTAGGTTGGAGAACTAAGAAGTGAGCAGGGTATTCCTAGGAATCAGTGGAGACCATCACATCCTCAACAACTCCCTCAGGAGCTACTGTGGATTTGTCTAAAAACTGCAAGACTGTTGTGGTCTTCCTTAATTATTTTTGGAGATTCAGTTTAAGCATGGTCTCCTTAGTCATCACATTGATGGCAGCCCCAAGATCAATCAAGGTATGGGGCACAATGATACCATCAATATGCACATCTACCATAGGACTTCTAGGGTCTAGATACTTCGAGCAAATCACTCTCCCCGACATTAAGTCAGACAGTTGTCCAATGACATTAATGGTAGGGGTATATTTATTTCTCCTCCCAATATGTTTGAAGAATTTATCCTTGATTAACTTGTTGTAGATGGGGACATCCTTGATAGCTTGGAGGAGTGGGATTTTAACAAACAAGTTTTTCAGTTCACCCAGAAGTTCAGTCTCTTCTACATTGTGTTGGCTAGGATTGATCAGTCTCTTAGGAAAAGGAGGTGGATTGGCTTGGGGAACACTCTTCCTTTTCCTCTTCAAGCTCCTCAGGTGGAGATGGAGGCTGGTTATCTAGAAGCACTCTTCCAGACCTGAGGTTGATTTCTTGAATTTCCACAACATAGGCAAGGTAGGATGTCTCTCCATTATAGACCTATTGTTCCTACTTATTGTTCGGGTTTGTATTTGGATGAGCAGGCATCTGAGGTTGCTTAGGTGGAGCAGAGTGAAGGATTTGTGGTTGAGATGGAGGTTGAGTAAGTAAGGCTGGAAATTGGTTGTATGGGGGCCTCCACCCTGTGATGGTGTATTCCACTAAGGTTGTGGGGGACCATATAGCTGAAATGATTGATTGGCATGTTGGGAATGGTGTTGAGGTGCATAAGACCAGGGAGAAGGTGTCGACCATGAAGGATGAGAAGGAGGACACCAAGGGGGAATGGATGCATTCTGGTTGGGGTTGTAATATGGATAGGATGCCACTTGCATTCCCTGCTGCTATGGTCAAGGTCCTTGAGGCCTCCTTTGGTTGATATAGCAGAGTTGTTCAATCACACCTTCAGTTCCTTGATACATAGCTTTCAATCTAGGCAAAGAAGGGCACTTGTTTATGGAGTGGTTTTCCTCACAGATCGAACAGATCTCTATAAGATTCAATGGAAATTCATTTCTAGGGTGTCTCTTAGTGAATCTAGGACAAAAGACAGCTAAGGCTCTTTTTCCTTCCTCCTGCTTCCTCTCGATCTACATGGTGTCCATTTGTAGAGAAAGGGTATGCTACATTTCACTCTTAAAGTCCTCCAACATGTTTCCAATTTCACTTTTGATGGATTTGTTGGAGGAGGATGAGTTGGCCAAACCTTGACTAGCTCGACCCTAACTGGTAGATGTCCCCTCCCGACAGCATGTTTAGGGTTTCTAAGATATCTTCCCTCTAAGAAGGACTAACTTGAGTGATTTGGGATCGAAGGTGCATCTGGCCCTTTTGTAGCTGAGTTGGAACCTTTCCTCATAATCTTCCAAGGATTCATCATGTCCCAAGGTCATTCTAAAGATTTCCTTTTTGGTGTCTTTGGACCTAAAATAATCCATGTACTTATTGTTGAAGGCTTGTTGCATTTAAGCGTAGGTAGTGTTGTCCCTAGGTAAACCCATGAACCACTGCAAGGTTGCATCCTTGAGGTTGGATGGGAACAATTTCAACTTCTGGTCATGAGAGGTATAATCATAATTTCTACAGATGACAACAAACTCAAACAAAAAGGTATCAGGGTCCTCTGAGGTTAATCCATGGAAGTGAGGAAGGGAAGAGGGGCTCTTTTTTCATCCTAGCATCTCCATTAGTTTCTCTAATGGGAAAAGAACCCTCAGTTCTATTTGCAACTCCATTTCTATTTTCAATTCCATTTCTATTTTTAGCCATGGTGTAGGTTTGTGGAACGGTTTCTTCTCCTTCTTCCCCAATAGGAACTTCAAGGATCTCTGGTTGTTCGCCTAAAGGGTCCTCTAGCTAACAGCCACCGAAGAAGAGGGAAGGTTGGTTGTTTGATGGTGTGGGGGTATTTGGCAAAAATTTTCCTAAGTTGTCTCTACTCCTACAAGGCATGAAAGAAATTTGTTTATTTTTTTCTTTTAGGGTTTTTTCAAAATTACTTGCAGAATGGAAATAAAGTAGAAATTGAAACTATTTTTCGAATGGAACTTCTTGCAGAATAGAAAGGAAGAAGAAATTGCAACTATCTATTGAATGAAAAACAAAAGGAAAGAAGAAATTACATCTATTTACTGAATGTCAAATACAAAGGAAAGCATAAATTACATCTACCTAGACACCTCCCTGGAAATGATACCAAAAAGTGATGAGCCCCAATATTGCAGCAAGGATGTTGCAACTCCTAGGGTGACCAACTTTACTTTATCAACCTGGGGTTCATACAAACTTGGAGGTGACAATGTTATATGCACAACAGATGCAACAATATACTCTTGTCACTTCTCAACTGGGGCAATAGACCACTAGGGTTTTTCAAACCAATCTTCTATTGACTAGAAGGAGGATGACTACTAATAATGAATGTAAAGCTATCTTTAATGCATAAAGTAAATGCTTACCTATTTTAAGGAAATGAAAGTGATTAATAAAAAGTGATATGAAATGACATGAAATTACCTAGCTAAGAATTAACACGCAATACTTGCATAAGATACCTAATTTAACCTTTCATTCTATCATATAGCTATCTAGACTAAGTAGGCATGGAAAATATCCTAACACTGCTATGACTGTATGCATGAACTAGCTAAATATTACAGAAAAAGAGTCTTTTGGTTTTCAATTTAGAAATGTAAATGCTAAGCTAATAATCCGATCTTTTGTAGGGGAGGAAGGTATGGAAAAGTTGGTCCAAAATGGCATTGAGGGGTATGGAAGTCAAGTTTAAGGCCTACCCTAGGCTTTGATCATCATTTCTGCCCAAAACAGTCTAAAATAGGCTGCTACAGGGTTTCTTGTAGTTACTACAAGATGTCCTGATTTACTACAGGAAACTTAGCTGAAGGTTGTAGGAAGGTAGGGAAGGTGAAAGGAAGTGTTGGGAAGATGTATGATGGTGGAATAATGTACGGGGAAGGTGCACACTACCCAAGGATCAACCCAACTCTTCAGGATGGTTGCATTTGATCAAGGTGGTTGTCCACAGTGGCTGCAAAACAAAAATCTGAATTAGTGCTTAGTAGGATTGGGTGAGAGGTGGAGAAGACTTAGATGAGGCTGGTGGAATGAGTTCCTCCCTACAGATCAGCAACTCATACAACAACACATTATTTTCTTCATTCATACACAACTTTATATAAATGTGGAAAAGATGACTTAAATTTGAGAAACTAACTTATTTATGGCTAATGGCTTAAATCTATGGAATGGAATGTTTTCTAATCTATTGCAAACTCAAGAAACCAAAATGGCAATTGCAGGTGCTTCTAATAAATCATAAATAATGATCTACTCAACAAGAAATCCTAATATATGAAATGACCAAAAGATAATTATGTTTTTGGGGCCGTGAGAGTGGAGCCCTCAAACCATGATCCCATGACGAAGATGAGGAATAGGCCACTATCACAAGATTTTCTGAATTATTTTCTTTCACTATTGTAACACTGATTTACTTCTCTAACTAATGGAAACCAAACTAACCAATCATTCAAATATTTGTAAATTAAACAAAGCAGAGATAATTTCAACAGCTAATCTATGATTCTAATCTAAGAATACATGTACAAAAATAGGAACCTATAATACTAGGGTTGGGACCTAACCCAAGAGCTTCAGCCCTCTGAGTCAACTCAGTGCTAGATAAAAGAAACCCTTTTCATTATCATCAAAATGTCAAAAATAACATAAGAATAATAGTCACAATATCTTAGTTCGAAATTGCCTCTTGGCTACAATTAAAAATCAAATCCTAATGAGGCCATATGCCTTCTTATTTATACAACTGAAGTTACAAACAAATTCCTAAAAATTAGGGAGGCTTGGCTCCCAAACTTGAGATTGACTTGTCTTCAACTATCACTGGCTTGGCTGCCAATGAACTCGGTTGGCTTCACTCCTTGTAACTCCGAGTTGATGAGATATGGGGGAGGAATCTTCAAGTGATTGAGGAGTTAAGGAGGGAGACCAAATCTCCTAAAATACCTCATTTTTTTCCACTTCAATTTCCTGCACTTAAAATAGCCCAAAAATGCTCCAAATCCTGCAATTAATGCACATTAGGCCACATGACATAACATCTCACCTTTACCCTTCCACTAAGAAAAATATAATAAAATATGTAAAGAAATGTGAGAAAAGTTTGTTTTAATAAGATGGAGAGTGGAGTTAAGGCCCATATAATTTACCTATTGATGAGCCTCTTCAACATTCATAACCATAAGCAAGGATTTCAATAATGAGGCACCTTTGTAGCAAATCCATGATAATCATCAACAACCACCTTGCTTTGAATAAGAATCTGCAACACAATCATCTGACAACAAAAACATAATAACAATAGCATGATCATCCTTAACTTGAGGCCAAATTAACCATGAAATATCAAGCAATAGTAGCAACAATAATAAAGCATCATCCATGCAATCTAGACATCTATGAGATAGTAAGAACAACATGTATGCTTTTTAGTAGTGACAACAGCAATAACCATACATCTAGATCACTAGCAATGATATGAACTCATGATATTCAACATAATGCAACAAGGAGTGCTAAAGAAACCATAATGCCAACAATGAACCATTAGAAGCAAGGAAGATGCTCCCCCTGAAACCTGTGCCAACTCTTCATCATCAATTCTGATCACATCATACCTTTCTCACCAATCAAAGAGACATATCAACAACATTAATAAGACTTTGCAGCAACTCAACCTAAGCCATCATAAGCTAATACCCTAAGTAGCATAAGTGCATCATCAACATGTTGAGAAGTGCAGCAAGAAAGTCTCGATTTGATTTTGCCTTGGATAAATTGAGAAAATTCGAAATAAATTGAGAAAATTCGAAATAAATTGAGAAAATTCGAATTTCCACATCAACAGGAAACTTGGAGGTAGTCAACTTGTGTGACATGGCTCTTGTCATTGAATTAGATCAGTAAATTCGAGTTAGAGGGATTGGAGTTCAGTTAAGCATGTGTGATTGCTAAATTTTAGCAATCCAATTCAGTTATATCTAGTTGAGTTCAATTAAACTAGTTCTAATAGTTGAAGGAACTAATGGAAGGTTAGTTATATAATGGGACATCAGACTAACTCAATGATCATCTAGTTAACTGATCAATCAGCCCAAAATAGCTAGTGAATGCAGAGAATTCGAGTTCCCCAGCTGTTGTGGATATTCCAAGGAAGTCTAACATCAATTGTAGACTAGTCTTGAGTGCACAAGTGTTACATGTGGTTAGATGATCAACCTTGGGAATTGCACAATCAATTGGAGGAAAAATCCTAAATAATAGGGGCCTAATTCCTCGAAAATTATGCAAGGAAACATGGGCTCAAGCAGAGGCCAAAATTGACTAAGTTTGGGTTAAAGTTTCTCATTAAGCAGAGAGATAGGTTATTCACTTGTAGGTTGAGCTTAGACGGAGCTAGCAATTGTAATACATCTCTATTCATCTAATTTAATGCAAGCATGCTTAAGGGGTTTTTAGCAGTTGCTTTCCTCTAGAAAAATATTGTGCATGTGTGTTATTTCTTATTGCATGTATGAGATTGTTGTTTCAAATTGTGATTTGAATTCCGCAGATCAATAGAGTAGAATTGTGTCTCTTAATTTAGATTAAAATATTTTTAGCGGTTGAAATTATATCATATTTCTACATGGTATTAGAGAAGGATCCACATTAGATAAGGAATTTATAAGTATTTTCTTAGGAGGTTCTATGATCCAGGTGGATGTTGGTGGCCACCCACCTATCCCATTTGGAGCCCCACAATTGTCTCTTTTAGTCTTTTCAGTTTCCTAAATTGCAACACAGTTTACTATTTTTAGCAGTTTTTCGGGTCCTGAACTTCCGGAGCCGTTTTGAGGCCCTAAACGACGTTTTTTTGGGAATCTGGGGCAACATGGGTCCATGGACCGATGTTGCCTCCCAAAGTGGTAGTACTCGGATAGATCTTTCTAACGAGCTATCGTACGCGTCAAACGGAGATCGTATGCCAAAGTTACGACCCCGGGAAATTGATGTACCAATTTACCCAAACGGGGCCCACAATTTGGTGTTTCATCTTCTAGGGTTAGGTTTCGGGATGTGAAGGGTTTTTCATTGTTTCTCAACAATAAATAGGCCTTCGAGCCTCATTGTAAGACAGTTCAGAACAGTTCAGAGGCATGTAGCCACCACATCTCTTCTCAGAGATAAGCTACCATCGCCCTAGCTGGTTTCTTTCCATTTCTGTTTGTAAGCATATTTCAGTATTTTACAGTAATGAAATGAAGTATTATTTCCGCTGCATCTCTGTTTTTATAGTTATCGCATCTCTGTATTTTTGGTTATCTCTGTAATCTATTGCGTTCCTGTCTAAATCCGGATCAGTGGTATCAGAGCGGTCTGCTTTTTCTCTGTTTTTCTTTGCATGTCCCCAACGAGGTTGGGATATAAGGAGTTAGGGCTTGAACTGGTCGAACCTTTGCAAGACCAGCCTCGCAAATCCCGACGGCCTCCCATGGCGGATGAGAAGAAAGACGAGGGGGTAGGAGATCCTATCAAAATCTTGCTCGAAGAAGCGCTCGAGCGGCAAAGGAACGCGATGATGGATAGCTTTGCGCAGATTCTTCAGCGGCTACCCAGAGGCGACACATCGGCTTCCAACAGGGACTCTGGAAATGCCACACCCTTCAAGGTACAAGTTAATTTTGAAATCCCCATATTCGAGGGTCAAATAGACGCAGATGCTATAGATAAATGGTTAAATCTGCTAGATGGGTATTTTTCTGTTCATGAATTTTCAAGTCGGGAAAAGATTGTTTTCGCTCTTCTCAAAGCAGCCCCCCACGTCAAGGACTGGTGGGAAACCTACTGCGAGCAGAAGGATGAAAGTACAGGCTCACTATTTTCAGCCGCACCCACTTGGAATGACTTCCTGGATGCCATCAAGGAGCAATACTACCCTGTCGGAAGCTATGAAGACAAATACATCAAATGGACCACACTGCGGCAGGGACGAGACCAAGATGTGCCAGAGTTCACAAACATTTTTCATACCCTTCGCACACAGTTGGGTATCAAAGATTCTGAGTTGCATCTGGTACTCAAATACCGTGGCTGCCTGCACAAATACATCCAAGAAGAGATGGTGTTCTTGAACATCTCCTCGCTCGGCACGGCGTACCGATACGCTGTCAAAATCGAGCAAAAGTTCAAACAGAAGAAGCGAGACTTTGGATTTGCAAATCCGAAGCCCAAAGGAAAAAGCCAAGGCGGGGTGACCCAAGACAACCCACCGAAGCCGTAAGAAAAGAACAACACCACGAAGCCGAAGAAGGACACAGGAAAGTGGTGTGAGTTCCACAAGAGTCCCACTCATAACACAAGTGAGTGTCGGACCAAGCAGTTGCTGGTGGCTGAGTTGAAGGCTTCCGAATCAGATGCATGTTCTGACCTTGAGCCAGAACTCGACAAGGGGAATGGCAAAGGGAAGCAGATCATTGATGCGGATCCTAGTGCCACTGTTGCCACCGCCAAGATCCAAAAAGATGAGCCCGAAAATCAAGAAGAGGGGGAGCGTCTTTTCCACTCACAGATGTGGGTGAAGGGTTCGCCGCTACAATTCATTGTCGATAGTGGCAGCCAAAAGAACCTCGTTTCAGCAGAGGTCGTGAAGCGGTTGGGCCTACCGACTACACCACACCCACAACCGTACAGTATCGGGTGGCTTCATGAAGGACGAGATCTCAAAGTTCGTCAGCAGTGCCGCCTTCCCTACAGCATCAAGCCCTTCACAGACGAGGTATTGTGTGATGTTACACCTCTGGATGTTTGTGATGTATTATTAGGCCAACCATACTTGTGGAAGCGACATGCTGTGTATGAGTCAAGGCCTCGTGCTATCATTATTTCTTTGAATAATTCATTATACAGGATACCGGAGGTAGCCCCACCTACTGCCACATCTTTGATCACTACCAAGAAAGGCAGCAAGCTCATATCACAGACCAGGAAATTCATCTGTCTGGTTCACTCCCAAAATAAGGGGAAGATCGTTGCTACATCCATGACCCCTGCAAAGGGTTCCTCCATGCAGCAGCAGCAGCAAAGGGATACGGTCATGACAAAACACAGGAACAACTTCTCCTCACCCACATGGGTACCACACAAGTTTCAGGTGGGCAACAAAGTCTGGTTGCATCGACAGAAAGAACGCCTTACCAGAACCCATCAGAAGTTCAGACCACTCCGACATGGTCCTTACAGCAGTACCAAGGCTATGGGGAACAATGCTTTGGAGCACATCATTCCTCCATTTGTTCGCCTGCACCAAATGTTCAATGTGGACCATCGTCGACCATGCTTCCCACCATCACTGGACACATCAGAGATTGCAGGACAAGTTCAGCAGATGGAGGAACTCAACGCAATGGGGACCATTGCTTCCTAAGGGGGGAGGAATGATCCAGGTGGATGTTGGTGGCCACCCACCTATCCAATTTGGAGCCCCACAATTGTCTCTTTTAGTCTTTTCAGTTTCCTAAATTGCAGCACAGTTTACTATTTTTAGCAGTTTTTCGGGTCCTGAACTTCCGGAGCCGTTTTGAGGCCCTAAACGACGTTTTTTTGGGAATCTGGGGCAACATGGGTCCATGGACCGATGTTGCCTCCTAAAGTGGTAGTACTCGGATAGATCTTTCTAACGAGCTATCGTACGCGTCAAACGGAGATCGTATGCCAAAGTTACGACCCCGGGAAATTGATGTACCAATTTACCCAAACGGGGCCCACAATTTGGCGTTTCATCTTCTAGGGTTAGGTTTCGGGATGTGAAGGGTTTTTCATTGTTTCTCAACAATAAATAGGCCTTCGAGCCTCATTGTAAGACAGTTCGGAACAGTTCAGAGGCATGTAGCCGCCACATCTCTTCTCAGAGATAAGCTACCATCGCCCTAGCTGGTTTCTTTCCATTTCTGTTTGTAAGCATATTTCAGTATTTTACAGTAATGAAATGAAGTATTATTTCCGCTGCATCTCTGTTTTTATGGTTATCGCATCTCTGTATTTTTGGTTATCTCTGTAATCTATTGCGTTCCTGTCTAAATCCGGATCATTCTAATTTGTAGCTTCAATGTAGCAGGATCTCTTCAGAGTTGGGAAAGTGACCTTCAACGGGCTGAGATTAAAGTATGCCTTGGAAGGCATCTCAAATTTCATTGCATGGAAGGATCACATGGAGTTGGTGCTAGATGACAATGGATTGCTAGAATATGTCAAGAAAGGTATTTCAAAACCATAGGCATCTGATGCATAGAACCTAGTCCAATGGAAGAAATATGTAGCCAAAGTGAGGAGAATAATATTAGAGGGAGTGTCAGACCACATTGTCTCGAATCTCCATGGGAAAGAAACTCCTTTCGCAATGTGGAAGGCACTGATAGAGCTATTCAAGAATAGAATTGATCATAGAAAGTTTTCTCTCAAATACAAGCTTCGAAACATAAAGATGCAAAAGAATGATACTATTTTGCAGTATCTTAGCAAATGTACCCAAGTTTTTGATGAGCTTGGAGGGGTTGGTGTGAATGTTAGAGAAGATGACCTGGTGAACCTAGCTCTTCTAGGCCTTCCCAAAAGCTAGCATAGCTATGAGGACTCGGTGAATGGGGGGGAGAAACTACCTAATTGGGAATGTTTGTAGTCTGATTTGGTACAAGAAGAGATCAGGTAGAATACCAGAGATGGAACTTCATCCAAGAACAAGGATGAAGAAAAATTTGTATTGGTTGGACAGGGAAAGAAGGGAAAAGGAGATAAATATCAAACCAAACTAGAATCTAGCCAAGGGGGCAAGAAGAAAGACTTTTCTACAAAGTGTCCACACAAAAAGTCTGGAAAGAAGAACTCAGGAGGAGTAGTAGGTGAGGCATTGGCTTCATAGCTTGAGCTTCACTTCACCCTTATCTCATGCATGTCCAACATTGTGATGGGGAGTGTGTGGTACTTGGATTCTGGTGCCTCGTTCCACATGAGAGGTTGTAGAGAGTTTTTTAGTGATCTAGAGGTGAAAGATCTCCATATGCATATTGAGCTTGAGGACGAAGGAAGGTACAATGCTACCAAGATTGGTACATTAACCTTTCAGAGGGAGTCAAGATCTCCTCTTTGCCTCAAAGATGTCATGTTTGTTCGAGGCCTAAAGAAGAATCTCATATTTGTAGAATTTTTGGAAGACCATGGTTATGATGTGATATTCAACAAAGCGAAAGAATTCCCAAGGCACATAGCCACTAGATAGGTGAAGTATATTGGGGTTCGGGTGAAGAACTTGTACAAGTTAGAAGTGGAAGATTGTGTTGCATTAAGTAGTAAGGCAGAGAAAGTGAAAAGCCTTGATGTTGATGAACGTTGGCACAAGATATTGGGCCATTTGCATGATGGCACCGTCAAAGTTATGCATCAAATAACCACTAGCCTCCCTAAAGGATAACCTCAGCAGTCGGGTGTCTGCAAAGGTTGTACCTTGGGGAATTATGTGAAATCCAAAATTCATGAGCGAGACAAAAAAGCACATGCAGTCTTACAAAGAGCTCACCTAACGTTTCTGGACCTTTCTCAACAACCTCCACTACCAGACACAAATATTTTGTTATTTTTATTGATGATTTATGAAGGAATTTTTAGATCTTCTTCATGTTGAAGAAGGATGAGACATTCTCCAAGTTTGTAGAATTCAAGGCACTAGTGGAGAAGGATATCAGCAAGAAGGTGAAGGATCTTAGGAGGTACAATGGAGGTGAGTATGTTTCGAATGACTTCAAGGAATTCTATGTGAAAGAAGGAATTTGAATAGAGCTGACAACACCCCACAACCCACAACAGAATGGGGTAGCTGAGAGAAAGAACCAAAGCATTGTTGGAGTTGCGAGCGCTATGCTACATGACCAAGGCCTACAACTGCATTTGTGGGAAGAGGTATGTAACACAACAATCTACTTGCAGAACTAGAATCCTCATCAGATTCTTGGTATGATTAAACTGGAGGAGGCTTTCTTGGGGAGTAAGCCAGATGTGGCACAATTCAGGATTTTTAAAGCCTTTGTTTACTACCATGTCTCCAAATATTCAAGGAAGAAGATTGAGCTGACAAAATATTCGGGAGTTTTCATTGGCTACACCAAAACTCCACACAATTAGCATGTGTACTTACCTTCCATAAAATTGAAACTTGTGCAAAGGGATGTAAAGTTTGATGAGGAGAAAGCGATGTTGTTCTCTCTTGAGAGGGAGATTTAGATCCCACCAGAAGAGGAGATTTTATCTCCAAAGGAGGAGTCTTAGGAAGTTGTGGAGCAGCCACAAATAGAGGATCAGAGAGTGTAGACATCCACTCAAGAATAACCAATCAGAGAAAGGAGAAAGATAACCAAGGAAGTTGATAGATTAGTGCAGGATGTGAGGGAGAATGTGGGAACTCCTTTAAATTTGCACAGGAAAAGGAGGTCACCTAAGAGGTACATTGGCTACATGGCTCTAATGACTGAGCTTGTAGAAATTGGGCCATCCTCTTTTGGGGAAGTAGTAGAGAAACTTGTTTGGGTTGAAGCAATGGTGGAAAAATACAAATCCATTATGAAGAAAAGTGTTTGGGAAGGAGGATCTTGCAAGGGAATTTTAAATGAAGGACATGGGTCTCATGCACTAATTCCTTGAGCTGGAAGAATGTCAAGGTGAGGGGTAATTTTTTGTGTCTCAAGGAAAGTATGCCAATGAGATACTACAAATATCTTGCAAGGAGAGCTGTAAGCCCATGGAGACACCTCTAGCGACCAAATGGAGAAAGGAGAATGTCACTTCAAGTGAACAGGTGGATGCTACCATTTACCGGTTGTTAGTGGGTTCATTGATGTATCTTGTGAACACACAACCAAATATGTACTATGTAGGCAAACAACTGATCCAAGCTATGGTTAGGCCAACTAAATTATACTGGAAGTAGCTAAGCATGTTTTATGGTACCTTAGAGGCACTACCCAATAGGGATTAGGGTATAGACGGAAAAAGGGAGTAAATTTGTGTGGCTTCATAGATGTAGATTAGGCAAGCAGTCCATCTGATGGAAAGAGTACATCAGGTGGAATTTTCAGTGTTGGGTCTACAGCAATTTCCTAGTACAACAAGAAGCAAAGATCTGTGGTGCTCAGCTCGATAGAAGCAGAATACATGGTTTCAAGTCAAGAAACATGTGAGGCGATCTAGATGAGAAAGATACTTGTGGGACTATTTGGTCAGATGATGGATCCAACTATGATCAAATGTGATAATAAAAGTTGCATTAAGCTCTCTGAGAATCTGGTATTTCACGATCAATCCAAGCATATATATATCTGGTATCATCATTTACGGGACTGTGTGCAGAGGCAGATAAGGTTGCTACAATACATTCTTAGAAATGAACATGATGTTGACATTTTTACCAAGGCTTTGTTAAGAGGGAAGTTTGAATTCCAAAAGTGCAATATAGGGGTGGTTGATAATCCCTTTCTTACTAAGAAGGAGTGTTGAGAAGCGCAACAAGAGAATCTCAATTTGATTTTGCCTTGGTCAAATTGAGAAAATTTAATTTTCCACATTAGCAGACAACTTGAAGGTAGTTAACTTGTGTGACATGGATCTTGTCACTTAGTTAGCTTAGTAAATTCATGTTAGAGGGTTTGGAGTTTAGTTAAGCATGTGTAATTGCTAAATTTTAGTAATACAGTTCAGTTATATCCAATTGAGTTTAGTTAAACTAGTTCTAACAGTTTGAGGAACTAGTGGAAGGCCAATTACGCAGTGGGACAAAAGTCTAACTTAGTGATCATCCAATTAACTGATCAATGAGCCCAAAATAACTAGTGTAGCAGAGAATTCGATTTCCCCAAATGTGATGGAGATTCCAAGGTAGTGTAACATCATTTGTAGACAAGTTTATAAGTGTTGCATGCAGTCGGATGATCAACCTTGGGAAATGCACATTCAATTAGAGGAAAATTTATAAATAATAGGGGCCTAATTCTTTAGGAATTGCGCAAGGAAATAGGTGCTCGAGATGAGGCATAAATTAACTAAGCTTGGATTAGAGCTTCTCATCGATCAGAGAGATAGGTTATTCACTTGCAGGTTGAGCTCAAACAGAGATAGAAATTGTAATAAATATTTATTTATATGATTTAATGCAGTAGGCTTAAGTGTTTTTTACCAATTGCTTTCCCCTAGAAATATTGTGCATTTGTGTTATTTCTTTTTGCATGTTTGAGATTGTTGTTCTAAATTTTGAATTGAATTCCATAGATCAGTAGAGTAGAATTGCGTCTCTTGATTTAGATTAAAATTTCTTGAGCATTTGCAATTCTATCATCATATTTGTACACAATTGACTACAACAAACCAATTTCAGATCCATAAATACAATAATGAACTAATTGAAACATATGAGAAGCTCCCCCCTGAATTTGTGCCATTCATTTTTCATCACAAGCAACCATACGTGACGATCTAAGTCATTAACCGCGCACATATGTAGTTTTCCTTCATGTGAAATGCATACAAAATGTAAAATGTTGATTATTCATAATCAGAACTCCCCCTAAGATCATATTTCCTATTATGTTAGATAAATTAGAAGAGAAAACAGGTGGGAATCATTCCTAACTTATGTCTGAGATACTTAAAGGAATCATGTGGAAGAGTTTGGCGAATAGATCTATAACTTGTTTCTTTGAAGGAACATATTCCAACTTGATCTTCTATTCAAGAACTTTATGTCTAAGAAAATGGTATTTGATTGGGATGTGCTTAGTTTTTTAGTGCATGATAGGATTTTTAGATATGCTTATGGCACTAATGTTGTCACAAAGAATAGATACATATTCAATACAAGTGATTTAGATGGCTAGATCATACAAAGAGGTTGAGTATAACAAGCAACAACAACAACATATTAAGCTTCAACAGTTGATAAAGCAATAGAACTTTGTTTCTTATTGATCTAAGAAAATAAGTGTGGTCCAAAAAGGGATGCTCCTTCACTAGTGCTTTTGTGGTACTTAACACTACCTGCCCAGTTTGCATCTATGTAAGCATGGAGTCCAAAATTAGTGTTTTGGGGATACCATTGTCCAACAGCTTGAGTGCCTTGTAGATACTTGAATATATTTTTAACTTCTTTGAGATGTGTATATTTAGGATTTGCTTGGAGTCATCCAACTATGCCAATTGCATGCATAATTTCTGGTCTTGTACTGGTAAGATAAAGCAAGCTTCCAATCATAGATTTGTATTCAAGTTAATTAATTGTAGGATAGTCATCATCTTGGCTAAAACTACATCCTATCACCATTGATCCAGGTGGATGTTGGTGGCCACCCACCAACCCATTTGGACCCCCACAACTGTCTCTTTCAGTCTTTTCAGTTTCCTAAATTGTAGCACAGTTTACTATTTTTAGCAGTTTTTTCGGGTCCCGAACTTCCGGAGCCGTTTTGAGGCCCTAAACGACGTTTTTTTGGGATTCTGGGGCAACATGGGTCGTAGACCGATGTTGCCTCCCAAAGTGGTAGTACTCGGATAGATCTTTCTAACGAGCTATTGTACGCGTCAAACGGAGATCGTATGCCAAAGTTACGACCCCGGGAAATTGATGTACCAATTTACCCAAACGGGGCCCACAATTTGGCATTTCATCTTCTAGGGTTAGGTTTCGGGATGTGAAGGGTTTTCCATTGTTTCTCAACAATAAATAGGCCTTCGAGCCTCATTGTAACACAGTTCGGAACAGTTCAGAGGCATGTAGCCATCACATCTCTTCTCAGAGATAAGCTACCATCGCCCTAGCTAGTTTATTGCCATTTCTGTTTGTAAGCATATTTCAGTATTTTCCATTAATGAAATGAAGTATTATTTCCGCTGCATCTTTGTGTATATGGTTATCTCTGTAATTTGTTGCATTCCTGTTTAAATCCGGATCAGTGGTATCAGAGCGGTCTGCTTTTTCTCTGTTTTTCTTTGCATGTCCCCAACGAGGTCGGGATATAAGGAGTTAGGGCTTGAACTGGTCGAACCTTTGCAAGACCAGCCTCGCAAATCCCGACGGCCTCCCATGGCGGATCAGAAGAAAGACGAGGGGGCAGGAGATCCTATCAAAATCTTGCTCGAAGAAGCACTCGAGCGGCAAAGGAACGCGATGATGGATAGCTTTGCGCAGATCCTTCAGCGGCTACCCAGAGGCGACGCATCGGCTTCCAACAGCGACTCTGGAAACGCCACACCATTCAAGGTACAAGTTAATTTTGAAATCCCCATTTTCGAGGGTCAAATAGACGCAGATGCCGTAGACAAATGGTTAAATCTGCTAGATGGGTATTTTTCTGTTCATGAATTTTCAAGTCGGGAAAAGATTGTTTTCGCTCTTCTCAAAGCAGCCCCCCACGTCAAAGACTGGTGGGAAACCTACTGCGAGCAGAAGGATGAAAGTACAGGCTCACTATTTTCAGCCGCACCCACTTGGAATGACTTCCGAGATGCCATCAAAGAGCAGTATTACCCTGTCGGAAGCTATGAGGACAAATACATCAAATGGACCACACTGCGGCAGGGACGAGACCAAGATGTGCCGGAGTTCACAAACATTTTTCATACCCTTCGCACACAGTTGGGTATCAAAGATTCTGAGCTGCATCTGGTACTCAAATACCGCGGCTGCCTGCACAAATACATCCAGGAAGAGATGGTGTTCTTGAACATCTCCTCACTCGGCACAGCATACCGATACGCTGTCAAAATCGAGCAAAAGTTCAAACAGAAGAAGCGAGACTTTGGATCTGCAAATTCGAAGCCCAAAGTACAAAGCCAAGGCGGGGTGACCCAAGACAACCCGTCGAAGCCGCAAGAAAAGAACAACACCACGAAGCCGAAGAAGGACACAGGAAAGTGGTGTGAGTTCCACAAGAGTCCCACTCATAACACAAGTGAGTGTCGGACCAAGCAGTCGCTGGTGGCCGAGTTGAAGGCTTCCGAATCAGATGCATGTTCTGATCCTGAGCCAGAACCCGACAAGGGGAATGGCAAAGGGAAGCAGATCATTGATGCGGATCCCAGTGCCACTGTTGCCACCGCCAAGATCAAGAAAAATGAGCCCGAAGATCCAGAGGAGGGGGAGCGTCTTTTCCACTCACAGATGTGGGTGAAGGGTTCACCTCTGCGATTCATTGTCGACAGTGGTAGCCAAAAGAACCTGGTTTCAGCAGAGGTCGTGAAGCGGTTGGGCCTACCGACTACACCGCACCCGCAGCCGTACAGTATCGGGTGGCTTCATGAAGGACGAGATCTCAAAGTTCGCCAGCAGTGCCGCCTTCCCTACAGCATCAAGCCCTTCACAGACGAGGTATTGTGTGATGTTACACCTCTGGATGTTTGTGATGTATTATTAGGCCAGCCATACTTGTGGAGGCGACATGCTGTGTATGAGTCAAGGCCTCGCGCTGTCATTATTTCTTTGGGTGATTCATTATACAGGATACCGGAGGTAGCCCCACCTACCGCCACATCTTTGATTACTACCAAGAAAGGCAGCAAGCTCATATCACAGACCAGGAAATTCATCTGTCTGGTTCACTCCCAAAGTAAGGGGAAGATCGTTGCTACATCCATGACCCCTGCAAAGGGTTCCTCCACGCAGCAGCAACAACAAAGGGATACGGTCATGACAAAACACAGGAACAACTTCTCCTCACGGACATGGGTACCACACAAGTTTCAGGTGGGCAACAAAGTTTGGTTACATCTGCAGAAAGAACGCCTTACAAGAACCCATCAGAAGCTCAGACCACTCCGACATGGTCCTTACAGCAGTACCAAGGCTATGGGGAACAATGCTTTGGAGCACAGCATTCCTCCATTCCTTCGCTTGCACCGAGTATTCAATGTGGACCATCATCGACCATGCTTCCCACCATCACTGGACACATCACAGATTGCAGGACAAGTTCAGCAGATGGAGGAACTCAACGCAATGGGGACCATTGCTTCCTAAGGGGGGAGGAATGATCCAGGTGGATGTTGGTGGCCACCCACCAACCCATTTGGACCCCCACAACTGTCTCTTTCAGTCTTTTCAGTTTCCTAAATTGTAGCACAGTTTACTATTTTTAGCAGTTTTTTCGGGTCCCGAACTTCCGGAGCCGTTTTGAGGCCCTAAACGACGTTTTTTTGGGATTCTGGGGCAACATGGGTCGTAGACCGATGTTGCCTCCCAAAGTGGTAGTACTCGGATAGATCTTTCTAACGAGCTATTGTACGCGTCAAACGGAGATCGTATGCCAAAGTTACGACCCCGGGAAATTGATGTACCAATTTACCCAAACGGGGCCCACAATTTGGCATTTCATCTTCTAGGGTTAGGTTTCGGGATGTGAAGGGTTTTCCATTGTTTCTCAACAATAAATAGGCCTTCGAGCCTCATTGTAACACAGTTCGGAACAGTTCAGAGGCATGTAGCCATCACATCTCTTCTCAGAGATAAGCTACCATCGCCCTAGCTAGTTTATTGCCATTTCTGTTTGTAAGCATATTTCAGTATTTTCCATTAATGAAATGAAGTATTATTTCCGCTGCATCTTTGTGTATATGGTTATCTCTGTAATTTGTTGCATTCCTGTTTAAATCCGGATCAACCATGGGTGTGCATACAGGTTTGCAGTGTTCTATTCCATATTTATTCAGTAAATACATTTCAAATTATTGTTGCATGGCTGAAGCAAATCCTTGACTCATGGATTCAACATGACTTCCAAATATGATGTCACCAACATAAACCCACTACAACTAGTAGTTTGTCTTTTTCAAATTTGATGTATAGATTGTTATCTGAAAATACTTTCTTGAACCCTTGTTGTTAAATATACTGGTCAAGATGATAATACCATGCACAAGGATCATGTTTTAATCCATATAATGCCTTCTTAAGTTTTCAAACAATATTTTTATCATTCCCAAGTATGAATCCTTTAGGTTGTTCAATATAAACTTCTTCCTCTAGGTCTGCATTTAAAAATGCATATTTAACATACACTTGATATACCTTGAAGTTACGAAAGATGGAAAATGAAAGAAACATTCTTATGGCTTCAAGTCTAGTTGCATGTGCAAATGTCTCTTCAAAGTATATCCCTTCCTATTGAGCATAACCTTTGCATACAAGTATTTCTTTGTTTTGAATTACTTCTCCATTTTCATTCAGTTTGTTTTTAAATACCCACTTTGTCCCAATTACATTTTTATTATGAGGCCTTGGTACAAGTTCCCATGTATGGTTCTTTTCTATTTGATCAAGTTCTCATTCATTTCCTTAACCCAAAATTCATCTTTGTTTGCTTGATTCACATTTTGAAGTTCAATTGTGGATAATAAGGCTAAGAAACTAGATGATCCAACAAAGTTCTTCTAGTTTGTATTCCTACTTCTTTATCACCTAGAATTTGAGATTCAGGATGATTTTTTTGAACATACATTGATGGATTCTTTTCTGACACACCTACATTTTCATTTCCTTCTTTTGATTCTTCTCTTTCTTCTTCTCCTACAACTTCTTGGATTTTAGTAGGGAGTTGTTCATCATCTGATTGTGCTTCTCTTTTGGTACCTATGGATGCTTCATCAATCACAACATCTATACTTTCAACAATATTTTGGAGCCTTTTATTATAACATTTATATCCTTTACTTCAGGAAGATTATCCAAGAAGGATTCCTTCATCATCTCTAGATTCAAACTTTCCAATCTTATCATCATTTTTCTTTATTAAACATTTTATTCCAAAGATTCTAAAGTGTTTTACAATTCAAGGTTTACCATACTATAATTCGTACATAGTTTTATCACTGTTTACACGAACATGGGCTTTGTTAAGTATGTCCGCAATTGTATGTACTGCTTCTCCCTAAAAGGTGTGAGGCATTCCTGAATCATCAAGCATGTCACATGCCATTTGTTGAATTGTTTTGTTCATTCTTTCTACCACTCCATTTTGTTGACAAGTTTTAGCTATGGAAAATTTCCTTTCGATGCCATGTTGCTCACAAAAATTGAAAAATTCATCTAATATAAACTCTCCTCCTCTATTAAATCTCAGACATTTGATTTTTAATTCCAATTCATTTTCCACCAAGCCTTGAATATTTAAAATTTTCCAATTGCATCATCTTTATACTTTAGTAAACCAACACAACACATTCTTGTAAAGTCGTTAATTAATATCATGAAGTATTGTTAACCACAAGGAGATTTATTTCTCATACATCCACATAAATTAGCATTAACAAATTCAATGGGTTTACCTAAAGTGCATTCTTTAGATTTAAACTAAACTCTGGATTGTAGAAAATCTGCTATGTAGGTTAACCCGATAATGCAATATACAACAAAGCAAAATACTATAACCTACTTCTACTATCAATTTGTGGAAGCTTAAATATTGAGCTGAAAAATATAACCAGAAGAAGAAGAATCAATGCACATGAAACACATGAAAATACTTTGGGGAAAGCCTCAACTAAAAACCCCACTATCTATATTATCATACAAGGTGGAAATACATAGGAATTATACAAAGCCTTAGCTCTCACAGCTAGCCAACTCTCAGTAAAATCCTCACAGATGCTCACAGGAAATCCTAGCTTCTCACAAGCCTTCCTCTCTACCCTCCAAGCTCCTATTTCCTTGCACAATTCCTCTAGGATGATCTCCTTCAACCAAGTGGAAAAACTTGATTTACTAAGTGGATGATATCCTGATCTCACACACTATCAGAACTGCATAATCCTCAAGGAATGATTCCTTCTGCATGCATGAGTTTTCTTTATAGGAAAACACATGCAACTGATATTACACTGTCCTTGACTTTAATCTCAGCTGGACCTTTCTCATAATAGACATGCATGAGTTACTGATGAGGGAATCTTCAGTTATCTAGAGTACACTAGTTGAGTGCATGCATGCATCAACTGACTGATAACTCACAATTAGTTCCTCGAATAGTTTGGAACTAATTTAACTGGACTTAACTCAGTAAACTAAGTTAACTAATTACAACTCAAATATAACTCAATCTTATCTCCTTAATTAAGGGATAATCTCCTTAATTTAAGGGATAACTCTTGCATGACTTCAGAAAGATTTCTAACTTCAATTTCTCCAACTAATTAATCCATAATGAATTAATTAATTATTTCCAAGTAGCTGGTGAGACTAAATTTGATTTTAATTCACAATTTTAGTTCAAGGACAAATTAAAATTGGAATTTTTGGATTTTTATCATTTCTTATTGCTATTTTCAACACCCCCTCTCAACAAGAAATGAATTCAACTCAATCCCGATCGTGAACCTTTGGAATGTTATGCATGCAACACTTCTCTCTAGTGTTGTTGCTCCAACAACTCCAGAAACAAAAAAAACATCCAACCTGAATCAGTATGATGCATCTGTCATCAAAGTCTTTGACTATTATTGCCTCTGTCAACCGAAAACTTTGTGCATCTGCTGACTCTACCTTTCTGCATTGTTGCCAATCCTTCTTTGTGCTCTTCAGTATCTAACTGCTCTAGCCTCTATCACTTTGATCTCTGTCTGCATGAATCCCACTGATTCCTCCTGCTACTATGTACTTTGGGCTCCCGTAGCAAGGCACAATCCATGAGATAAAACCTCTCAATGGACCTTGCCCAATTTCAGCCTTCTTGGGACTATCACTTCACATCGGCCCACCTCACACCTAGAGATATGGCTGCATGTGATCCCTCTACCTACTTGGATTTAAAGTCCCCCCTAATGGAGGTATCTACATGAGTGGATATCTTCACTCGGTCTCCTCTCTGCTTCTCCAATTGTGGCTCCTCCACAATTTTCTGAGACTTCTTCTGGGATTGCATGTTGAGAGGTAATTTACTCTCCCTCTCAACCACCAAGTCTCTAACATTTGCCTTGCTCCTCAAGGCTTTGCATGCATCTTGAAACTTAAGAGCATACAGGTTCTTAACTTGTGAACCAATCTGTTTCACATGTCTCGTGGTGATGTGTCTAAGGAAAACCTTTCCCTTACTAAAGACAACATCGTAGCCTTTGTCTTCCAACATCGCGAGCGATACCAAGTTCTTCTTCAATCCAGGCACATACTTCACATCTATTAAGGTGATAGGAGCTCCATGCTCCCTTTGAAAAGCAACCGTGCCCACTCCTAAAACATTATACCTTTCATCGTCACCCATCTCTATGCGCATCTTGAGGTATTTATCCTCCAAGGCACTGAATAAACTTTTATCACCGGTCATGTGGAATGAGGCTCCACTGTCAAGAAACTAACCATAACCCATCATTGATGACACCATGCATGCGATGAGGGTAAAGTCCATTTCGAACTGAGAGACTAATGCCTCACCTTCTGATCCTTCCGAGGATCCCTTCTTGGACTTCTTCTATGGGCAGTTAGTCGCATAATGTCCCATCTGAATTGAAGTATGATATGAATTCGATATGCACCTGCAACCCCGAACTTCAAACTTCGAATTCTCTTCTCAGTGTACTATTCACAACTCCAATACAGTGTAGAAAATTTCTACAAATCCAGCTCTGATACCATGTAGAAAATTGCTACAAATCCAGCTCTAATACCATGTAGAAAATCTGCTATGTAGGTTAACCCGATAATGCAATATACAACAAAGAAAAATACTATAACCTACTTCTACTATCAATTCGCGGAAGCTTAAATATCGAGATAAACAATACAACCAGAAGAAGGAGAATCAATGCATGTGAAACACATGAAAATACTTTGGGGAAAGCCTCAGCTAAAAACCCAACTATCTGTATTATCATACAAGGTGGAAATACATAGGAATTATACAAAGCCTTAGCTCTCATAGCTAGCTAGCTCTCAGTACAATCCTCATAGATGCTCACAGGAAATCCTAGCCTTTCACAAGCCTTCCTCTCTGCCCTCCAAGCTCCTATTTCCTTGTGCAGTTCCTCTGGGATGATCTCCTTCAACCAAGTGGAAAAACTCGATTTACCAAGTGGATGATATCCTAAGCTCACACACTGTCAGAACTGTGCAATCCTCAAGGAATGATTCCTTCTGCATGCATGAGTTTTCTTTATAGGAAAACACCTGCAACTGGTAGTACACTATCCTCGACTTTAATCTCAATTGAGCCTTTCTCAGAATAGACATGCATGAGTTACTGATGAGGGAATCTTCAGTTATCTGGAGTACACTAGTTGAGTGCATGCATGCATCAACTGACTGATAACTCACAATTAGTTCCTCAAACAGTTTGGAACTAATTTAACTAGACTTAACTCAGTAAACTGAGTTAACTAATTACAACTCAAATATAACTCAATCTTATCTCCTTAATTAAGGGATAATCTCCTTAATTTAAGGGATAACTCTTGCATGACTTTAGAAAGACTTCTAACTTGAAATTATCCAACTAATTAATCCATAATGAGTTAATTAATTATTTCTAAGTAGCTGGTGAGTCTAAATTAGATTTTAATTCAAGGACAAATTAAAATTGGAATTTCTGGATTCTATTTTTATCATTTCTTTTTGTTATTTTCAACATGGATTGCTTACCAAATTGGAATGATTTGTAAATACTATTTTCAGGTGGAGAGATGCTTGGCAAGTCACAAACAGCTTCCTTCTTTCTTAATTTGTATATTTGCGAAAAGCTAAGATGTCCCAATATTTTTTGCCAGAGCCAACTTTCTTCAGATTTTCTCAAAAAATAGTGCTCTTTGTCAACTTCTAGGATATATAAATTGTCTAGAGTTATGGTTGCATTGATTATAGTCTTACCTGTATCCAAATTTCTTACCATGCAATTCTTTGATCAGAAAAATAACTTGATGCCCCTGATCGCACATTTGACTAACACTTAAGAAGTTTTGTCTTATCCCATTAATGCATTCCCAATCTTGACCTTTTATTTTAATACCACAGATCATTTTCCTTTAATAGTAGAAGGTGAAGTATTATCAAAACTCACATTCTTTTCTTTCGTAATCTCATTAAAAGAAACAAAGTTATGTCTATCACCTGTCATATGCTTTGAACAACCGTTGTCAATGTGCCATAGATTCTCTTGATCTCCTACATACAATGCTAGACCACAATTTTCAAAGGAAGTAATTTTTTTGTCCATATCTTGGGAGGTTATTTCTTCTGCTTATGTTGATAAGATGAATTCATCTTGCTTCTGCATTCATTTTATTCATGACCAAATTTATTTCAGATAGAACATTCAACTTCATTCTTAAGAGGGGAGAAATCATTATAAGAAGACTTCTTTGACATGTTTTCATTATGTTGTTTTCTTTCTTCTCTAGTCATAATCGTTTTATAAGCAACACAATGAACTACTTTATGACCAAATTTTTGACAAGTGAAGCATTGACCATTGAAATAAGAATACATGGGAGTATAATACCTTTTTGAGTAGCATGCCCTTTGTTCATGGAAATGTTGTTTTGCCTAAGTATAGTTTGAACCTTCATTATTTTGTTTATTCCTACTATTTTGATTATTGCTTCCTCTTACAGCACTGACGTATCTTTTTGTAGTTGCTTCAAAAGATTTCATAGGTTTTTATGTCTCACCATTTTGATTTGGATTGTGTCCAAGACCTCTCTTAATTAGTGGAGAATGCTAAACTTTAATAATTTCCTCTAAAGTTTCATATCCTTTAGAAAATCTAATATTTAGAGCCTTTATTTTCTCAAGTTCCTTTCTTAGACCCATAATTTCAAGTTCTAAGTTTTCATGGTGATTTTACCTTTCTTGGACTTGTTTCTTCAAAGCTTCGTCTACTAATTTATCATATTCTAGATATATCTTTAGCTAGGTTATTTCTTCAACTAGGTTGTTTTCTTTATACATGTTGATTTCCTTTTCTTGATTCTTGTCTATGACCCTGAGTCTATCAATTTATTCTAGAGTACCCATAAAATCATCATCATCAGACACATCTACACATTTTTCTTTGAATGCCATAAATAATTGGCAATATTGATCGGAGTTTTCATCCTCATTATTGGAAAAATATTCATTATCTTCATTAGTATAAAAACATTTCTTGCTAGTAAAACCTCTTTTGACATTCTTCTTTGAAACATTTTTTCCTTTTTCATGATTTTCTTTATAATGACACTTAGCGGCATAGTGATCTACTCTTCCACAGGAAAATAAATTGAAAGGAATCTTAACTTTGAACCTACCATTTCCTACTTGGCACTTCTTCACAAAATTCGCTTCTTCTCCATCTAAAATGTAACTTGTATCTTTAGGTTCTTCCTTTTATTTACCTTTGTTTGTGGCTTTGAATGTTTCTTTTCTAACACCTGATGTATCCCATTTTCTCATCTCATAAGTTGTCAAGATCCCATAGAGTTGTTCAATGGTGAGATTCTTCAAACCCTACATTTCTTTAATGGAGACTTTGGAATTGAACTTTGGGGTTAGTGATCTCAAAATAATTTCAACAACATCAATATCCTTTATTTCATCACAAAGACCTTTCATTGTGTTAACTATCTCGTCTAATCTAAGAAAAATCTTGCAATTCTTTCATCATCATGCATTCTAAGAGACTCATATTGAATTCTATATGTTTAAAGTTTAGCACTTTTTACCTTAGAGTCACCTTCATAGCTTTGAACAAGCTTATCCCATATTTCCTTTTCGATGCTCAACTACACGACTTTCACAAACTCAGATTCAACAAAACCTCCCAAGATAACATTTACAGCTTTTGCATTGTTCTCATGTCGTTTCTTTCCTACATCATATGTGGGAATGGAGGATCGGTATTGATATCCACCTTCAAAAATTGCCCATACATCAGCTCCTAGTGCATGCAAATATGATCTCATTCTGATTTTCCAAACATAAAGTTAGCTCCATTAAACAATGGTGGCTTGTTAGAAGATACTTCATCTTGACTGCTCAGTTTGATAGATCTCCTATTAAGCAATCAAGATTCTATTGAGGGACCTGCTCTAATAACAATTATTAGGAAAAATACTAAGAAAGGGGGGTGAATCAGTATGTTAATTCACTTTAAATTTCAAATTCACATTTTCAATTTTGTATGCTATTGTTCTTCATGAAACTTGCGTGTGTAGGTGACTCTAGTGAATGTAAACCGCATATATCCAGATAACTAATTTTTCATATGTTTCATCATATGTTTGTCTTTAACCAATGCATCATTGTTTCATTGTCCATCTAATAAGCAGTAAAGAGCAGATAAATCATCAACACATAAGAAACATATCAACACATATGGATGTCGGGATTTTAGGTGGGGAAAACCACTATTATTATTTTCTTTTTCTTATTTCTTATTATATAAAGAAAATATTACATATTGTACTAGTGTAGACTCTTACCAGCACGTAGGCACCCACCTGCAGGGGGCTAGAACCTCCACTCATTCTCCAACACGCACTATAAAGGAGCTACAACCCCCTAATCTCATTTATTGGCTCCTACTGGAAGGGAGCTCCTACCCCCTCACTAAAGGTTGCAACCCTCAACACCTTGTGGACCATGTTTCATAATATTTCACATTGGATCCACCTATCAATTAACCATCAAAACATGCGAGCCACCTTTCATCAAATTTTCATGCTGGACCCACACCAATAATAAGCCCAAATCATAATATTGAATCACAAAATCTAAATCATTGAAGCACTATAGACTAACTAAATCACTGAAACATCAAGACATTGAATATTAAATCTAACCAATCATTGACCTGAATCTCAACTATTGTAACTAGATCAAATCAATGCACTACCTAATAACACTATTACACATCAATCAATCAACCATTCACTAATTAACCAGACATTCATCACTGAAGCAATGTACAGTCATTGCAAACCTTGATCAAATTAAATTCAAAATATAAATGCGATTGGTATGAAGAAAACCCATATATATTTGCATCTCCTATGCATAACACCCACGTACAGATCTCAAATCACAAAATTCTAAAAATTTGAGTCTCTAAGAACTGAAACAACTGAGTCACTAGAGAATATCAATCACTAAACCAGATCAAACCAACATTGTCAATATTGTCATGCCATACCAAGCCAATTCACCACTCAATAACCAATCATCAACACATTCAGATATCAACTATTCAGATCAAGACATCATTGATGAACAACAAAAAATAAAATAGACTTCCTCAAATGTCATCATCAAGCAACAATTCAAACCTTGATCAAGTTAAAATTAGAATGTATATGTGATTGTATTTAACTAGATTAAGCTTATATAAGTCCTTCTCATGCATACAACCCACAGATATATTTCAACATATTGAATACCAAAATCTAAACTAGGAAGCAGGCTGAAAAACATCACTTCAAAATATATACACGACCACTGTGAAGCATATCCATGTACGTATATGATAATACAGAGCAAAAGTTTCATATATATATTTACAAATATTGAAACAAAACTTCGATGCAAATCACCTATCAAACCTAGATCTCTGGGCACATACTGTCAAAGGTCACATATCACTACAAACATATTCAAATCATACCATCACCATAGCTACATATCTAACATTGTTAGCTACACAAACATAAACAGATCAAGCAAGTATACCCATTAGTATTTAATGCACTGTCAGATCTATCAAATCTAAGTCATCCCCTTTCTCACTGGTTCACACCTAATTTCAAATCAAATCACACATGAATAGTTTATCCAATGCACTCTTAGCACCTTCATATCCATCTCCTTATATAGTTTTTTCCTTTTTCAATACCACAAGAAAATTATTTAATAAAATTGTTAGTAATTGTAGACAAGATCAAATAGATGTTGTCATCACAATACTATGGGAAAATACCATGGTAATGACTCCTAGTATCCAGTTTTCCATGGTTCGAATTATGTACACAGCTTTTGCTCAGCTAACCTGCATATGTACATGACTCTTCCTCATAGGAACCATGTATACTTTTTAAAACTTCATAATTTCCATGAATTTTGTCATTTAGCTGTCAATTCTTTCTCATAGCCTCTGTAATCCCTTAAGTGGCCGAGGTTGTGATATTGGACCAAGCATAGCATGAAAAGAGCTGAATGAATGGGGTTCAGAATTGACCACTACAATGATAGCATGAAGGCCATCAAGTGGGCAACAGTACCAATATTCTTGTTATCTACACTAGTTCCATAACCATCATATTATAACCAAGTTCAAGGATATCTTTGTCAAATAGGTTTCCATCAATGAAAACACATTAACCATAATGCGAATAGGATTGTTTGTTATTTCAAGGTTACGTTAAAATTATATTCGGGAAGAAAATCACTTTCTAATGTTCATGATTATAAACGATCGTGTATTTGGGGAAATTCACACTTGCAATCATATCTCACTCAAACAATGAAAGCTAGGGACTCCACTCAATCCAATCCACTTTAAAAATTTCAGATATAATTTCAATCAATCACAAGACT
The DNA here is from genome assembly GCA_031772625.1 of Pinus tabuliformis. NCBI lineage: Eukaryota > Viridiplantae > Streptophyta > Pinopsida > Pinales > Pinaceae > Pinus > Pinus tabuliformis. The sequence continues at coordinate 1,215,226,593 of CM062819.1, read as the reverse complement.
TTGATAAAAAGATAATGCACTTGCTATGAATTCAAATGAAAGAGACATAATATATAAAATAATTGCAACAATCATAACATATGAAACAAAACCTATATTTTTAACAACCCAATCCAGGTAAGCTACAATAACCAATAATCAAATCTCCATACGAGTAATAGTATTTAAACAATTTGTGAAACAATAATTAGAACATTGTGATCAACAACAATGAAACCAATCTGCAAAATAACAATAATTGAACCAATCAAGAAAACAACAATAATCAAACCAATCTATAAGAACAACAATCAAATAAAAATACAACAGAATCCCACTCTCAATAAATCAATCCTCCATAGATAAATATAGATTCTATTTGTGTTCATTTCTTGATTCAGTGCCATCTATTGGAACCCAGTCAAGTGCAATTTTCCAAACCATCACATGGGAAATCCAAAACTAAGTAGAATCTACTCAACATTCCTATATTATCAATTAAATAATATAATTAAAAAATAAGGTTTTCCCTTGGGTCAAAATGTGAGTCATAAAAGAAATGATAGCATAGGAAGATCAAGATGGTCTCGGGATAGGGTAAATAGATGGACAAAAGGGTACAATATATGGGCCCAACTCAATATGCCATCATGCCTAACATAGAAAACTTGTTTATTTCATGCTCCTTTTCCTTGTAGGTTTGATCCATTTTGAAAAAAAATCAATTTTTTTTTGAGGTGGATCAATCAAGATCTAGAAGAAAAATTTTGATCTTTTGTCAAAGATTCTTCTCTTTAGTGCTTTAAAGCTCTCCCTCTTTTCTTTGTATATTTCAGATGGTGGATAAGAAATAAATGGTATTTCAAGATGAGTAGCTTCCAACTAAGTTGGTTTCTAGGTTAATAGATAAACTCACCAAAGAATACAAAATAGAGCTAAAGCAAGTTAAACACATAATTCTTGTTCCCTCCCACTAGACCCAGGGATTCCCTGGGGGTTCTTTAAGGATGCTAGTCAAGGAAATTCTTCTCACTTTCATGTTAGGGCCATCCTCCATCCCTCTCAACCACACTTTTTAAAGCTAATATATTCTTCATGTAATGGCTCCACCTCATAAACAAAGTTTGTTGCACTATGGATTCTTCTATTCCAAACATAAAGGATTGGATTAGAAACTTTCAATTCGGCATCAATTGGACCAAAAATAAGGTGCAAGTTCATAATAGTATTTTATAGGTATTTATTGGTCATATTAGGGAATGCATTTCATCCTTCAAATGGACTTCCTTTATCCATATCTACAAGGGAAAAAATGCTAAGTAGATGAACTATCAAAATATGCATTGTCACTCCCAGTTTGATCTTTCCTTATACATGAGTTCTTAAAGTATAAATTAATTCAAGACATGTATTTTTTACTTTGATATATGTATTTTATACTTAGTAGTCGAGAAGAATTTATATATTTTTCTTTGCCAAAACTCTATGGAGGTAAAAGGATGAGGATAAGGAGCTTTTATTCAAGTTTTTTCCAAATAGTTGGAAAATGTATGGATGTAAGTCTATAGAGAGATATTATAAAGTAATTTGTTTCATTTTATTTGTATGTAATTACAAAAGGACATGCACAGGTTCAGAGACCCTACAATGGGGAGAAACATGTATAATTTCTTTTTGAAAGGAAATATAATGATTTTTTATTTTCAAAATGACACACACACACACACACACACAGATATTTAATGTTATCAACTTCAGCCAAAAACTTAAATCACTAAATTTAGAGCTATATAGAATCGTGGCATGCATTTTCAATAGGTCACTTTCTATTGTTTTGGTCTCTCCATTCACAAGGAATGTTCTTCCTCTATTACAAAACAACTACTTTTATGTTTGAAAATGAAAATCTAAATATGAAGATAGGTGTTAAATGATCTAACACACCCTTAGAAACTTGAATAACTCAATTTTAAGGTGTTTTGATACCTAAGCATACATTTTTATGAATCCTGACATGCATTTTGTACAAGGTCAAAATTTACAATCGAACAGAAAAATGTGTATTTCTTAAGTGTGACTATGCAATTTTAGATGTGGTGACGCTAAAATATTGAATTATGGTTTTATGCAACAACAGAAACTCTAATCCTATTATCTTATAAAGCAATAAAAAATTGCCTCAATAGAGGACATAATGTGCACTTTCAAACCAAAAACCATTTTATATGCATAAAGGTTAAAAATTTCCTTACAAAACAAAGAGGTAAAAGTGTTAAAACTAGCATTGTTAAAATCCATGTTGACTTGATGGAAATGCACACCCAGTTATGAAATTCGTATGATGATATCAATGATATTGGAGAGATGGATGCCCTAGGAAGGAAAATGCATGCCTCAAGAAGAAAAATGAATTTGGTAATTGTATGCTGATGTTATGAAATTACAAGAAAATGGTGTATTTATGAAAATGCATGCTTTGTTTGGGAAAAATGCATGCCTCAAGTTGAGACTACATGCTTAGTACATGGGATTGCATATTTACATAGTAAGGAGGAATATCCACAACTTGATAATAACAAATTCACCCTTGCATTATAAAAATGCATGCCCTTGACACATTTTGCATCCCTCTAATGGCTTATACCTTAAACGATTCTCGTTTATCCCATGTGATTGGTTCTCATGGGAAGATGAATGAAAATGGATTTTGATCCATTCTATAAGATTGATGCTAGTATACAATATCTTATAATCAAGAGAGATCCTTAAATCTTACAAATCTGAAATTGGATAGGGAAATGCAAGCATGTCAGAAGCTTAAAATATGCAAGCATAGGGAAAAGTAGTGATTCCCAAGTCCCAAAATCTTAAAAACTAGTACTTGTAAGTCTCCCACACCTTTGATTGATTTAAAATGCATGCAAGATATCTTGCCTAACTATATAATTTGATATTGAGTGTGTGTGTTTGTATTAGAGTTGGAAAATTTTGTTATTTTTCTTTGAAAGGTAGCTTCAATACTTAAGGTTTATCAATAACAAAGCTTGAAGCCATTACAATAGTATACTCATTCTCAGCTCAAACTTGTCACTTGTGAGAATTGAACCCAAGTGGGGAGGATAACAACATTCCTCCCAACCATTTGAGCTACACCAAATTGGCACATGTGCACAATCATTATTGACACTATTTTTAAATTTAAATTAAAACCCTTGATATCCCAAGTTTTTACAAAACATTAACAAGGATTTCATTAGTTCCTGAAAATTCCAAGTCTGTGGTTAAAAGAGGCTACAAATCTATGTAAATGTGCTTATAAAAACACACTCCAGTTTTTGTAAAGTGTTGTTTTTAATAAATTGTATCTTATCTCTATATATTAATTTAATTTTCTTAATAAAGGTGCTTTATAAAAAAATATACCAACATAACCAAAATCTATTAGTTAAAAAAACACTCATTTGACTAGCAAGGGTTTCCTCATCATGCATTGGTATTAAGATTTGTATTGTACATATAAATGCATCAGTTCCTATATTATCATGTGCATTGGAGGAACATGAAATTTCAAATATTTGAGGTGAGATATCGACACAATTCTTTTTCACTACACATCAATATGTATACTACATTTAAATAAATAACTAGTATTATAACCATGCACACTATAAAATTTTGAAATGATAATTACAATCATACATTATCGTTTAAAGTACATGTATTTTTTCACAATTTTTAGCACCAGTGGGGTAATATAATTCATAGGAACCAATGTGTATTGCTCATAAAAGAACAAATTCATCTATTTTTACAGGAAAAGGCGTTTAGTGAGTTCTAAAGAACACAATGCACCGATATATACATTTAATAGTTTCTTTTTACGAAATTTCAGTTAATCATTTCAAAATCAAATATTTATTATCATAATATTGATTTTTATATTTTTCTTATTACATTTGATATAATGATTGCATTAACACATTATCCAATAGATTACACCTTTTTTATTTGTAACAGTGTAAATCGTCCATATATTAATTAATCAACAATACAAAATTTTACAACAATGGAAAATGTAATAAAATAAGAAATTATTTTTATTTATATGGATAAGGGACCTATCGTCAGACAAAATGGTACAACTTAAAGGTCCACAATAATCAAAATGCAACCAATATGTAATTTTTACACTTATTATTAACTTATCAACATTCAATTGGAGCAATATGTCCAATACATTAAAGGAAAATGTGAAAATGTGATTATCACTCTTATTGGTAACATGTCCTCGTGCATTTGGGACAATTTTCAAGTACATTAAAAAAATCCTAATTTTCTTAAACAAATATTTCCAAACATACAAATTGTAATAATGCACCCCCCACTAAAACCAATGGAATTTAGAGTTTGCTAAGAGATGGCATTTATTTCTTTGTGATATTTCCTAACTCATGTTTAAGAAGGGGAGGGATGTGCATTGTTCTTTAGCACCTTTGAAAAGGATGGAGAGAAGGGTGCATTATCATCTTCCTTTGCTTTCTCTTTTTTTGCAATGGAATCTTATTTTTCTAGTACCGAGGCCTTATCTTGAGAATTTTTTGAGGAAACCTAATGGGAATTGCATCTACTTTTAAAGAATGTGTATTATGTAATTTCACTAGAATTGATGATGGCTTGGGATTGTGAATCTCTTCTACTTAATCCTAATATTTCAAAGCTCCAAATATGTTATTGGAGCAAGATTCGAACTTGGAGGGTGATGTAGGTGGATATTGGGTCCCAAAATTTCGTGGTTGTTTTGAGGCACTAAATGATGTTTTTTAGAAATTCAGGGGGGGATTATCAAAAGTTGTAGTCCATATATAGTTCTTTATAGTGAGCTATTATGCACCCCAAATAGATATTGTATTCCAAATTTGTGTCTCTGGGAATTTAGTGCACCAACTAGCCACCTCGAGGCCCACAAAATTTTGGTGTTTCATATTCTAAGGTTAGGGTTTTGGACCTATAAGGTCCTTTATTTATGTTAAACGGCTATTCTTTCAACCTCTTGTAGCATTTTTTTTAATGTGAATAGCCATCATCTCTTTATATTCAGAGATAAATATTGTCATTCTAGCTAGTTTGTGTTCTATTGCATTTTATTATTTCGTTTATTAATGGAAGATAGGTTTTCACTATAGTATTGTGCTCTTTGCTATCATTTTATCTTTTCCATATATTTTCTTACATTTCATTTCATTCCTTGTATAACATGGATCAATGGTATTATAGTAATATGTGACTTATTGTTTCTCAATGCATGTCTCTAACAAGGTTAAGGTACAAAGAGTTGGATCTGGAGCTAGTTTCACTATGGGATGATAGCTCTCGCAAACATGTGGCCTCCGATGTCAAAAGAAAAGAGAGATGATGGAGAAGGAGATCATATTAAGTTGATTCATTAGGAAGCACTCATGCGACAAAAGAATTAGATGATGGATAATTTTTCCTACATCCTGTTATGGTTCCTAGAGACAACCTCTGGGTTGATAGAGAGGTCAGTTCCTAGGACATATTAATTTCCCTTCATATAAATCTTTATTTCACAAAGGTTTTAAAAGTATTAGAGAATCTGAAATTGGTTCAATAATCATACTTAGAAACCAAACACATAATACATATTGATAGCATATTGTTCAAAAGTAGTAACGTTTAGCCATGGTTGCCTACACGCAAGTCATGGAGCTCTCTAAGTTGTTGTAGTATTAGTGAGTGAAGAATTAAAGAATGAACTTTGGTGCATAGGGTGAATCAATAGAATCTGATGCATTTAACTTCAGTAGAGTGATGTATATACAAAGAGAATGGGATTAGAAACCATGGAACGCAAATTAAGGTTTTCAATATTACATTTATAGGTACCACCTGCCAAAACATGACATATATAAATATAACATACAAGATTTGTTTCCAACAACTACAATTACATGATTTCTAAGAGGAAAGAAACACATATGAAAATGATACAGAAAGAGAAGAACACATACTCCACATAATAATGCTAAGAATCACCACACACTTCTTCATTAGACTTTGGAACAATGTACATGTCTTTTTGTTTTCCTCAGAAACTTTTTAGAATATGCAGAAAATAGTGATCTCTTGAATAGAAAATCAAACCGTTTAGATGAGTTCTTTCTTCCCTCTTATAGGAAGAGTCATGACAAAAACAGTTACAAAAATATCTTCTTAGTGCTAATGCTAACTAAACAAATCAGTTGTGTAAGCATGCTAAGTCCTAATTTATTTAATCATTGCATAACAACTTGATACCTTCTTGAAAATAAAATATATACAAATCACCAAAATGGCAGAGATATGATATGATTTCAGATCAGAAGATATCCTCAATGTTGGCTCTTGTGATCTTTCAAGTTGGTCCCATGCTCCATTATCCACTTTTACCATGATTTTTGTAGGTTAAGGGGTATTTCCAACTCGGGAGGAGATTAAGGCTTGATCTGTGTTTAACTACTGAATATCACTTCCCGTAATAGTGGCAGCATTTGTGTACATATATTGGTGAGTGATTTTAGGACCAACCAAATGGAATGGTGTTTAAAGTGCAAATTGGATTCAAGATCAATCTTGCTTAGCTAGTTGATCCTCTCCACAAACTCAGCTCCCTATTAAATTCACTTTCCTCGAAGACTCTCTATATTTGGTAAGGAGTATTTAGGACAACTAGAAATAAGATTTGACTCAAGTAAGGAATCGTTAACGGATTCCATTAGGGCATCATACATCCCCCGTGCATCATCAATAATATTTTGACTGATTGTATATGTGCCTTCCATCCTTTAAGGATAACTAATTTGTGCATTCCATCAATTTTGGGAAAAACATTTTTTCTTCCCTCGACAATGTCCTGCCACTCCAACATCTCATTTAGGTCCTTTTTAGCTTGATCAAAATTCGACATCATATTTGCTAACTTATTTTTTAAATTCCTTGGGTTGCATTGTTCTTAAATTGAATTCAGTCTCTCATTGAATAATTATTGTTGTCTCTGCAACCGTTCATTCAAGTCACTAGCCTCCCGCTTGAAGTCTTTTAGCAGAAGGGCTCCCCCTTGTAATTTCTTTATCTTTTGTCAAGATCCTCATAGTTTTTCATCCTTAGCTTTTATTTCCTATATATGTTGAATCTAGAGAGAATCAAATTTCCTTTGGGGACTTGATAGAGTAGTCTCCCTCTGATCTAGATGTGCTTTCCAATGTGCCCTCAGTTGTTCCTCCTTGTTAGTCAGTTCCTACTCTAAGGATGTAATTGTTTCATCCTTTTCCCTTAGTAATTCCTGAATTTCCATTACCTTATCCATCTTGGTTGATGCGTAGGCACCCATAAACTATGTTAATTTCCCAAGTTCCTCGGTAGGGGCAGATGAAGTGCCTTTCCAGAGGACTTCAAGGGGAGTAACTTGTGCAATTTTCTCAAGAATTAAGGCTTGGGAATCGTCTATCTTCCTTTTCTTCCTTACCCTTTTTATTATGGCCTTATGCATAGGGTTGTAAAACACATTTAGCGGGGGAATTTCTTCAATGTTGAGGAATACCTCTGAAGTAGGGTTTACCAAGATAATCTCTACTTTAGGCTCGGTGAATGTTGGTGTTTTCTTAGTTGTGGATTTCTTTAACCCTATGTATTCTTGAGATGGTGTATGATGACATGGGGTCTTCACCTGGAAAATTGTTTCTCCCTCTAAGAATTCCCTCTCTCCTTCCCCTATCCTAGAGTTATTCAAGGCCTGGTCAAACTAGTCTCATTGTTGCTCCATATTTGGACTCACCATGTGAATTTGTCCTTGAGGGTCTGAAGAGCTAGTTATTGTTGTTTTTTGTTGTGACAAAGTAGCAACCCGTTTGGAAGAAATCCCTTGCTGAAGAGATGCCAAGGTATTCTTTAAAGAGACTTTTCCATGCAGGGGAACTTTAATAAGTTCAATGGTAAGGGGGGCAATATTTCTTTCTTGAAGGTGAAGAACTGCTTTTTCTCCTTATCTGATAACTCCTCATTTAATCTTTTTAGTACTCACTCATAAGCTTTCACCCTAACTAACAAGTCGTCAAACTTGTTCTCTTCATGGATGATTTTTTTGATACATGCATTCAGGGCCACATTCTTTGCTACTCCCTTTGGATCATAACACCTAGTTGGAATGGTGGCTAAATTCAATGCTTCAATAGGAATGAGATCCTTTTCTGCACACAAATAATTTTCCAATGTGAAGATCCCAAAATACATAGGAAATTGGGGCCAAAATTTTTTGTTGGATTCTTTCAGTGCTTTGGGGATTCCGTAGCCAACAGCATGGTATGATACCTCCCTACCTATCATTTTATCTGGGACTTATAGTAGTAAAACATTTTAGTGGGAATGGCTTCCTATGACTCTAATTATATTCGTGAAAACTTCCTCACCAAACCAATTCCTAATCTTCCTAAGGTCTTTCATAGCTTGAAGGGACATTCTAGGGGGATTGGTGTGCAACCTCATAGATGGGAATAACAAAATTATGACAGATTTGATAAAAATGATCAAAGTAATTAGTTTCCTAGAGTATATTGTGGTAGATGTGAATTGGCATAGGATCAAAGATATTCCATTTCTAACCCATGGCTTGGAAATCAAGGGAGTAGTAAATGGAATCCATTACATATACTGACATTTAGAATGGAGGGGTTTTTTTCTTAGATATGTTGTGGGGGGAGAAAAAATCTAGAATGTACCTAGCTAGATTATTGGACAACATTGTGGCTTAGCCGAATATATATCCCTCAGAGGCCCCATTAATAAGAGGGACACAATCTCCAGGAAATTTGGAGACATTCAGGTATGCATATAGCTTGCAAAGCATGGCAACCAGCTAACTAAAAGGAGAAGCTATTTATTCTATGGAATACTTACCCTATTGATCTTTCTTTTGCTTGTTCAGGTAATTCCTCCATTCACTAATTATCTTTGTTGGATCCTCATGCTTTTTAAAGAACTCCGCCACATACCTTTTTTCATAAACATATTTAGAGTTTGGTAATTGTTACATCCTTTGTAAATCCTTTGTTGTGAACGATCCAATTATCGTGAAATTTCATGTGTGGAACTTCATCCCCATAATATCCAATGTTTCAATCACTCATTTGTTCATGTCTTTGTAGTCAAGATCCAAGGTCTTGCTCCAATCCTATGCAAAAAGAATTGGTTGCGTCTTGTGGGGTTGCTTTTGAGGTGGGGGTTTGATCATCGACGACTACTGTCTTGATAGTCACCTAGGGACCGTCATCTTCGAAACAATTGTAGATTGCCTCCCACGAGGAGTGGACTGCATATTTGGTGCATACTGTGTCTGAAAACAATGCCACCCTAGGAAATTTTGCATCAACGGTTTCCCTAAATGGGTCAAAGGGTTACAAAATATGAATTTTCAACTTTCCCTTAGCCTTCATCATGCCGTGATGATGAAGTAGGTCGAGGATTTTCTAGGTAAGGTGGGAGGATAAAGCGTTGTGAATATACATAGGTATTTTACTCTAGTAAGTGATTGATATGAGACAGCTATAAACTAATGGAAATGCTTGACACAAAATGTATTTAAATATACGATTTGAAGCGTAATAGTAGGTGCGTGGGGTATGATAGTTAGTTGTCAGGGAGTTTTAGATGAGAAATATACTGATATGGCACAGGGATGACACATGTCATAATTGGGTTGGGTGTAGGAAAATGGAGAAAATAATATGTATTAACTCATTTTTGTGCTCGATTACCACACTTGCTTGATAACAGTCCCAACAGTGCAAATTATCGCCACGTTGGCCTAACAAGTGGTAGGCCCCTTTTAAACTCCCTGGTAGGGTGCCTGAGCAGAGTTGGATTGATGGTTCATCCACCAAGAATCGATCGTAATCATTGATCTATGTTGCTTACTCTATTGACTCTGACTTTCTAGGGTTGGCGATAGCTTATCTATGTGTGTTTTCATCCACTAAAGCTCCCTCTCAAGTGATATTGCTTTATGATAGTTGGTGATCATTTTAGTAAATGTATGGTCTTTAATCATTGATGGCTATGAAATGTGATAATTCCCTGCCACTTGGCGGCTTCCCTTGCTAGAAAGAAATACTTGTCACTGCTGATATGTGACCCGATAGCTTGTGCGCCCTACCCCCTTAAATCTTGGAATCGAGGGTCCCTTTATAATGCAATTAGAAATGGGGTCCTTGATCCTCCGAGGTTTACGGCTAGGATGACATCATATTTTCATTCACCAAGCCATGTGTCCAACTTCGAGTGAGCAGTTGTTGATGTCATCTTTGCTCAATAGCGTGTTTCCATTTGTATTCTAAATGAGAAAATTATCAGTCCCTGACTATGAATGGTGTAATCCCAGCTTCTTTGAGGATTTAGTTAGTAAATAGTTATGGAGATCCATGGTTGCAAGGTTTGGGCCTCCATTTTTCAATATGGGGTTTTGTTAATATACATCGTTGGCTTCGACAATTGACGGATATCTGATCTTTGGTCCCCGAGGCCTTTTATAATTAATTTCATAATGGGAAGTGAGATTTCAAGGTTTTGGGTTTTCTACTTTTATGTCCTTTTCTTTAATCATCCTCCTCTTTGATCCCATTAGTTAATTCAAAACTTATTCACAATATTTGAAAATTGTTCTTGGACATTTTCATTGAGTAGAATCGAGATGTCCCTTGAGCTCACCCATTCCCTAAAAATAGGTCCAATATCTGCCATGTTCTACACCCTCTCCTCCTGGATGTAATACTTTAGGAAAACAAAATTGAGAATACAACATCGGCTCCAATTGGGGATAGTGTCTTGGTAGGAAGCCACTATGAACCTGCAGACTAGTAGCCTTTATTTGGCATGGAGTCAAAAATATGCATCCGAAAAATAAAATTGAAAATGAACCACAATGATATTTACAATAGCTCATTGGTATTTACAATGGAAGTGGGTACATGATCTTATTCTTGAAATTAATGCTTGAGGTATTTCCCATTGACGAGCAGCTCTAACACTTTACCATCCAGATTTTCCAGTAGGAATGTATCGTTTCCTTTGTTTTATGTTATCTTGAATAGTCCGAACCACAAGGGGTCAAATTTTCCATGCTTTCCCTTGTCTTCCCTTCTGACATCCAACTGAGCACAAGGTCCGCTGGCTTGAAAAATCTATCTTTGTCCTTTCTATCGAATAGGGCCTTCATCTTATCCTGATTTTGAGCAAAAGCTGCTTCACCTACTCCCTATTCTCCTACAACTCAACCAACTAGTTTATCCTTTGAGTTAGAGGATTTGGATCCTCCTCTGCATCCTGAATTAATTTAGCTATTTGAAAATCCAATTGACTTGGGAATAGTGCAACAATACTGTATACTAGCTCAAATGGTGATTTCCCAGTGGATCTCTTTGTTGTGACTCTGTTTGCCCAAAGAGAAAACTTAAGTTGGGAATCCCAGTTTTTCTTATTATTTGCAATGGTTTCTTTAAGATTCTCACCAATGTCTTGTTTGATGACTCAACCAAGCCATTTCCCTATGGATAATACATGGTGGAGTGACCAAGAATAACATTGTACTTCTGACAGAAATCAATGAGCTTCGCAGACTTGAACGCATGGGCATTATCAGTCACTATATTCTTTGGACATCCAAACCTGGAAAAAATGTTTTCTTCCAGGAACTTCATGATCATTGAATCAATTGCAACTTGGATAGGGATGGCTTCAACCCACTTAGTGAAGTAATAAGTGGCTGTCAGAATCCATTTATGTTTCCCACTTGAAGGTGGGTGAATCTCTCCTATGAAATCTATACCCCATTTCCTAAATGACTCATCAATAAAAATTGGAATCAAAGGAAATTGAGCTAACTTTTTCTTTTCATCAAACATTTAACATTCCTTGCAACCTCCCACTAGTTTGTAAACATCATAAAACAAGGTAAGCCAGTAGAAATCATCCTTCATAATTTTATGAGTTGTAGGCTTCTAGCTGTAATTTCCTCCACAAGCACAACGATGGTATTCATTAATATTCTCTGCTATTTCTTCTTCATTTAATCATGGTAGCAATATACTGCCAGGGTCCTTCCAATAAATTTGACCATATGTGATTACATACTTCTGGGCTTTCATCCTCAAATTCTTGTATTTTACTTTATCCAAGATAGTTGGGCAGCTGAGAAATAATAGGTAATGGACAATGCTTTTGTACCACTCCAAACAAAGGTATTTATAAATGATTTTGTTATTTGGGTCATTGAATTGATTCTCCTCATCTATCATATCTGGACTTGGAATCTCGGCCGACAAATTTATCCCCATTACTTAACAGTTTTCCTCCGATAAAATCTTATCCAAACACTTACCTTTAATCAGTTTGATCGGTTTGATATCCATATCATACTCTTGGATTTTTGCTATCCAATTTCCCCTTTTTCCTTCACTGTCTCCTTGCATAAGAATGTCTTGCATGATTGTTGTAGGGACATAAGCATTGATTTTTTACTGTAGAACGTAAGTCCTGAAGGATTTCATGGCCTTAACCAGTGCATAGGCATGTTTTTCCAAGGTATCATACTTCAACTCTACATCGCTTAGTACTTGGCTGAAAAATTCTATCTGTTGCTCTTTCTCTTCTTCATTCTTTTGTAGTAAGACAGTTGCTACAGTGTTGGGGGGTGAAAAAGAGAATATGAGAAAAGGCTTCTTGTAATTAGGGTCAGCTAAGACCGAAGCTTCTCCAAAGGATTTCTTAATTCTGGAAAACCATTCTCTGGCCTCTACAGTCCATTCGAATTATATTTCCTTCCTCAACATGTATGTAATCTACTTTACAATCTCAGCATAATTGGGCACAAACCTTCTTAGGAAGTTTATCCTCCCTAGGAAAACATGTATCTCCTTTTTACTCCTTGGAAAATGGATAGTATTGATTGCTTCTACCCTCTTGGGGTCAATTCTCACTCCTTCCTTTGAGACTATATGTCCCAAGAGCTTGCCTTCACTGAGAGAAAATTGTGACTTATTTGGGTTCAAAGATATTTCGTACTTCCTGCACTTCTCAAAGGTGTGTTGTAAATGCTACAAGTGCTCTTCATAAATTTTTGAGAACACGGTTACATCATCTAATTAAATCACCACAAACATATATTTTTCCCCAATAAACATTATATCCATCTCTCTTTGGAAAGTAGATCCAGTGTTTATGAGACCAAAAGGCATTCAGGAGTACATGAATTTTCCCCATGGGATTGTAAAAGTTGTTTTCTTATGATCTTTAGGATGCACAGCAACCTGGTTGAACCCTGGAAACCCATCAATCAAAGACAATCTTGATGATCCCACCATTTTCTGTCAAACATAATCCATCTTAGGTAGTGGGTACTTATCCTGTAGGGAGGCCCTTTTCAGATTTCTAAAATCCACACACAACCTTATATATCCATTCTTCTTTTTGACAGGGATCAGATTAGCCACCTAGTATGAATATCTTAGTGGTACAATGATTTTAGCCCATAGCATTTTCCTTATCTCTTTCTCTATCAAAAGGAAAACTAGAGGATTTATATGCCTTAGTTTTTGCTTATGGGGTTTAATTTCAGGATTCAAGGGGATCTTATGATGAATGATACTAATATCATAAGTTTTGAAATCATCATAATACCAAGCAAATATATCAACATATCTTTTGAAAAGGTCGAGATACTTCTACCTATATCTCCTTGGAATCCCTTTAGCCAACTTAATTAGCTTGGGTTGTTGATCTGTGCCAATATTACAGTCTTTAGTATCCTCTTCAGCCTCCTTCTTAGCTATTTTAATAGCCACATCATTAGCATCAAACAATCTCTCCAATGGGACTAATCCTTTTGGGATTATGTTCCCCTTCAGCTGGAGAATTTTCTGCCAGGCTACAAATTCTTCCCAAGGTAGTTATTACTCAGTAGTTTCCAGTTCCTCGGCACCTTCACCCTCCTGGTCTATGATAGTATTTGAAAACTCCCTGATCACTTCCAGAAATATTTTGATCTGATGTTCATCTTTGAACACCTGCTAGTATTTTATATTGTCAGACACTGAGGGTTTGTGCCTAACTTCAACTTCATATCTCAGCTGGGGATTTTTGGGGGTTATGAAAGTAATGGTTGTTGTAGCCAAAGAATCTACCATCTTGTTTTGATCCCTACGAAATAATTTAATATTAAAGGTGAGAAAGAAAAATCAATTAGATCACAGACCTCATTTTTGTAAAACTCCAACCAAGGATGTTTGGTTTGGCACTAATTCCTGGCCTGTTTGAAAATTAACTCAGAATATCCAAAGGCCGTAAAGCATTCAATATTTAAATTTTTAGGATCTTGTAGACCCAGCACCAAAGCCTCGTACTCAACAATGTTGTTTACAACATTGAATAACAATTTGTATGCAAGAGGGATGATGTTATCCTCAGGGGATTTTAGGAACACTCCTGCTCCATTTCCTTCTTTGGAGTAGGCTCCATCAAAGTACAACTTCCACACACCATCAACTTTTGTTTGCTACAAATTAACTTGTGCAGGATTCTCCATTTGGGTGTCCTTCATAACTTGATTGTCCATTTCTAACATAAAGCATGAAAGATCCTTTTTCAAGGCCATATAATGGAGAGTGACTGGAATTATTTGCTCTTGTGACTGTCTTTACAAAATTGGATTCTCTATATAGTTTGTGCTCTTCTCCCTCAAAGACTGGAATAGTAGCATATGTAAAGTTTAATTTGATAGAACCTTCCGGTTTCATTCCCTGGGATTTGGAGAGGAGCATACCATATATTGTAGGAATATTTGCTCCCACAATATCCATCACCACACTCTTCGCAAGAATTTGGGCCAGATTGACAACCAAGTCTTTCATCATTCCCAGGAACTTGACTCTTTTGGAATCAAAGGAATACAAGTCTTTGTATGGTCTAGTTATTTGCAGACCAAGTTGTTCCATAATGGACAAAGGCATCATATTATGAGAGGCTCCTGAATCAAGCATGCAATTATGCAACAACAAATCATGGATCACTAGGGTGACATAGAATGGAGTGGAAGGTTATTGGCCCTCCATATGAGGGCTAAACATGACGACAATCCTTTCTTCTTGTAAATTAGGATTGTCTTGAGATGAATCAATGAGAGATACATCCATGAACTGAGAAAATTGTTTTTTATAACTAGGTTGTTTCAATAATTTAGTCAAAGGAATAGATATCTTGACCTTTTCTAACTCTTTTTGCAGGCTGAAAGCGGAAGGATTCCTGTCGGATTTAACTTATTCAAATGGTTGGTTTCTTTATTGATGTATTGGCTTTGTTTACACTGGTTTTTTCTCTACATTTGGGACTTAAAAATCGGATTTGGTGGAGTGGGAGAATTCTTCCCTAGTTGGTGGAATAGTGTTGATAGGTTTTTTTCCTTTATCTGCTAGTTTTGGGGAAGAAAGTTGAGCAATTTCTTCATTTTTATCTTGCACCTAGGATCTTTTCCTAAACGTCAAATCATACTTCTTATGCAACTGGGCTTGCATGAAATCAACAAACTGCTTGCAATAGGAAACTATCTCATATTCATCCAAGGGGTCATTTTGATCACCATCTTCTCCTTCCTATGCTCCTATAACATTCTCTTCTTCTCTCATTCTATTCTTCTAAAAGAGCAGAGAATTGGCCCTCCTAAACTTCAATAATATATTCAATTTTTTCTTCAGGATCATCCTCTAAGTATAGGGGAGGTTGAATTTTATCTTATTGGTCCTTCCTTTCTCTTTTCAAAAGTTGCAAAGGGTATCTCCTATATTGAGGATTAAATTTTATGTTAGGCCCTTGTTGGAATTGTCGTTGAGTGTTTATGTTTTCCAGCTCTAGTTTCACCAATTTATTTGAAAGGTTCCTTATTAATTTATTCATTTCATCTAACTTCTTCTTTTGAGCTTATTTTTCTTGGCCAGAAGAGTTAGCCTCTTCTTTCCCCTTCTCCTATCACCATGTTCTCCCTTTCCTTTCCACTTTCCTACAGATGTGAAGTTTTCCTCAACCTCAAGAGAATTAGTTTGGATCTGGTCTAGTGTGTGGAATTTCCTTTCTCTAAGGGTAAACCTAAAATATGGCTAAAACTCTCCAGCAAAGACCACCTTAGATGCTTCCTATGGAGGTTTAATCCCAGCAAGTAGGCTATTGTATAGCTTATTAAATATTTTTATAAATTCTAGGACATCCTCATTATGGTTTTTCTTTATTGCATTGAACTCAGTGAGAAAGTACCCATGGTCCTTCTTCTCTCCCCATTTTTGCATGAAAGTGTTCTCCAATTCCTCCCAAGTATTAATTGAGGCATTTGGTAAATTATTAAACCATTTTCTAGCCTCCCCATCTAATGATTGAACAAATAATCTCAGGACTACATCTAGATGCTCTATGTTCAAGTTTTCAGCAAATGCACAGAAAACCTCAATGTGTTTTTGGTGTGAAATATCATCTTCCCTAGTGAATCTAGGAAGGAGCTTAAGGCAATATTGAGGCATTCCATTCAAAGATTGTTGTAGATTGAGTGAGGAATATTTGTTAAGTAGAAAGCCAAGGACAACCATATCTTGCAATGGAGGTTGGAAAATATTTATAGCAGGATCGGGCTGAAAGGTCGAGAGAAGGACATTGGGTAAGATTTGGTGTGAGATAGAAATTGGGGTCTGAGATGGACTAGTAATGATAATGTATTTTACTTCTTCGATGTCTAGGAAGGTATGACGTGTAAATATATTAGAACTAATAAAGTATTATTTAGACTTAGGTCTCATGAAATAAAGGTGGAAAGAGCTCTTCTGAAAACTCCAAAACTTGAGATGAGGTCTCAGGATATTTTATTTCTACTTTTTGTGAGTTAGAACTTGAGACTTATGAGGGAAAAATCATAGGATCTAGGGTTATTGGAGTTATTTCTCTCTAAATTATCCTAGAGATAATTTTATCTAGGTCTAATATAGGAGGAGTTTTCTATTTTGAGGTATCTAAATGATTATGAGGCATCCTAAAAGCTAGGATGACCAACTTAAAATCTTTATAGTGGAGTCGACAAGGTGAGAGATATTGACCCACACTTCCTTTTCTCACCCGACAAAAGGAATGTACAAATTTATATACCTAGGGAAGTATATTCAAATATTTTTCCCAACAATGGTGCCAAAAGATGTTGTGGTTTCTAGAGAAAACCTTTGGGTTGATAGAGAGGTCAGTTCCTAGAACATCTTGATTTCTCTTCAGATAAATCTTTATCGTGCAAAGGTTTTAAAAGTATGAGAGAATCTAAAATTGGTTCAATAATCATACTCATAGACCAAACACATTATACATATTGATAGAATATTGTTCAAAAGTAGTAATGTTCAGCCATGGTGGCCTACATGCAGGTCTTGGAGCTCTCTAATTTGTTGTAGTATTGGTGAGTGAAGAATTAAATAAGTATGGTGTAGAGGGATAATCAATAGGATCTAAAGCATTTAACTTGAGCAAAGTGATGTATAGACAAAGAGAATGAGATTAGAAACCATGGAGCGCAAAGTAATGTTTTCAATCTTACATTTACAAGTACCATCTGCCAAAACATGACATAGATAAATATGACATACAAGATTTGTTTCCAGCAACTACAATTACATGATTTCTAAGAGGAAAGAAACACATATGAAAATGATACACGAAGAGAAGAACACATACTCCACATAATAATGCTAAGAATCACCATAAACTTCTTCAATAGACTTTGGAACAACGTACATGTCTTTTTGTTTACCTTAGAAACTTTTCAAAACATGTAGAAAATAGTGGTCTCTTGAATAGAAAATTGAACTATTTAGATGAGTTCCCTCATCCCTCTTATAGGGAGATTCATTGCAAAAACAGTTACAAAAATATATTCTTAGTGCTAAAGTTGGCTAAAATAATCAGTTTCGTCAGCGTGCTTAAGGCATGATTACTCCAATCATTACAATAACAACTTGATACCTTCTTGAAAATAAAATACATACAAATTCCCAAATGGAAGAGATATGATATGATTCCAGATCAGAAGAGATCCGCAATGCCAACTCATGTGATGTTTGGAGGTGGTCCCATGCTCCACTATCCACTTTCACCATGATTTTTCCAGGTTGAGGGGTAATTCCAACTCGAGAGGAGATTGAGGCTTGATTTGCATTTGACTACTGAATATCACTTCCCATAATAGTGGCATCATTTGTGTACAGATATTGGTGAGTGATTTTAGGACCAACCAATTGGCATGGGGTTTACAGGAAAATTTCCAATTGGCTTCAAGATCAATCTTTGTTAGTTGGTTGATCCTCTCCACGAACTCAGCTCCCTACTCAAGCCACTATCCTTGCAGGCTCTTTATATCTGGTAAGGAGTCTCCAGAAAAGCTAGAAATAATATTTGGCTCAAGTAAGGAATCATTAATTCCACCAGGGAATCATACATCTCATGTGCATCACCTATAAGCTTTTAACTGACCGTATCCATGCCTTCCATCCTTTGAGGATAATTTATTTATGCATTGCATCAATTTTGGGAAGATCAGTTTTTCTTCCCTCAACACTGTCCTGCCACTCCAACATCTCATTTAGGTCCTTTTTAGCTTGATCAAAATGTGACATCATATCCACTAACTCATCTGTCAAATTATTCCCCAACCTACATTGTTCTTGAATTGAATTCAATCTCTCATAGAATAATTGTTGTTGTCTCCACAACCATTCATTCAAGTCACTAACCTCCTGCTTGAAGTATTTCAGTGGAAGGGTTCCCCCTTGTAATTGCTTTATCTTTTGCCAGGATCCTCGTAGTTGTTGATCCTTGGATTTTATTTCCTCTCCATGCTGAATCTAGAGAGAATCAAGATGCCTTTGGAGACTTTCTAGAGTAGTCTCCCTCTAATCTAGTTGTGCTTTCCAATGTTCCCTCAGTTGTTCCTCCTTTTCAATCAGGGCCTCCTCCAAGGATGTAATAATTTCATCATTTTCCCTTAGTAATTCCTAAATTTCCATAGTCTTATCCATGGTGTTTGATGCATAGGCACCCATAAACTATGTTAATTTCCCAAGTTCCTTAGCAGGGGCGGCTGAAATGCCTTTCCAAAGGAATTCAAGGGGAGAAGCTTGTCTAATTTTATCAGGAATTAAGGCATGGGACTCATCTATATTCCTTTTCTTCATTCCCCTTTTTATTACGGCCTTATGCACAGGGATGTAAAACACATGCAGTGGGGCAAGTTCTTCAATGTTGAGGAAGATCTCTAAAGTCTTGTTTACCAAGATAATCTCTACTTTAGGCCCAAAGAATGTTGGTGTTTTGTCAGTTGTGGATTGATCTAACCTTGTGTGTTGTTGAGATGGTGTATTATGACATGGGGTCTTCACTTGGAAAATCGTTTCTCCATCCAAGACTTACCTCTCTCCCTCCCCTATCTTATAATTCTTTAGGGCCTAGTCAAAATGGTCCCATTTTTGCTCCATATTTGGATTCACCATGTGCATTTCTTGTTCAGGATCTGAAGAGCCATTTATTGTTGTTTTTTTTTGTGACGAAGTAGCCACCCGTTTGCAATAAATCCCTTGCTGAAGAGATGCCAAGGTATTCTTTAAAAATAATTTCCCCTATAGGGGAAACTGTAAAAATTCAATGGTAATGGGGGAAATCTTTCTTTCTTGAAAGTGAGGAAATGCTTTTGCTTCTGGTCTAACAACTCCTCATTTACTTCTTTTAGAATTGACTCATAATTTTCCACCCCAACGAAAAGACATCAAACTTTTTCTCTTCATGGAAGATTTTTTTAATACATGCATTCAAGGACACCTTCTTTGCTACTCCCTTTGGATCATAACACTTGGTTGTGTTCAGTTGTGTTATATTCTTTCCACAACTAGCCCACGTAGTTAACCGAGGGGTTATGTTGCGCCGATTGCGTAGTGGGGGGAGTCACAGGGGGTTTGAGGGGTGTAGGTAACCCCACTCTAAATTTTGGTTTTGGACCCTATGTTAGGTTGGGCGGACCTACCTATGGTTTTTTGCATGATTTTCACACATGGTTTTGGATGCGATGGTTTTCGTTCCATCGCATTTGATGCTTCAGCATGTATAAATATGTATTGTAACATTGAAAGGAACATAATGAAAAATCAAGCTGGTAGTCCCGGTTTTGGGATCCAGGGGAAATCTCTGTGTACATGTGTTTTATGTGTTATGCTCTCGCATTATTTATTTTTTGTGTTTTAGAATTCGTATGCAGGTAATTTCTGTACAAGGTTAAAACCTACATTTGGTATTAGAGTTATTTTGGCTTCAAGGGGACGCTCTTTTTGCTAAGGGGTTTCACTCGAGCCTGTGGTAGACCCTGTTCAGTGGAAGACCTATGAGATCGATTATGGTTGTTAAAGAAGATGACGAGCAGTGGAAAGATAGAGATCGATAAATTTAATGGTCAAAGTTTTGAGTTGTGGAAACTCAAGATGGAGGATCTATTGGTGGATAAAGATCAATGGATCATGGTAGATCTAGGTACTAAACCAACGGGAGTGTCTAATGAAGAATGGAAGAAATTGGATCGGAGGGAAAAGAGCACAATACGATTGTGTGTCTCAAATTCAGTATTGCTGAATGTATCAGGGGAAGCTACGACAAATGCTTTGTGGGACAAGTTAGGGACTTTGTACCAATCTAAGTCTCTGGTGAATAAACTGTTCCTACGGAAAAAGCTTTATAACCTGAGGATGAAAGGCGGAGACTTGGTGACAGAGCATCTGAACGCATTTAATATTGTGGTAAGTCAGTTAGCATCTATTAATATTAAAATTTCAGATGAAGATGAAGATAAGTGCATCAGTTTGTTGTGTTCTCCACCAGATTCACGGGATAGTTTGGTTATTGCAATGGGTAGCAATGCAATTGCCTCGCAGTTTGATGAAAGTCTCATCCTTGCTAGTGGAGGAGATGAGACGGAAAAATATGGAGAGCCAGAATGGTGATGCCTTGTTTGTACAAAGACGGTCCCAAAACAGAAACAAAAGTAAGTCATCGAGTGGGAGATCTAAATGTAGAGGGAGATCTAAATCTCCAGGAAAACCTGTAAAGGTGGTGTGTTGGAAATGCGGAAAGGTAGGGCACTACAAAAGGGACTGTAAATCTAAAGCTCTTGATAAAGGAAAGGGATCTGATGATGCTCCTTCTGTACAGGTGAAAACCACCTCAGATGAAGGTGGGGATGTGTACTTGGCTTCTTCAAGTACACATGTAGATCATGAGGCATGGTTGATTGACTCAAGTGTATCCTTTCACTTCACTCCCCATAGAGAGTGGTTATGTGAGTATGAGAAATATGATGGTGGTGATGTATTCTTGGGGGATGACAGGAAGGCTAGAATCGTTGATCGCGGAAAAGTAAAGTTGAAGTTGCAAGGTGGAAGGGTTAGAACACTTTCGGGTGTTCTGCATATTCCTACATTAGCCAAAAATCTGATTTCTATAAGCAAGTTGGATGATGCAGGTGTAAAAACAGTGTTCGATAAAGATACCTGCAATATGGTTTAGGGGGCACTGGTATTAATGCGGGGAGTTCGAATTGGAACTCTATACAAGCTACATGGTAGCACTATTGTTGATGGGTGCAACAGTTCTATGGTTCCTGAAAGTGGAGCAAGGAATCTAGTGGTCTCCGGAGAGAAGGCCATGTTGTGGCATCAAAGGCTTGGACATATTGGAGAGAAGGGCCTTCGAATACTTTATGGTAAAGGTATGGTAGAAGGTATGAGTAATAGCTCTCTGGATTTTGATTTCTGTGAAAATTGTGTATATGGGAAGCAGAATTAGGTGAGTTTCCCCTCTAGTGGTAAGAGGGAAAAACAAATATTAGAGCTTGTGCACAGTGATGTGTTTGGACCTATGAAGGTTCTGTCACTCAGTAAGTCTATGTACTATGTATCATTTATAGATGACTTCTCAAGGAATACATGGATATATTTCCTTAAGAAGAAATCTGAAGTCTTTGATAGGTTTAAAGAATTTAAGGCTCTGGTGGAAAACCAGACAAAGAAGAAGATAAAGGTGTTGAGGACAGATAATGGTGGAGAGTTTTACAGTAAGGAATTTGAAGAATTCTGTAAGAAGTGTGGTATAGCACGGCAGAAGACTACTCCATATACACCTTAGCAAAATGGAGTTGCAGAAAGAATGAACAAGACGTTGATGGAAAGGGCAAGAAGCATGCTCAGTGGTGCCGGGTTAGGACACGAATTCTGGGTAGAGGCAGTGGAGACAGCATGTTACCTTGTCAAAAAATCACCTTCATCAGTGTTGGAGGATAAGACTCCACAAGAGGTATGGACTGGTAAGAAACCCTCTCTTTCACATCTGAGGGTATTTGGATGTGATGCATATGTACATGTTCCAAAGAAGAAATGAACCAAGTTCGATAGTAAATCTAAAAAGTGCACCTTTATTGGGTATAAGGATGGTTTAAAGGGTTATAAGTTTTGGAACCCAGTAACAAGGAAGGTTGTGTACAACCGAGATGTGGTGTTCAGAGACGTTAATGATGTTATTAAACATGAAGTCCAACCAAAGGAACCTGAGAAGATAGAGTTTGAGCTAAAGGAGAAAGAATCAAACTCTACAGCGAAGGAGGAATCAGAAGATGAAGAGCCACAAACTCCGGGTGTGAGAAGATTAGTTTGAGAAAGAAGGCAGCCAGAAAGGTATAGTCCATCTTCTTTCTGTTCAAATTTTTCTTTATATATTATTGATGATGATCCTAGAACTATGAAGGAAGCAGTAGATTTAGAGGATGGAAAACTCTGGAAAGAGGCCATGGTTGATGAAATGGCATCTTTGCACAAAAATGAGGCTTGGGATCCCGTGGATTTGCCGACTGGAAGGAAACCCATTGGCAGCAAATGGGTGTTTAAGAAGAAGACAAATGCAGAAGGAAAGGTGGAGAAATACAAAGCTCGGTTGGTAGCAAAAGGTTATTCCCAGGTGCCGAGAATTGATTTTGGTGATATTTTTTCTCCTGTTGCCAAGGTAGCTTCTATTAGATTACTTTTATCTGTTGTTGCTGCTTTTGATTTTGAGGTAGAAAAGATGGATGTGAAGACAACATTTCTTCACGGCGATCTAGAAGAGTAGATCTACATGAAGCAACCTGAAGGCTTTGCATTGAAGGGTAAGAAAGAACTGGTATGCAAGTTAAAGAAGTCTTTGTATGGATTAAAACAGTCACCAAGGATGTGGTATCAGAAATTTGATACATTTATATGGGGACTTGGCTTCACTAAAAGCAAAGCGGATCACTATGTGTATTTTTAATTAATTGGTGATCGTGTTATTTATCTGGTCTTTTATGTGGATGATATGTTGTTGGTTGGAAATGACAAAGAAATTATCCAGGATTTGAAGACCCATTTGTCCTCCAAATTCAACATGAAAGATCTTGGTGCTACAAACTATATTTTGGGCATGGAAATTAAAAGAGATTGGACAAAGAGGAAGCTCTGGTTAAACCAGAGGAAGTATGTCGAGACAATATTGCAGAGGTTTAATATGCAGGATAGTAAACCGGTGAAGGTTCCTATTCCTGTAGGTGTAAAGTTATCTGTTGAATAGTGTCCCAAGACACAAGAAGAGGAAGAGGACATGTCCCGTGTTCCATATGCAAGTGCAGTCAGTAACCTGATGTATGCGATGGTCTGTACTACACCAGACATTGCACATGTAGTGGGAGTATTGAGCAGGTTTATGTCAAAACCAAGGAAGGATCATTGGACAGTAGTGAAGCAGGTTTTCAGGTATTTGCATGGCACTAGTGATTATGGTTTGTGCTACTAAAGAAGACCAAGATTGGACATAGTTTTAGATATCTGTGGCTTTGTTGATGTGGACTGGGTTGGAGATCTAGATCATAGAAGATCTACAAGTGGGTATGTGTTTAACCTATTTGGAGGTGTAGTTAGTTGGATGAGTAAGAAAAAATATGTAGTGGCACTATCAACTACAGAGGCAGAATACATGGCAGCCACTCATGCAAGCAAGGAAGCAGTTTGATTGCAAAGATTGTATTCAAGTATGGGGTTAGTACAAGGAGCTATAAGGATAGATTGTGACAGCCAAAGTGCAATTTTCTTGGAAAAGAACCTGCATATCATTCAAAGACAAAGCACATTGATGTTCAATATCACTTTGTGAGGGATATGATAGAACACAAAAAGGTGTTGTTGGTAAAGGTGGACACTTTGAAGAATACTGCAGATGCATTAACAAAATTTGTGAGCTCTGAGAAGTTCTCTTTTTTTTTTTACAAAGTCGGGTGCTATATTAAGGTCTGAAATAAAATAGAGGAGTCAGATCTCCGAAGATACAATAAATGCTGGAAACAACCTGGGTCAATAGAGTTACAAAATGAGACTCTCTCTATTACCCTTTTCCTACTTGTTCTGATTCTAAAACTACTATAGCTGCTATAGATTCTTACAAACTGTCCTAACCAAAATTTACATTTAAAGACCATTTTAGTCGATTTCGATATGGCTAATTTGTCTTGCAGTAGACTCCTCCGGGTTCGGGTCCGCTTCTGGTTGTTTGGCACTTGAGGAGCTGGGTGCCGCTTTGTTTCGTTTATCCATCATCCATTGCAGTATTGAAATTGATTCTTCTGCATGGCTGCAGCGATTTGCTAAATGACGAAACTGTTCATGCAATGAAGACACCCTGTGCAAAAACAGATCTATTTCAGCTCTGTATTTTTCATTCAGAATGCGGTTCTGGTCTTCCAGCCTTGTTTCAAGGATCTTTTGCTGATTCTTCAAAATGCGCTGCTGGGCTCTAACTTCTTTGAGTTCTACTTGAAAATCTGAAAAATGCAGGCAATCTTCACTTCGATCCATTGGAATTGATAAGGGGGTAAAGAAACAGGAAGGAGGGAGCAGAGAGGTAAAAATGCGGCAGTCAAACAGAGCGGGGGAGATGAGGAGGGCAGCGGGAATTAAGATTAGAAGAGACCAGGTAGCACATAAAGCAGTGGAAGTCTACAGAGGAGCGGACTTTGGGGCTATGGATGAGAAGCGCAACATAAATCCATATCAGCTGAGACGAGCACCTGCTTGCTATACTCCAGACATTCGAACCCGAGCAATCGCTGAGATTAAGACAGAGAAGAGGGAGCTTTCTACAAGAACCAGGGGACAAGAGAGGCTTACAGCGGGAAAGAGAGGGATTCACAAAAGAGGGATTCACGAAAGAGAGTAAGATAGTGCCAGAGAAGGGAAGAGAGATGTTAATTATATAGCAAAACTGGGGATAAATTAGGCGGGATCCAGAATGACTAGTCACGGGAGGTTGAAGGGGAGTCTGCTGGCGAATCTGAAAAGAGTCCAAGAGTCTCAGAGAAACAAATATGGTGAAATATATGCCGACGGGCATGATGAAGTTAACCTGATTGTTGTGTCTTCTGCAGCCGTCGCGTCCATGTATTACCCCTATGCTGATGACAGTCCAGTTGCCGGCCCAATAAAAAGGACAATTATCAGGCCTGACACCGGATTTGATCTTGAAGCGGGAGATATCCATTGAGATCATGGCAGAAATTGGATCGATTCCCTGGAGTTGCATCTGAAGGTGCCGGCGGGTCTTCCACACGCGTTGTTGGTGTGTTCATCCGCCTTTTTATTGAGATTTCGGAGGATATGGAAATATTGGATGTCATCCATCATATGATGAAGGATATGGTTTCGTTTATTTACTTGTTGAAGCAGAATGTTGGGGGAGTTTTGCTGCTGCGCCATTAATCAGATTACGATTGAGGAATCCCCAAATACCTGAGCTTTTTTAATTCCCATTTTGCCTAACTGGGTTAGACCTTGGAACAAAGCCAGAGCTTCGGCTCTGTTGTTCGAGACTTCCCCAAGACTCCACTCGTAGTGGAGGATGCATTCCCCTTTGGGGTTTGTGATCAATCCCCCTGCTCCAGCTATCCCAGGATTTGATTTGGAAGCCCCATCGAAAAAAAGGGAATAGCAGTTACTCTTTTGAATCCAATTGGCGAAGTCCTGCTCTTTTAGTCTGATTTTCCAAGACTTGATTTCTTCTTTGTTCTGAGCTTCTCTCCTATTGCCTTTTGGTACTTTGCACTGCCTGTGCAAGATATAACTAATTATGTCTCGCTCCTCAACACTGTACTGTGTAGCATCGATTTTGCCTTTGGTGTTGTTTGAGATAGTTTCCAAGGCAAGAGTTTTGGCTTTGTTGCATGTGGTTCGAGTATTTGTACTCTTATCTTGAAAAAAAATTTGTTCCTAGCAAGCCAGATTCGCCACAGCAAGGTATGGGGAACAACATTCCATACTCTTTTCACCAAGTGATTTCTTTTTTCTTTCCAAGGACAACTTTTCCTCCACTTGTATATTGTCTCTGCTATGGTGTTCTGAGGGTCCCAGTTTATAGCTCCAATGAGAGACATCTTTCTCCAACAATCGGAAGCAAATGGACATTCTATGAATAGATGATACATCGTCTCTTCAGCTTGGCAGCAGTTGGGACATCTGGAGGGTCCATTGATTCCCCTTCTTCTTAAATTTTCTGCTGTTAAAATTTTGCCTCTCAGAAGAAGCCATATGAAGAATTTTATTTTTGGGATAGATTCTGCTCTCCAAGCTAATTTCCAATGAGGCCATATATTGAATTGGTAGGTGTTGCTGCAAATTTGTTGATGGCCTGCTTTGACTGTGTATTCGGTCCCAGAAGAATCCCAACGAAAGCCATCTGCTTCATTTTCTTTAATAGGGGCTTTGTTGTGAAGAAGGGTCTTTAGGCAGCTGAGGCTGGGCTCTAATGCGTTAGGAATTTCAGGGAAGGTCCAGCCTATCCAGGTACGGGAGTGAGGATCCCAACTGGAGATTTGGGCTAGATTGTAAATACCTTCCTCGTTAAGAAACTTGATGATTGGCTTGGCTTCTTTGTGCGTATTCAGAGGCTGGTGTCCCAATATTTTATCAACCCCAAAGTTTATGCTATCTCCTCCCCCTGGGACTTTCGATATATTCTGGATCATCATAGGCAGAGACTGTTTGCATAACCTCCAGATTTTGGTTGAGTCTCTATTTGGAATATTGGATTCAAGAAGCTGCTGCCTGGGAAAGCTTAGATATTTGACCTCCAATACTCTTTTCCACCACATTGGAGGCCCTGTTATTAGCCTCCAAACAATTTTCGCACCAAAAGCCAAATTCAAGAATTTTGGTGCTCTTATGCCAAGTCCTCCTCTTTCTTGAGTCTGTATAACCTGCTTCCATTTGACTAAACTGAACTTGCTTTTGTCGCTCTTACCCCCTTGCCATAGGAATTGGCGAAGGGCAGCTTCCAATTTATGATGAAAGATGGCAGGAGCCTGATATAAAGAGAAACGATAAAGAGGTAAGGAGGTGATACCTGACTTAAGGAGAATGAGTCTGCCCGCAGGATTGAGCCATATTGTTCCCCATTGCTGCACTTTCCTTTTTACTTTATCTATGATCCCATTCTAGGTATCAGCTTTCAAAGGTCCCAGACTAACTGGCATGCCCAGGTATGAGAAATGGGTCCAATCAATTTTACAAGGAACCCCGAAAATGTTGGCAATGATGTGGATAGTTTGATTTGTCGTATTCCACCCATAGATACAGCTTTTGAGCTGATTTACCAGTCCTCCCGAGTAATCCATAAACTGATCTAGTAATTTCTTGAACCTTTTTGCAATTGTGATGGAGGCGCCTCCTATTAGCAGGGTATCATCAGCGAACTGGGAGTGGTTAATATTTTTAACTCCAGTCCCATAATTGATGCCAGTTATGAGTCCAACTCTTCTATTGTGATCCAGAGCTTGACTGAAAGATTCTGCCATAAGAATGAAAAGGTAGGGGGAGAGAGGACATCCCTGTCTTAGACCCCGGGAGGATTGGAAAGCTTCACATGGTCTACCATTGATCAAGGGGGATATCCAGGGACCGGATATGCATGCTGCAATGAGATTAATGAAGGAGGTTCCGAAGCCCATCTTTGTAAGGACAACAAATAAGAAGGAATGCCTAACTCTGTCAAAGGCATTCGCTAGGTCAAGCTTTAAGACAAATCCTTTTTCTTTTCTGGATAGACTTGAATGGATGGCTTCTTGGACGAGAAGGATGGAGTCAGTGATATGTCTGTTCGGAAAAAAGCCTCCTTGGTTTTCAGATATCAAGGAGGGAAGAAGGGGTTTTAATCTTGTGGCTAAAATTTTTGTTAGGATTTTGTATGAAGAATTGCAAAGGGATATGGGTCTGAATCTGGAGAAGGAAGAAGGGCGGTTTTCTTTGGGGATGAGGGCTAAGAATGTAGAGTTGGTGAATCCTCCAATCTTCCTTTTTCTTTGGACCCATCGGATCATCTTAGACAGGTCTTTTTTGATCACATTCCAGTATTCCCTGTAGAAACAAATAGGGAAACCGTCAGGCCCTGGCGATTTATCAGGATGCAAAGACCAGATTGCTCTTTTGATTTCTTCTTCTTCGATATCTTTATTGATGCTATCGTTCATTTCCTTTGTAACTCCTTTGGGCATGTGCTTAAGCAAGTCGGCATAGTCTTCTATTCCTTTATCCTCAGTCAGCAGGTCCTTATAGTGTTTAGTAGCTGCCTTCTTTATAGCCTCTTGAGTATTATGTTGATTTCCTTCACTGTCCAGGATTGTATTGACATTGTTTCTAAGCTTCCGGGCTGTGGCCTGTTTGTGAAAGTAAGCAGTGTTTTTATCTCCCTCTTGAAGCCATAATTGTCTGGATTTTATACGCCATTTGATTTCTTCTTCCCTATTTATTCTGCTCAGCTGTTCGTATAATTCACTTTCTTGCTCTTTGCTTTGGTGTGTTAATCCATGTTCTTCAATTCTTGCCTGCACTTCTTCTAGCTCATTTTTAACTCTCTTTTTGTTCTCCTCTGGTTCTTGGTATCTCTCTTTGGCCCAATCTTTTAAAGCCTTCTTGGTTCTTTTTAATTTCGTTTCCCAAATGAAACTAGGCGAGCCTTCCACATGTTGGATCCATGTTTCCTTAACAATTTCTCTGACCACAGGTATCTGATTCCAAAGAGGGCTGAATTTGAATGGAATGGGTCCAAGAGGGCGGTGGTTTTCCAGAGTTAAGGTGATTGGGTAATGATCAGAGGCAGATGTGCTGAGGACATTAGAGTATCCTACAAAGAAATTTGAGAGGAGCGATATATTAACTAAAAACCTGTCTAGTCTTTCCATTATATTGCCACTGCCAATTCTGCAATTGCTCCAGGTATATTTACGATTTTTGGGAATGATATCCACTAAATCGTTGTCCTGGATGATGTCCTCCAAGCGCTCTCTAAACGGATCTGTAGTAAAAGTGCCTCCTCTTTTTTCATTTGCATGCAATATTAGATTAAAATCACCTGCAATTATAATATTTGGATTGCTTTCTCCATCAATGCTATTTTTCAAGTCATCCCAACAAGTTTCCTTTTCTCTATAGTGGTTGCTAAGTACATAAACATTGTAGATGGTCACTGTCTGGCTGCTTGTGTTGCTATCGAGAGTAGTTCTAATCCAGTTTTGATGAGAAATTGCTGCAGTGCAAGTCCATTTGCTGCTGTCCCAAATGGTAGCAATGCCTCCCGAGGCTCCTCTAGATTCGCTGATGTTGCCCGTGAATCTCTTCTGTTGTTCTATAATTTTTTTCATTTCATGTTGATCTTGTTTTGTTTCTTGTATCAGCATTATTTCTGGCTTCTCATTGTGAATCAGATCTCTGAGGGCTACAATTTTAGAGGGGTGCCCTAAACCCCTGCTATTCCATGAAAGGATTTTCAACATGGCGCATTAGGTGTGTGGAGAGGTGCTCGCCTCTCTTGGTCTTTACCACTTATTTCTTTCTCTTGCATTCCCAATGCTATGTCATTTTGGGCATTCTCCTCCCTATGTTGTTTAGCGGTTTTTCTGCCTGGGCCTATTTTTTTGAATGAATCATTGGGTGCTCCATGCTCTTTAGAAGAGCTTCTGGTAATCCTTGAAGAGAGGGACTCGAAGGGGGGTTGAGAAGAGGTGGTCTGAGGTTGAAGGGAAGGAGGGGGCTCGGAAGAAGGAATATCAGGGGCGGAGTCATCTGTGGAAAGGATCAAAAAGGGATTGGAAGAGAGGGGAAGGGGAGGATCAGGAGTAAGGGTTTCAGAGGGGTTGGAGGGCGGGGAGGAGGGGCGTTGAACAGATGGCCCAGGATTGCCAGAGTCCTTGGATGGTTTAAGAGGAGGGGCTGATTTCTTTTTTTTGACAGGTTCCCATTGTCCATCTTGCTCTTCCTTATCTGCATTTACAGTTTTAGTACATCTATTAGCAAAATGCCCGTACTCGTGACATACCTTGCATTTAAACGGTATCTGTTCGTAATCCAGCGGCTGAATATGGCTCCAGTCATCCACTTTTAACATTATTGCTTCCGGCAGTCCTCGACCAAGGTCCACTTCAACGCATATCCTAGCACAGGCTTGCATGTTGTCCTTGGGTTCGCTACGATCGATGTATTTGCCGACAGCGTTTCCTATGGCTCGCACCGACTCATCTCCCCAGCAGTGAAGAGGCAAGTGAGGGAGACGGACCCAGACTGGCACAGCATTGGGGATATCCAGTTCCGGGTCGAAGTCTGGGGTCCATTTGTTGAGGTAGAGACCCCTGGAATCCATGAAGTATGGTCCGTTTCTAAATATCAGATCCTTGTCTGCTTTGGTTTCAAAATGGAATGTATAATACCCTCTTCCGCAAAATTTGATCGAAATCTTCCCTGAGATCTTGTCCATCCAATTTCGTTCGACCCATTTCTGAACTGTTCTTGGCGAAGGCCAGAGGCCTGTAAACTGTCCTATAAGACCTTTCTCTGCAAGAGAAATTGCTGCCATGCGGGGGAGGGTTGGAGGCAGCAGAACTTCCTGGAGAATGTCAAGTTTTTTCACAAATTTCGAAGTTGCTGGCTTGGGTTGCTGAGGAGGGAGTGATTTGATCAGATCCGAGAAAGCTCTTTGAGGATCGAGGTCCTCCTGTGGCTGATCCGGAGGGGCCATGGCAGGGGCCAAGGCCCAGAACGTATTGGTGCACAGCAGATATCGTCCTAGGGTCGGCGCACGCTACCAGCAGAGTGCACTCGCAGCAAAAATACTTGTTCCTTCTGAGAAGTTCTCTTGGTGTAGAGAAAAAATGGGCATTGCAGGGCTGGATAAATGACTAAGCTCTTTTGTGGCCCCCTGTGTGTTATAGACATTTTTGTGCCTTATAGCTTTGAGCATGAAATGTCCATAATCCAAGGGATCCAAAGTCCCTAAAAGTGTTGTTCCTGCCCCTAAAGGAACAACGTCAACCAATGACAGCTTCTCCCAGAAGTTCTCCACCAAAAACTACTCAGAATCAGTCAAATCAGGATCAATTCAAGTGCTCCACTAGCTGCCTGCATTGCAAATCACCCCAGTACACTAGCTAGGTGCGTTGAAATGCACCTAAATGCACTACCAGGGTGCGCTGAGCGAGAAATGCCAAATGGCAGTGTCATTTCGCGAGGTGTACAGACAATGGAAGCTTCCAGAATCTTCCTCAATGACACTTGCCTCACTGAGTTCGACCAAGGATGAGTAAGAGGCTCTCAGCCTCCAAGTGGAAGCAAGAACTCACAGAGAGAAGCCACAAGTCAAAACATAAGCTGACTCATCCTCTCTGCTTACATCTATATATGGATCCCTCATCCCAGAGATCCAGGGGCTGGAATTTTGTACTTTGCAGAGAATTGCTGTTGGTTTGAGATTGAGATTAGTACATTGGGTGATTTATGCTTTGTTGGAGGTGAGGAAGGGATTCCTTTGCTGGGAGGTAGATGCTGGATCGGGACTCACTTGGTTGTATCTCCTCTTGGACTTTCTTATCATATCAATAAAACTATTTGAGTTTCTCCTACATGCTGTGTATCAATGATGTTTTGTTATTATTGCATGTTTAGCTTAATCTGATCCTAAGCTTTTTATGAATGTAAATCTATATCTTCGTGTAGTCTCTCTCTTCTATGATCTTGCAGGAATTCGGTGAAGCTGGGCCGGTAAGGGAGCAGGGAGCTGTGAGCTATTGAAGAGAGGAGCGATTGGATCAACAAACTAGCGCAAGACACAGGTTAGTTTATCCTTCCTCTTCATCTACATTTCATAAAGAAGAATACTCAAGTAGTTTTTCCTTGTTTGTTGCTAAGGCACTGTCACACCTTAGAGTGGGATAGGGGCGTTCTGAATAGATACTTTTCCCAACAACAGAATGGCGACTCCGTTGGGGAGCGTATCTAGTTAGTTTATTTGTGTTTCTATTGTTGTTCTTCTCATAAACTTAGGAGTGGCGAATCGAACTGCATTTGCCATTTACAAATGCAAAGTAGAGATCTGCTACTCTAGTCCATTCACTGGGCCTGTTTATGATCTGAACAGCTGATCCACAAATGCTCTAATTTCCCTTTGTGATAGCTCTTAGTCCTCCTTTAAATCATCCCTCTAATTGTACCTTACTGATAGCTTTTATCCGGCCAAAAACCATAGATTAAACTGCAAACCGTGACCCAGAACCCAGAGAAAATTCTCGTTTCTGCTTCAGCGCAGGCTCTGTGAAGAGGTTCTGCATTTCAACGCAGGTCCCGAGAGGGCTACCTACGCTGCAATTCAGTTTCTCTGTGCAACAGGTGCGCTGATCAGCCTTTGCCCTGTGCAGCTGTGGTTCTTTGCTTCATTTTGTTCAGTTTTATCTCTGATTTTTGCAGCCTATTATCAGTGTGTGTACCTATTTGAAAACCCCTTTTCTTTGCCTTAATTCCGCCTCAGTTGTACAAAAATATTGTAGGTGTTCTTTATGTATTTGTTACATCATTTACAGTTTTCCATTGAAAAGTGAAATAGTCATACTGTCGTCCTTAGATTTAGATCTGTCGTAAGTGTCGATTTTGATCTTAGGAGAAAGTTCCTTTGCTGTTGACAGTTGATTATACTTTTTACTTTTGCTTTGGTTTGAATTTGTCTCTTTCTAGTGTCGAAATGAGTGTTTACTTCAAAATCATAAAGTGTCGTAATCTTCTCTACCTTTTTGATTTCGAAAAAGAAGCTTGTTTGTGTTTTTTCACTTGAAAGCAAATTCAAATTTGTACATCAACTTTCTTTTTAGGCATCAATATTAAGAAAGTGAAAACAAATACATGCACAAGTGCATTTGCATTTTGACAGTTTGTATGGTTTGATTTAGGAAAAGTGCATTTACAGTGTGCTCTATGCTCCTTGAGAAAAGATTGTGTCTTTCTTTTCCCCTTGTAGCTAGGATTTTCATTGTTGAAAAGAGATAAAAGCTTGCTTATCATCTTTAGACTGCATTTAGGAATTGTATCTACATCTCGTGGTGATCCAAAAAGGCAAACTTCTAAGAAAGATCAACCTAAAATAAATTGAATGAACTTAACAATGCTTTGTAACTTAACGCACAACATAGAGGTCTAGGCTAGAGACGTGTTCCGGCATCGTAAAACCTGGTGACTGTCGGCCTCACTGATGGTTGGGTGATTCCTCCTGAGAGACGATAAGTGCCAGTATGGATTGTGCTCCCACGTACCGTCGAGTATATATTGGGAGACCCCTATAGGCATAAAACCTTTATCCATAGGAAGCCGTGTCGGCCGCCCTACTGATCGCAATGCACTGAACACAGCATTCAGGAAGATTGACCGCCCGTACCCTAAAAAGTATTCTGCGGTTTTGCGATTGGTTTGGCACACCCTCTACCTAGAACTCCAGATCAGTCCCTTTCATTCCTTTTCAGACTCCTTAACGGAAAAGGTCCATCTGAGCACTTGTCACTTCGGGCTCATTAAAAATCGAAGGAGACTAGAGTCATCTTTTGTTTTTTCTCGACTCTTAAAAACTGAAAAAACAAGTTGTGTCAAAGCGTCTAAAATTTATTTTAAATGGAATAATCATCACCTTTCCCTCATTGAACTTTGAAGTTAGTCTCACTTCATCGCAAGTTCTTGTAGAATCGCTAGAAAATATTTTGGATAGACTAGATATGTCTGAACAACCGTCGACATCCAGGACTGTGTCGTCCGATACAGCAGTGGCACAGCCTCCTACTGCTACTCCAACGATGTTCAATGGTATACCATCTGTCCCAGCAAGTTATCAACAACAAGCCGGAGTCCAATCAGGGACTGCTTTGACAACATGGTTAGTTCCTATTTCTTCATCCGGATTATCATCTGGTATTTCTTATGTTGAAACTCAACAAATTGATCCAATGTGTCTTCAAAGGCCAATCTACCCTTTAAGTGCTGGATTGCCACCATATGGAGGGCAGTATGCCTTTTCATTGTTCCCTCCCAGAGAACAACCATATGAGAGTTTACAACAAAGTTCAGGTCAAACTGGAATTACATCCAGTGGTTGGGTACCAATACTGCCTCAGCAACCAAGGGTTGTATATTCAATGCAACCAGTCCACCCTGTGTCGAATACTCCCACTATAGTTGCTATGGTGACTGCATCGCAAGTACAAGCGTTACCTGTTGTATGTCAACCCCAAGTTTCTTAGGTTGCAATACAATAGCCTCTTGTCTCAACGACTCAATCGCAACCTCAGGTTAGTGCCTCCTTATCTGGAGCGACTCAGGCTCAAACAAGTACTATGACTCCCCATCTTGGTCGATCATCCAGTATTGGACAACAGCAAATGGTCCAACAACCAGGGTTGGTTCAATCTCAACAACCGCCATTCCAGCAATCATATCAAGGACCTGAGCCACAAGTCTTTGTAAGTAATGGGCAACCACATTTCCAAAGCGGTTATCAACAACCATATTATAGTGGTTATGCCCATCAACCTTGTCAAAGTTGCCAACATCAAATACATTGTGCTGGTATGCAAAGACCCATTGCTCAGGCGATTCCATCTTATCCCGGGTATGCTTCGCCTAACCTGAATCAACAGTTGCCTTTTGTAGCAACTCTAGAATTACCAGATCTAAACCGGCTGACGAATGATCCAATTGCTTATGCCCCTTGGTGGCCATCGATTCTGCATAAACTTCCGTCAGATATTCCTAAATTTAATTGAAATCTGGGTGAAGATCCGTCGAATCATGTGATGACATTTCATTTTTGGTGTTCATCAAACACCCTCAACGATGATTCGATAAGGCTTCGCCTCTTCCAGAGGACGTTAACGGGTCCAGCGGCAAAATGGTATATTGAATTGCCTAGAGCTTCGTTCGACAACTTCAGTACCTTAGCCACAACCTTTTTAACCCATTTTCAATTACCGATAAGGTATGAAACGGGAACAGAACTCCTTACCAACTTCAAACAGACAACGGCCACTCACATATCTGATCATATACATGAGTGGCTAAGTCGTCGCAGGATGGTAAAAATGTACGTTCCCGATCAGCTATTAGCTGAATGGTTTATCAAGTCGTTATTACCTTCCATCACGGAAGATGTGGCAAAGGGGGGAGTCATAACGGAAGAGCAAGTTATAGCTCGTGCGCAATATCTGGACTTAATCTATACTCAGTCCGGCACGCTCTACGACAAAATACCCGACGCCCCTAGACCGGAATTCTCAATTCCTCCTCCTCCTAAATCGAACAATGACTCTCACGCCGACGATGGCGTGATTGGCGCGACAGACACGAAATCAACAAAGGCTACATCTAAAAAGGCCCGTAAGATTTCTAGTCAAAATGCAAATGAGGAACTTCTTGCCTCGGAAGTAAATGCTGTGTCGACCGACAAGGGCAAACAACTGAAGCAACCAGGGGGCAAGAAGAAAAAGAAAGGGAGAAAAAGGAAACCCCCTGCGGGGTGTCATATATGCGATGAGGATCATTGGACGAGAGATTGTCCACATATAGCTGAAGTTAAGAAACTCTTTAAGAGTTCAAAAACCTCAGCAGTATTGACTGATCCGTTTCCAAACCCGGGAACCAAACTGGTTGCTAATCAAAATGCTTCCCGATCCCAAGTGCTTATGTTGTCTATCTCAAAGCAGCAAAATGATGCTTTGACAAGGAATAAAGATTACGGGAATCCGCAGCTGTCGAATAACAAGGCTAATGAACAACCTAGTAGTTCGACAACAACTTTGACCGAAGTTGTGCCACCCATCATTCCTGAACAAATGATAAAGTCGCCAAAGGGAGTAGTACACAAATCGACATTTAATCCTCGTGCAAAAGTAGCACAGAATTATAATATAATAGAGGACCTGGCCCAATCACCATCCGCTATGTCGACACTTGAGGTACCACAAAATTTCCTCTCCCAAGAGCAAGCTTTATTATCAGCAATAGGTGGGATTGACCCAATGGATTCCAATCTTGTGGCCTTTGATCATAAAGGATATGACCCTCAATTACCAGCTCAACTAGCTTTCCTTATTCAAGTGAAAGCCCTCAACAAAACTGTTCATCGAACAATTATTGATGAGGGGGCATCCACATGTATTATGTCGGTGAGTTGCTGGAAAAATTTAGGGTCACCACCCTTGTCGAGATCGTCAACGACATTAAAAGCATTTGATGGACGATCATACACTCCATACGGGATTTTAAGTAAATTGCAAGTTGAACTAGGGGGCAAAACAGTAGAAATTGATGTTGAAGTAATTGACGGAAACCTCGATTACAACATCCTACTGGGAAGGCCCTGGATATATGCCATGGCCGCAGTTGTGTCGACCTACTTCAGGAAGATTGCATTTCCCTTTCAAGGAGGAATTACAATCGTCGACCAACAAACATTTCTCCCCAACAATTCACAAGTTACGGGAAGCATTCCAATGATCCATGGAAGCAATCATTCGCTTCAAAATATTGGAGTAGGCCTCCTAAAAGACCCTGCCTTAATGGGTACTTTTGCCCTGCCGCCTCCGAGTAAGCTGGCAGAAGTGGCCACAGTGGAAACCTACAATATGAAATCTTCTATATCTAATGGATTCGGAAGATTCCTAAACATTTTGTCAGCATGGATCATCGCCCTAATAGAAATATTGTAGCAATCAATTTTCTTGGCCTAGGGGGCAAACCCAAATCAACGCTCATCAAGCATTTGGATAGAAAGGTCTAAAGAATATGGTACCCCTTCAGATCCTTGGTCACAAGTGCATGTCACCGACGAAGGAATTGTCCAATCAATGGTAATTGACGGGGCACCATGGAATGATTCCCACCATCATTCCCTTCTCCCGGATTTTGGAGAAGATACTCAAGATGACCTTTATCATCCTTCAGTTTTTGATTTTCTATCAAATACTATAAATACAGGGGATTTTGAGGATGGTTCTTTTACTGTGTCAACCTCATTAAATCCCCTTTCCAAATCTCAAAGGTAAACCTCCATTCCAACCACCGAGTTGAATGTAATGAAGCTTGGGGGGCATGCACCTCGATTTGAGTTATTATGCTGGGGGCATGCAAACTTATCAAGCAGTTTTAGCACATAGTTCATGCTCGTTAAAAAATAAACATAAGATCGAGCAAGTGTTTCAACCCGCGTTTAAGCTCGTTAAAAAATGAACTATCCTTCGGTAAAAAACCACCGTGAATGTAACATTATCAGCCACTAAAGCCTTGGTCGTGTTTGCACCGTCACCTCCACTTTTCCATTGGCCGATCATTCACCTCCATTTGATTGTTTACCCATTTTGAGGAACAGCTGCGAAGAGTGATTTCACTAGCCATCCTTGTGACACTGCCGTGATTGGAAAATTCCAACCCTTACCTAGAATCAGCTGCTACCCATTTTATCACTCATTCCTCAAAAGACGAGTCTTCTTTAAGCTCCTTTCATCTGACTCGTAAAATATGAAAAGATTGCCGAGTTTTGGCCTTCCAGCTTGTTAAAGCGACCGAAAGTGCTATCCCTCATCTAGATTTTAATCTTTTTGGACATGAGGGATTATTGCACAAAAAGATTGAGCGCTTGTTTTGTTCGGCTCGTTAAAACTATCGAAAATTCATCCTTTCTGTATTGTTTTATACTTTTTTGGACTTAAGGGATTAGATGACGAAAAAGGAATTTCGGAGTTAACTTTATGTACCTTTTCAGACTCTCTAAAAATGAAAAGGACCGAGTTATCTTTGTCGTTAGACTCGTTAAAAACATTAATAGCGACAAACTTGTCTTTAGACGAGAACGAGTTTCACTATCGCTAGGCTCGTTAAAACATAGTGATGGGTTTGCCCGAAGGGCAAATTATAGAACAAGCATATGTTATCCTCCTCAAGCTTGACAAAAATAAAGAGGTACTGGTCAGCAATGACTGGGGAAAAATTGGGAAGAAACTCAAAGAACCTTTATTGGTAGCAAGTCGCTCTTGAACATGACACTTCCACTTCGTGCCTGAGTCAGGTTGGGTTTTTTCATTCACCGGTCACATCACCATGGTCTCGCCATACCATCCACCTTTGGGGTAAATGCTACCAATCCATCACATAAGTGTCGCCGATATGTTCAAGAGAAGTCATCCAGAGAAGTCACCCGTGTCCCATCCACTACCATACATTATACTTCATTCTTTCATGACCGCCACCCTGAACCATATATCATCAGATCGTTTTCACCTCCATCAAAATCATTTGCTCCATTCCGTGTCATTGATGTGGGATACATCAAGGCCCTCCTTTGAAGCTGGGCTGGTAAGGGAGCAGGGAGCTGGGAGCTATTGAAGAGAGGAGCGATTGGATCAACAAACTAGCACAAGACACAGGTTAGTTTATCCTTCCTCTTCATCTACATTTCATAAAGAAGAATACTCAAGTAGTTTTTCCTTGTTTGTTGCTAAGGCACTGTCACACCTTAGAGTGGGATAGGGGCGTTCTGAATAGATACTTTTCCCAACAACACTGTGGAAAGAAAACAACAAGTGGGAGAATGTTGGGTTGTGTTATATTCTTTCCACGACTAGCCCACATAGTTAACCGAGGGATTAGAAGGGGGGCGGATCCCCCCCTTTGTTGCACCAATTACGTAGTGGGTGGGGTCATAAGGGGTTTGAGGGGTGTAGGT
The DNA here is from genome assembly GCA_031772625.1 of Pinus tabuliformis. Taxonomy (NCBI): domain Eukaryota; kingdom Viridiplantae; phylum Streptophyta; class Pinopsida; order Pinales; family Pinaceae; genus Pinus; species Pinus tabuliformis. The sequence goes on along the minus strand of CM062819.1, from coordinate 1,215,187,398 downwards.
AACCCCACTCTATGGGGTCTGAGGCAGCGCCCCGGAAAATTTTGGTTTTGGACCCTATGTTAGGTTGGGCGGACCTACCTATGGTTTTATGCATGATTTTCGCACATGGTTTTGGATGCGATGGTTTTCGGTCCATGGTATTGGATGCTTCGGCATGTATAAATATGTAATGTAACATTGAAAGGAACATAATGAAAAATCAAGCTGGTAGTCTCGGTTTTGGGATCCGGGGGAAAATATCGTGTATATGTGTTTTATGTGTTATGCTCTTGCATTGTTTATTTTCTGTGTTTTAGAATTCATATGCAGGTAATTTCTATATGAGGTTAAAACCTATAGGTCAGAATGTTGGCTAATTCAATGCTTCAATAAGAAGAAGTTCCTTGTCTTCATGTGGATGATTTTCCATGGTAAAGATCCCAAAATACATAGGAAATTGAGGCCAAAATTTCTTGTTGGATTCTTTCAATGCTCTAGTGATTCCATAGTCAACTATTTAGTATGCTACCTCCCTGCCTATCATTTTATCTAGGACGTATAGCAGTAAAACATGTGGGGGGGAATGGATTCTTTGGAATCTAATATATGTGAGAACTTCCTCACCGAACCCACTCCCAATCTTCCTAAGGTCTTCCATAGATTGCAAGGAAATTCTGGGGGGCTTGGTCTAGAATATAACCTCATGGATGGGAATAATAACATTATGACAGAATATGTCTTTACCAAAGACAAAATCCAAGGGAGACCTTGGTGTGAAATCAAAACAGGTCTCAAAAGGAGATCTTTGTGTAGAAGAATGTTTAGCTTGGTTGTAAGCATGCTGCACATAACATAAATGTTCATCCCAAAGCTTGGGATGCTTGCTGCAATAGCCTCTGAGGAATTGGATCACTATCCTATTTACCACTTCTGTTTGGCCATCTATTTTTGGATGAAAGGTTGTGCTCTTCTTTAGTCTAGTGTCCATCAATTCCCACAGACTCGACCAAAATTTCCCAATAAATCGGGTATCTCGATCAGATACAATGGAAGTGGGTAATCCAAAATAAACCCATACATGCTGAAAGAACAACTTTGCAGTTTGTTCAGCTGTAATCTGTTTGTTACAAGGTATTAAAATACACATTTTTCTGAACCTATCCACAATAACATATAAATAGTCATGACCCTTTCTAGATTTAGGCAGTCCCCCAACAAAGCCCATGGAAATACTTTCCCAGGGGTGAGAAGAAACTGGTAATGGAGTGTACAAGCCTAGTTTTCTATTGTTGGGCTTTCTTTTAGCACACATGGTACATCCTCTTACATATATAGAAATTGTCTCATGCATTTTTGGCTAATAACAAAATCTTTACAACTATGCAACTGTTTTACTTACACCAAAGTGACCTAATATTAGAGAAGTGTGTGCTTCTCGAATTATCTTTACTCTTTTTGTTTGAGGAATGCACAACTTTCCCAAATGATACAAGAGTTGCTCCTTAACATGATAATCCAATTCTTCTACTTGTTTGCCATGACTTAAAGTTGCATATACATATTTAAAATCTATATCTTGAGCATACTGTTCAATGTAGATTTCATGCAATACTAAATTATGCTTAAGTATAGTGGATGCATTTATGATTGATCTAGACAACATATCTGCAACTGTATTGTGATGACAAGATGAAACTGTTGTAGAAAACCCATCCACCTATAGTGTCTTGATTGCTGCAACTTAGTTTGTGAGTGCAAATATTGAAGTGGTTGATGATCAGTATGTATAACTGTCCCTTTGCCCATTAAATAATGTTTCCACTTTTTCACACTCTATACTAATGCATACAATTCTTTATCATATGTGGGATAGTTAACTACTGCATAATTAAATGTCTCAGAATGATAACATATGGGTTTATTGTGCTGCATCAACACTACTCCCATGGCATAGTCACTAGCATCAGTTTCAATCTTCGAATGGTCTTTGAAGATTGGGCAGTGCTAGTACTGGTGCTGTACTAATATCTTCTTTTAAGGTGTCAAAGGCTTTCTGCTGTTTGCCTCCCCATTGAAACACCTTGTTCAATCCTGTTAAAGCATGTAAGGGAGCTGCAATCAAGGAAAAGTTAGAAATAAACTTTCTCCAATACTGTGCTGCTCCTAGAAAGCTTCTGATTTCAGTAGCAGATTTGGGTTTAGGCTAGTTTACAATGACTGCAACCTTACAGGGATCTATCTTCAATTCACCACCCCCTACAATATGACCCAAATAATTCAAAGCTGTCTTGCCAAATTCACATTTTGAGAGCTTAACATAAAGATTCTCTTTTTTCAAAAAATCTAGAGTCTGCTTGACATGCTTTAAATGTTCTTCCCATGTTTTACTATATATAAGAATTTCATCCAAATACACAATGACAAAATCATCAATAAAATGTGTGAGTACATCATTCATTATTCTCATGAAAGTAGCAGGAGCATTAGTCAAGCCAAAAGGCATAACCAACCACTCATACAATCCTTGCTTTTTTTTGAAAGTAGTCTTCCATGCATCTTGCTCTACAACTCTGACCTAATGATAACCACTATGCAAGTCCAACTTGGAAAAATAAATAGCTTCTTTCAACTGATCTAATAGATCATCTATGCAAGGAAGGGGATAACGATTTTTTATCATTATCTTATTCAGTGCTCAGTAATCAATGCACATTCTCCATGAGCCATCTTTCTTTCTCAGCAAGACAATTGGAGACCCACAAGGCGTTGTGCTAGGTCTTATGAACCCTTTCTCAAGCAGCTCTTGTACCTGCTTCTTGATTTCTGCATTCTCTAAAGCGGACAACCTATACATTCCGATGTTAGGAAATAGAGCATCTTGCTGCAAATTAATATCATGTACTATTTCCTTTTTGGGTGGCAGAAATTTAGGTTCTTGAAATAGTATATCATATTCTGAAACAACTTTTTCTAAATTAGCTTGCTGTTTAGCATTACAACCCTCAAATACATTGGTTTTATCAAGTTTCTTTTCCTTTACAACCATCAGTAAAAATTGTTTGCATGAATTTACAATTCTTTTCATCTGCCCTGAGTTTATGAGAGTATAATTATCCTTGAGTTTATGAGCTCTTACAATATATTCGATTCCACATTTAACAAGTTGATACTTGTTTTCAGCTCTATAGAAAATAGCTTTTCTATCATACAAGTAAGGACTTCCTAAAACAATTCCACATATATCCAAGGGAACAATATCTAACTCAACCTCATCTACAAATGCTGACCGAAAAGAAAACCTAAGTTTACATTGTCTAGTCACTTGTAGCTCTGCTTTATCACATAACCAACCTAATGGATATGGCTTTTTGTGAGGTGTGGTTAGTAATCCCAACTTCTTTACAATTTCTTCAGAAATTAAATTTACTTGTGAGCCACTATCAAACAAAGTATCAATCTTTTGATGCTTGGAAACAACTCGAATGTGAAAAAGCTCATGTCTTTTCCTCTCATTTTCTTCATTGTCAGTAGGTTGTGCAGAATTACTAGTAGATGCTTCAGAATTTTTACCTTTTATACCTATGGCTGCAATTGTTGTTTCATCTCCTAAGTCTGACCCCAAATCCTTTTGAATAGCTATAGTAGCCTTCTTCTTTTTGCCATCGTAATTCTTGGGTTTCAACTCCGGATGCAGAATACAACAGTGTTCGTCATCATGCCCATCCTTCTTACAGTGAGTGCATGAATATTTGGTCCTTTGTACAGTATTTGTCTTCCTCTCTTTCCATTTATGTTTTCTTTTCTCCTTATTCTTGGTTGCAGTGGGTTTTGATGATCCCCCAACTTATGGGTTCACAATCTTACCTCTAGCCTCTAGATGTGTAGCTTGAACAGATACCTCATCTATGCTAGTGGGATTAAACACGAGAATGGTATGCTTTAAATAGCTATGTAGACCACCTATATACTTCAGCAAAGTTTCAGGTGGTTATAAAGAAATTCCTATAATTAAAGCTCTTTTCCTAAATTCTTGTGTGTAACTTTGTACACTTTACCCTTTTAATTGTCGAAGAGTTTGCCAACTCATCATGGCTTGCTGCATATAAGCTAGTGGATAGAACTGTATTTTAATTGTAGAAAAAAATTCACTCCAAACAGAAGGAATTTTACCATGCTTCTTCATGTCAGATTGTGTCCTGCCTTCCCACCATACCAAGGCAATGCCTCAAAGGTGTAGGCTGGTGAGCTGAATCTTACTACTGTCTAAATCAATGCTCTGCACCCTACAATACACATCAATATGTCTAATCCAATTATCCAGCTTCTCTACATTCAACTCTCCATCATATATTGGTAAAGAAAATTTAACATCTAATTTAATCAAAGATGTCTTCTTTTTGTTTTCAGGGCTACTAAGAGGTGTGGGAAGTTTTTCTTCTTTCCCTTTGCCTTTAGAGTGGTCATGGAGGAGAGATTCTTCTGCTCCTTTATCTCGTTTGGAGTTTGATGAATCTTCCTCTCTACCTTTCTTAAATTCTCTATACATTTCCTCTACCATGGCTCTCTTGGTTATGAAACTATCCATGAACTGAGGGTCTGATTCCAAGGGATTTTCTTCTGAAATTTTCCTCTTAGGATAGACTCTTCCAATTTCAAGGTTAGTTTCAACCAACTCTCCTTCTCCTAGTTTAAGATTTGATATAGTTAGCATTCAACAACAAAATCAATCATTAGCTTGTCTAACCTTAGTAACCTAGAGCTCTGATACCACTTGATCTGGAATTTATCCAGGACAAAGAATTAAAGGTATTACAGACTCATGTGCATGGATGTGCCTATGTTACTTTACGCAATGGATCAATAAGATTGTGAAATACATAGACATTGAAGTAGTTAGAGAAAACATAATAAGCAAACATGTAAACATGACAAGTTTAATAAGGAGTTCACCCAATGCTCCTGAGTTATGTCTCCTGGTCCATCCTTCAATGGTGGCCTCTCTATTATGTTTTCAAAGCAAAGTTTTTTTTACAACAGTGAACTCAATTTGAGTCTCACTCAACAGATATAAATCAGGAGGACTAGACTTGGATCCCCCAAGTCTCTGTAGTACACGAACTCTCCTTACTAAAACTCAACCTCTATTGGTCACAGTAGTATGAGCCTAATCTGAGACTCATACATGACAGGCATGTACAGAGGAGTTCACTTGAACCTCTCAAGCCTTCTCTAGAGTACACAAGCTCTTAGATTCTCTCTGGCTCGATGCTTCCTTCAGGTCAGCTTGGCTTCTTCATTCTGTTCTTTGCTCTTAGCTTTCTTAACTCACTTTTCTCACTGCTTCCCCTTTGTTTCTGCCAGTTCGTGGCTTTAAAGCCAATCTGATTTCTAACTATTCATTTCCACTTCTCGGCTTTCTGGTTCTCCTGCCTCTGTCTGTTTGAATTCCTCTATTCTATGTCATCATTATTATGTAACGCCTTACAGGGAGGTGGCCACCTATTTCATAACGAACTGAGTGTCAGTTCTCTTGGAAATGTTTGAACTACCATTATTTCTGTTTAACTCCCAGAATGTCCGCGAACATTTTTCCTCCGCAAACTCATCGTTCATGCCGGACTTCAAACCTTTATACAACTCGGCCTGTTTACCCTATTGAATCCGGTCATCTGTCAGATCGCATGTTCGCCGTCGATCTGGAGCCTCCAGATCCTACGATCTTTGTCCATATCGGGTGGGTAAGTCGCATGACGTTTACCCGTCTGATGTGAGTGGTTTTCTCTCTCTTCTGCCAGACGTGTGGCACCCAGTGTGTGGCATCGGGCGAGACTCGATTGAAACCGCTTACCGTTCGAAGCCCTTCAGATATCCTGCCAATTTTTGTGTGGGACCCGCCTCTGATGAGATCAGTGAATTTCATACAGTTTTATGACTTTTCGGGTCTGGTTCAGTCAAGGCTTTTTATTCTCTGAGGTGTTTGTCGCTAATCGCATATCAGAAACATCCCCCATTTTTCAAAAAGACTTCCCGTTTTGTTGTTTCATGGTAGCATGCATTACCATGGACCAATGGTCTGCGCACTTGACCGAGGGTCCTCATTACTCTGCGTTTCTCACAAATTACAACTGTTCGAGGATGTTTCTGATAAGCTTGACCTTTGTAAGACTTTGAAAATTTGGCATGAATTTTACAGAGTTATGAAAACTTAGAGAGTTCTTTAGGATCCAATTCGGATCAATGCCTAGCTAAATTATTGGACAGTATTGTGGCCTAGTTGAAGATATATCCCTCAGAGGCCCCATCAATAAGAGGGACCCAATCTTCAGGAAATTTGGAGACATTTGGATACACATATAACCTACAGAGCATGGTATCTACCTAACTGAAAGGAGAAGCTAGTGAGTCCATGAAATACTTACCCTCTTTTTCTTTCTTGTGCTTGTTTGGGTCACTCCTCCATTCACTAATTAGCTTCATTGGGTCCTCATGATTTTTATAGAACTCCCACATACCTTTTATCATAAACATATGAAGGGTTTGGAAACTGGTACATCCTTTGTAAAGCCTCTATTGTGAATGATCCAATTATCATGCCATTTCGTGTGTGGAACTTCCTCCTCGTAATATCCAGTGTTTCAATCACCCATCTAACCATGTTTGTGTAGGGAAAGATCCTAGGTCTTGCTCCAATCCTATGCAGAAATGAATTAGTTTCGTCTTGTGGGGTTGCTTCTAAGGTGGGGTTTTGATCATCAACGACTACTATCCTGATGATCACCCGAGGACCTTCATCTTCAAAATATTTATAGATTTCCTCCCACAAGGAGTGGCCTACATCTTTGGTGCATTTTGTGTCTGAAAAATGTCTCACCCCAAGTAGTTTTTCATCAACGGTTTCCCTAAATGGGCTAATAGGTTGTTGCCTAGGCATTTTCAACTTACCCTTATCCTTCGTCATGTCTTGATGATGAAGTAGGTGGAGGATTTTCTAGGTAAGGTGGGAGGATAGAGCATTGTGAATATAGAGAGGTTTTTTACTCTGGTGAGTGATTTATATGAGATGGCTACAAACTAATGGAAATGCATGACACATAATGGTTTTAAATATATGATTTGAAGCGTAATGGTAGGTGCGTGGGGTACAAAAGTTATTTGGTAGGGAGTTTTAGTCACGGAATACACTAATATGGCATGGGGAAGACACATGGAATAACTAGTTTGGGTGTAGTAGAAGGTAGGAAAGAAGATGTATCAACTCATTTCTACACTCGCTTGCCACTCTCACTTTATAATGGTCCCAACAGTGCAAGTGATCACCAAATTCACCTAACAGGTGGTGGACCCCTTTTAATCTCCCCAATGGGGTGCCTGAGCAGAGTTTGAGTGATGGTTCATCCCCCCAGAATCAATCATAATCAGTTATCTACGTTGCTTACTTTGTTGACTTTGAATTTCTGGGGGTTGGCATTGGCTTATCTTCCATGCTCATTCATCCACTGAAGCACCCTCTCAAGTGACATTTCTTTATGATAGATGGTGATCCTTTTAGTAATTTTTTTCTCTTTAATCATTAATGACTGTGACATGTGAGAATCTGTTGTCGCTTGGAAACTTCCTCTTACTGGAAGTGATGCTTATCAATGCTGATATGTGACCTAGTAGCTCATGTGCCCTGCCCCCTTAAATCCTGAAAGCCCTACTCCCTTTAGAATGAAATTAGAAATGGGGGTCTTGATCCTCTAGGGTCTATAGTCGTGATGACTTCATATTGGCATTCTCCAAGCCACATTTCCAACTTCTAGTGAGAATTTTTTATATCATATTTTCTCAATAATGTGTTGACATATGTATGCCAAATTAGAAAATTCTCGGTCCTTGACTATGGATGGTGCAATCCCATCTTCTTTGAGTATCTAGTTAGCAAATTTTTACAGGGATCTGGGGTTGTGGGGTCTGGGCCTCCATTTTCCAATATGGGGTTCTCTCAACGGAGACTCTCGATTCCGATAATTGACGTATTTTTGATCTCGGGTCCTTGGGGCATTTTATAACTAATTTCATAATGGAAAGCGATATTTCAGGGTTACAGCTTTCGAATTTTACATCCTCTACTTTGATCATCCTCCTCTTTGATCCCATTAGTTAATTCAACACTTATTCACATTATTTGAAAATTTTTCCTGAGCACTTTCATTGAGTAGGCTTTATATGGCCCTTGAGCACACCCATTCACTAATGTAACACTTTAGGAAAACAAAGATGAGAATACAACACATCCCTTTACGACTGCCAACAATGGTTGAGGAACCTTTAACAAGCAGAAATTTTAGAGGAAACACACTTCAAGGTACAAGTTAACTTTGATATCCCATTATTTGAAGGACGAATACATGCAGATGTTTTCAAGAAATGGTTAAATATGTTAGACGACTATTATCATCCAAAAAGAAACCGATAATGAGAATATCACCTTCACCCTACTGAAATGCATTCCCCATGTTAAATATTGGTGGGAACATTTTTGGGTGAGACAAAATGAAGATGAGTTTGTGATGTTCAATGCAATACCCACTTGGGCCACCTTTATTGATGCCCTTAAGGAGTAATTCTACCATGTAGGGAACTACAATAACTAGTACACAATATGATCAACTCTATGACAAGAAGGAGACTAGATGGTATTGGACAATAATAATTTCTATACCTTGCACTCAAAGTTGGGTATCAGATACTCCAAGAGATACCTTAGTGGTCTACATACGTAAATGCAAATGGTAATGGATTTCTTGTACATCTCCTCATTAGGAGTCTCTCATCAATATGTTGTCAAAATTGAGCATAAATTGAACTAGAAAAATAAGTGAGAGTTTGGGTTTGCAAATTTGTTGCAACAAAAGCCTTGAAAATGTAACCCTGACTTGCAGAACAAGACAAAAAGCAAGGTTAACCAACCTGAATAAAATCAGCCCAAGTAGTAGGTGAAAAGGAGTAAAGAATCCAATTCAATTGCACTAGAATTCCATTACATTTAATTCATCAATCTGGTTTTCTATGCTTGTGAAGTGTAATGAAAAATATATGTTATGATTCAGCTTCTAATCTATCTAATAAAAATTGACATTGAAAATAAATTATGGTCTATGAAAATTAATTTACAACTAGCTAACTCAATATAATCATGGTTCTAAAACACTTATAGATCATCATAACCATGTACGGAATTTTAATGATTTAACAACAACTTCTTTCAAATTTTTGGATTATAAGTGTTTATATTTGTAAATATAAATTCCTATTCAATTGCAAGATCCATGAGATTATCCTTCATTATATTGACACACATAAACAAATAAAATTCAAATAACATTTCAAGAAAAAACCTAATTGATCATTGTGTTCTAACTATTCTCTTATTGTAGACTATGTTGAAACTATTATTAAATCTTTTAAACTATGAGCAATGAGCAAGAACTAATAAAAAAATAGTATTATCTCTATGAACATAGCATACTTAAAATTAGAGAAACTAAAATATTAAAGGAAATAAAACTCATCCAAATGAGTAGTGTGTGTCCCAGCACAGGAGTCCCTCCTGGTTGGGTCACGTGCACAAGAGAAACTTCAAAATCTACGGCTTGATAACTTAAATCACACACTGAGAATTCATATGCATTGGAAAGAGTTAAAATAAGTACTATATTAATAATATGAAGTTATTATACATCAAAATCCTATATCTAATAAAAAAATCATAGTTATTTATAGAGTTTATGGATAGCAACCGTTTGAGTATTTTGCTGCTCCAATTTGGGACAAAGTAACAAACTGTGCATCAGGTGCAACTTGATGAGATAAAATACATTTTAGTGGATCTTAGATCAAAACATAACCCAATATCTTATTATAACTTATCTCCCTACCACGAATTCACTAAAACATGGCTCATTCCAACCTCTTTGTTGACTACGCATTGGGCAACACATTGAAAATGTGTCTATTCATAAAATCTAGAAAACTATGGCTCCAAGGATTAAGAAAATATTTTATATCCTTCACATTTGGAAGAAACCATCCATGAGTACCTTGAATGGGCTTGTTCTGGAAAAATCCCATGATTTATTTTTTCAAAATTCATCCTCATTTGCTCATAAATCGCGTCAAAATATGACTTCTAGAAAACTATTGCTCGTTTCCTTTGATCAAGTGTTGGAGGCTCACATGTTGTACCTAGGCGAGTTTTTAACAACACAAATCTATATGGGCGTCTTACAAACAAAAACCATGTGCCTGATTTGCTTCTAGAACTATGTTGATACCTCAATCACTGAGATGGCTACTAAAACTAGCTTTAAGGACAGCGATGGTAAATTGTCATTAGTAAAATTAAATTCTAATTCTAATTAATTCAACAAAAATAAATAAAATACATGATAATTAACTACTTTTATCATTAGAAATGTATCATGGTGTTTCTATGGGAAATTGTGGTATATGGAGTGATCAAAACATGAAGGAATAATAGAGATGGTTAAATGGATGACTGTAAATGATGCTAAAATGGTGACATATCAATGACCCAACATCTCCCCGAAACTGATACATTTGCATGTTCTCATGTAAATGGAGTCTTTTTCATCAGATGACTTTGAAATTCTAACAATGAACTCTTTTTCCTCCTCATTTTTTGTCAATTCAATTGGAGTTGCTCTATTTTCCTATCCAAAGGATGCATTATTTCACCTTGAAATTGAACTGCTAATATATGGACAATCATCCTAAAAGATGAATGTTAATATGAATCCATCAACAATTTCTACCCAGTTTACTGTACCATGTCAAAGCTCTGTTTCTAGATACCATTTCTTAGGGATTGTCTCTAATGTATGCATGAATCCATGTACCCATTCTTGTTGTGGAATCTCCTTCCATGTTGTAGTGCATAGCTGGATATGCTTCCTAGGATTAGTTTCACCATCATATTTTATCTCCATCTTTGTATCTATCTATCCAAACCTTATCCACATCATTTTTTGACATTCCTGCCAACCTCCTTTATTCTTCTTGTGTGTATTCCACCATCTGGTAGGGGTAGCTTTCAGGGCTATATCCGAGGCTGGAAACCTTTGATTTTCTAGAACTTGTTATTCATAATCATTAATAAAAATATTTACATCACCTAATCCATCATAAGAAGGCAGGTTACATACCTTAGATATCATATAATGAATTGATTTAATAATTCTTTCACAGCACCTTGTGGATACTTCATGCAGCCTATTTTGCCAGTTTTCCAATTCTTCTTCTTAGTCTGAGGTACAAGAACTATCATGCTCCCAACTCAACTTTCCCTCTGCAGTAGGGTTAACACAATCATGTTCCTTCGTTGTCATTTGATAGATATTGTCTATGTCAGTTGCGCAATATTCTTCTTTGACTGGTTATGTATATCTTACTCCTTCTGATGGATCCAAGGGAACAATTACTCTCATATTATTTCCTTCAAATATCATTTGTCTCTTCTTCAGATTAATTATGGCCATATTGTCAAATTCCCAGTCAATTCCAAGCAATGCAGGATAAGGGTTACTATCATCGACGATCTCTATTACTTCAAAATCAGCAATAGTGCGAACTCCTTCAATATCCACTGTGACACCTAGTAGTCTTCCTAGAGGGAAGATATTTTGTTGATTTTCCATCCTTAACTAAATAGGTGATCACTGTAGCTTCGACTTACCCATTAATTCCCAAGTCGGCTTCGTCAAGACATTAGCATCATATCCCGAATCCAGAATAATTTGATTCATCTCATATTCTCTTATCTGCGCAATAAGTGTTATAGACATTTTTGGGCCCTACAACCCCAAGCATGAAATGTCCATAAATCAAGGGCTCCTAAGTCCCTAAAAGTGTTTTTCTAACCCCTAAAGGAACAAGGTCAACAGATTACAGCTTCTCCCAGAAGTTCTCCATGAGAAACTGCTCAGAATTGGTCAAAACAGGATCATTGCAGCTGCTCCACTGGCTAAGTGCGTTGCATCTCACCTAAATACACTGTGAGGGTGTGTTGCATTTCAAAATTCCCTTCTGTGGGGTGCAATGGGTGAGAAATGACAAATGGCAGTGTCATTCCGCGAGGTGGAGAGGCAATGGAAGCTTCCAGAATCTTCTCCTATGACACTTGCCTCACTGAATTCGACCAAGGATGAGTAAGAGGCCCTCAGTCTCCAAGTGGAGGCAAGAACTATCAGAGAGAAGACACTAATCAAATCACAAGCTGACTCATCCCCCTTACAGATATCTATATATGGATCCCTCATCTCAGAGATCCAGAGGCTGGAATTTTGCATATTGTAAGGAATTGCTGTTGGTTTCTTGAGACAAACATCAGATTGTTGGGTGATCTAAGCTTTGTTTGAGGTGAAGAGGGGCTTCTTTGTTGGGAGGTTGATGTTGGGTCAGAAAAACTGGTTGTAACTCCTCCTGGCTCTTTTCTTGTTTATCAATAAAAGCTATTTGAGTTTTCCTCCATGCTTTTGTATCATTGATGCTTGTTACATTTGTATGGTCAATTTAGATCTGATCCTAGATTGTTTATGATTATAGATCCATGTCTCTATATAGTGCTATGCTTCTGTGATCTTACAGGTACTTTGTGAAGTTGGGCGTGCAAGGGAGTAGGTAGCTGAGGACTATCAAAGAAGAGAGGGATCGAATCAAGGGATTAGCGCAAGACAGAGGTTGGTCTTTCTGTTCCTCTCTATCTATAATTCATAAAGGAAAAAAATAAGTAGCTTTTCTCTGTTTGTTTCTAAGGCAGCTGTCACACCTTAGTGGGATAGAGGAGTTCTATATAGACACTTTTCCCTGTAACAAAATGGCGACTCCGCTGGGGAACTAATTAGTTTGTTTGTTTATCATTCTTTGTTGTCTATTTCATAAACTTACAAGTAGCATTCGAACTGCATTTTCCATAACAAATGCAAAGTAGATAACTGCTACTTCAATCCATCTACTGGATCTGTTTATGATTTAAACAACTGATTCACAAACTATCTGATTTCCCTTGTGATAGCTCTTAGATCCTCCTTAGATCTACCCCCGATTGTTGAATTACGGATTGCTTTTTGCCCGACCAAAACCCAAGAACTGAACTGTAAACTGTGACTCGGAACCCAAGCAGAGTCTCGTTTCTAACCCAGCACAAGTATTGTTCAGAGATTCTGAATTTCAGCGCACTTCCCGAGTGGACAACCTGCATTGCATTTCAGATTCTCTGTGTTACAGGTGCACTGATCAGACTAGCTATGTGCAGTTGTGGTTTCTGTGGTTCATTCTTTCCAGTTCTATTCTTGAATTTTGCTACCTGTGATCAGTATATGTCTGTTTGAAACCCCTTTTCCTTGCTGTTATTCCGCCTCCTTTGTACAAAAGAACTGTAGATGTTTTTGTGTGTTTGTTGAGTCATTTACAGTTCTCCTTTGCAAAAGTAGCGTAATCGTACTGTCGTCCTTTGATTTGAAACTGTCGCAAGTGTCGATTTCAATCGTAGGAAAGAGTTTGATTGTTGTTGATGGTCGATTATCCTGTTACTGTTGCTTTTGGTCTAAATTTGTAATTTTCTAGTGTCAATAACGAGTATTCATTTCAAAATCGTAAGGTGTTGTGATCGTCTCCATTTTTTGATTTTGAAAAGAAACTTGTTTATATTTGTCGCTTGAAAAGAAATTCAGATTTGTGCATCAACTTTCTTTTTAGCATCCATATACTAAGAAAGTCGAAAAACAAATACATGCATGTGCATTTGCATATAGACAGTCTGATTGGCTTGATTTAGGAAAGTGCATTTAGAGTGTGCTCTTTGCTCTTTGTGAAAAGATTCTGTCTTTCTTTTCCCTAGTAGCTAGGATTTTCATTGCATAAAGAAGATAAAAAGTTTGTTTATCATCTTAGATTGCATTTTAGGAATTACATCTACATCTCGTGGTGAACCCGAAAGGCAAACTTCATAAACAAGATCAACTTAAAATAAATTCAATGAATCTAACAACGCTTTGGAACTTAACGCACAACATTTAGAAGTCTAGGCTAGAGACGTATTCCAGCGTCGTAAAGCCTGGTAACTGTTCTTCTCACTGATGGTTGGGTGATTCCTCCACTTTGAGACAATAAGTGCCAGTACGGACTTGTGCTCCCATGTACTGTCGAGTATATTTTGGGAGACCCCAATAGGCTTAAATCCCTTATCCATAGGAAGCTGTGTCTGTCGCCCTATCGATCGCAATGCACTGAACACAGCATTCGAGAAGATTGACTGTCGTACCATAAAAAGTATTCTGCAGTTTTGCGATTGGTTTGGTACTCCCTCTACGTAGATTTCCAGAGCAGTCCCTTTCGTTCCTTTTCAAACTCCTTAACAGAAAAGGTCCATCTGAGCACTTGTCACTTCAGGTTCATTAAAAATCGAAGGAGACTAGAGTCATATTTTGTTTTTTCTCGACTCTTAAAAACTGAAAAAACAAGTTGTGTCAAGGCGTCTAAAATTCATTTAATTCGGAAACATACTTCCCCTTTATTTTAGTTGATCGAGTAATCCGCAATCGTGGAAGAAAGTCAATTGAAATCCCATCGTTCGCAAAGGCTTACGAGTCAATCGTCTTTGTCTCCGGAATCGAAGCTAGTACGGACAAAGTGAACTCGTTTAACCGGTTCCAAATCTCCTATTAAAGTTAGAACAAGTGTTCCAACGACATCAGAGACTTCGGTTACTCCAAACATTTCTGGAATCCCTGCCTCTACAGAAGAAGTTCAGCAGCCATAGAAGGATAGTGATACTGATCCTAGTTTGAGAGTAAACACTTGCGTTACCGAACCAGTTCCATCTACAACCGGTTCGGAGAGTCTTGCTCTTCAAACATCTGTTGCTGCCGATTCCATACCTTCTTCGGCACCAGAAATATTTTACGGACCTGATGGTCTTCCCCTTCCACCTGGTCTGATTGCCATAGAATAAATTGTAGAAGATCCTCCAACAAGTACTCCATCTCAATTTGGAGTCGGGATCACTCTATATCCTTCTTCATCAGAAGTTAGTCTACCACCAGCGGAAGCTCCTATAGAATCGCTAGGTAATCTTTTGGATAGACTACAAATGTCTGAACAACCGTCAACATCTAGGACTATGTCGTCTGACACAGCAACGACAGAACTCCCTGCTATCACTCCGAAAATGTTCGCCGGTATACCATCTGTCCCGACTAGCTCTCAGCCGCTAGAAGGAGCCCACTCAGGGGCTATTTCGACAGTATGGTCTATTCATGTTTGTTCATCCGGAATAATATCCGAAAATTCTTATGTTGAGTCTCAACAAATTGATCCATTTGGAGGTCAATTTGGGTAGTCCGGTCCCCAAGGGCAAACAATGCCCTTGAGTTCTGGATTACCACCGTATGGGGGGCAGTATACCCTTTCATTATCCCCTCCGGGAGGATATCCATACGGGAGTTTACAACAACATTCAGGTTATACTAGAATTACCTCAAGCGGTTGGGTACCAATGCTACCTCAACAACCAAGAGTTGTATATTCGATGCAATAATGCTTACCTATGTCAAATATCCCATCTACACCAGCTATTGTGACGGTGTCGCAAGTTCAAGCGCTGCTTGTTGTATGCCAACCTCAGGTTTCTCAGGTTGTAATGCAACAGCCCCTTGACCCTGTGACTCAACCACAATCACCGACCGGTGGAATGACACAGGTTCAGACGGGTATAATTACCCCTCATCTTGGTCAAACTGTTAGTATCGGGCAACAGCACATGGCTTCACAACCATGGCTGGTGCAATACCAACAACCGCAATTCCAACAAGTATACCAAGGTTCTGAGCAACAAATCTTTGCTAATAGTGGACAGCCGTACATTCAAAACGGTCAAAATCAACCATTTTACAATGGTCATGCCCACCAACCTTACCAAACATACGAGCATCAAATGCATTATGCCGGTATGCAAAGACCAACTACTCAGGCAATCCCATCTTATCCTGGGTATGCTTCACCTAACCTGAATCAGCAGTTACCCTTTGTGGCAACTTTAGAGTTACCTGATTTAAATAGGTTAACAAACGATCCAATCACTTATGCCCCTTGGTGGTCGGCGATTCTGCATAAACTTCCATCAGATATTCCTAAATTTAATGGAAATCCGGGTGAAGATCCATTGAATCACGTGATGACCTTTCATCTATGGTGTTCATCAAACACCTTAAATGATGATTCGATAAGACTTCGCCTCTTTCAGAGGACGTTAACAGGTCTAGTGACAAAATGGTACATCGAATTGCCTAGAGCTTCGTTCGACAACTTCAGTACCTTAGCCACAACCTTTTTAACCCATTTTAAGTTACCAATAAGGTACGAAATGGGAACAGAACTTCTTACCAATTTCAAACAGACGACGGCCGCTCACATATCTGATCATATACATGAGTGGCGACGTCATCGTAGAATGGTAAAAACGTATGTCCCCGATCAGCTCTTAGCTGAATGGTTTATCAAGTCATTACTACCTTCCATCACAGAAGATGTGGCAAAGGGGGGAGTCGTAACATAAGAGCAAGTTATCGCTCGTGCGCAATAACTGGACTTGATTTACACTCAGTCCGGCATGCTCTACGATAAAATACCTGACGCCCCTAGACCGGAATTCTCAATTCCTCCTCCTCCTAAATCGAACAATGACTCTCATGCCGGCTGTTAGACTCCGTCTCATGTCAGAGATTGATTCTTCTTCAAAACTCTGTTTTGAAGAAGAAATCATTAATATGTTGCTTTTTTTATGTAATTTGTTTTTTAGCTCTTCAACTAGCAGCGACTTCAAAAGCCCCTATCCCTGCACAAGCACAATTCAGAATATCATTAGCAATCAGAGGCAAAAAGCTATGTGGAGAAAATACCAATTGCAGCAGTATCAATTGCACAAGTTCATGGTGGTATTTTGAAAGATGGTACACGGATGGTCGTAAAGATGCAACACTTGCAAATAGGGACAATGATGCGTTATGGTCTTCGTAATCTTGCTTGGATAGTTTATGGAGACAATAAAAGGGAACCTTGAAAAGAATAATTCAGACATATTGTAAGCCCCTGCCTACAAAATAAGCAGTGGAACCCTCCTTCATCAGGAACGTGTCATTGGTGTTTTAGATTGGGAATTGTTAACATTGGGGGACCCAATGTCTGATGTTGCTTACAACTGCATGTGTTTTCTCATCAACAACGAGTTTCCAGTTCCTCAATATGGCTTTGATAATGGGATAATGCCAGAAGGAGTTCCTTCTCTGGAAGAGTATTTGGCGAATTATTGTGCTGCAGCTGGTGTCCAGTGGCCTGCTAAAGATTGGAAGTTTTATATTGCATTCTCTCTTTTTCGTTCAGCATCTATTTTTGCGGGGGTTTGTCATAGGTGGTTGAAGGGAAATGCCTCAGGGGGGAACGTGCCAAGTCTGCTGGACGCTTAGCTATATATTTTATTGATACAGCTTGGAAGTTTATAAGTAGGGATTCAGTACTTCCAGACAGGCCACCATCTTCTGCTTTTGGAAATGTACCATTGGAAACAGATGTCTCTTTATCCCATATTCCAGCATACTCTCAAGATATGACCATCAAAGGAAATGGGTTTATTCCTAGTGCAAGAGTACAGGAATTAAGAAAGAAGCTGATGAAAGAAAATTCGATATTCATATCAAGGATAGGCATGAGAGCTTGTTGCTTGGGGCTGGTCTTTCCAATCTTGAATATTCGTATCTTTGTGAAATCATGGGTCGCTCAGCTTGGGCTCCTCAAATTTTTCAACTCCTGGTAGAAAGAGCCTTGACTGTTTTTGGTTTCGATGATGCTCCTCATGGCCATGCAGAGATTGTCTTTGAGAATGTGTAGGTTCCTATCAAAAATGTCATTCTGGGAGAAGGCCGTGGTTTTGAGATTGCACAAGGACGGTTGGGTTCAGATCGATTACATCATTGTATGAGATTAGTTGGTGCTGCCGAACGTGGCATTGAAATGATGGTAAAAAGATCACTCCAAAGAAAAGCCTTTGGCAAGTTGATCGCACATCATGGATCATTCTTATATGATCTTGCCAAGTGTCGTTTAAAAATAAAGAAAACAAGATTTTTGGTACTGGAAGCTGCAAATCAATTGGACTTGTTTGGCAATAAAGTTGCCAGAGGAGCAATTTCCATGGCTAAGGTTGCAGCTCCAAACATGGCTTTGAAAGTACTTGATACAGCAATCCAAGTTCATGGTGCCGCGGGTGTAAGCACAGACTTTGCACTTTCCTACCTCTGGGCTTCTGCTCGAACTTTGCGATTAGCAGATGGCCCTGATCAGGTCCATCTTGGGACTATAGCAAAGCTTGAATTGTCTAGAGCAAGGCTCTGAGATCAAGTTAGTATGTTTTATCTAAAAAAATCCATCGAAAGCATTCATCTCAACTAGATAACATTCTCAGAAAAAACAAAATTTGGGGAAGGATACTTACAGGAGGACATGAAGAATGTTAAATTCTATATTTTGGTATGTTCCAACTTGTAAGTTTATTTGAGAACTACCGTAGGGTGAAGCAGAGCATAAAGTTTCCATGATCCAAAGGGAACTATAATTTGTAAATAAAAAAAAAAACTATCTTTCGAAAGTCACCAGCTGTGTTTCTAGAAGACAGACATACAAACCAATGATCCGGATTCTGTTCCGTTTCCATTAATGAAGATTGGGAAAGGGTGAACGTGTCTCAACACAGAGACATCTGTCATAAGCAGCGATTTAGGAACGAATTTTGTCTATTTTGATCCTCTGCTCTCGGAACAGTGATAATGAAGAACGACATCTGTCACAGCAGAAAAACAGTCAATTCGCCTACTTTTATCCTCGGTCAATGCTTCAAACAGGATTGGCGCTCCATATGTCAGCCATCAGAAGATTTTTAGGAATACGATGTTTTATTTTAGCATAGATGAAACAACCTTTTCTAATTTTTGTAATTGTAGTTAAAACAGCGCCCCTGTTTTGGGCAGCAATTTATTATTGATTGTATTAAAAATTCATTTTGAGGAGCGTAGAGAGGGGAGAGGGGAGTTTTTTCTGAGCGCTGAGAGTTGCTGTAGCGTAGCAGAGCTTCATTTTACAGTCATTGGCAGATGATTTTTAATGAAAATTTCACAGCTCTGTTTGCTGAGATTCATGTGGTATGTTGATTTAGCATAAGTTTTTCCCTTTGTCTCATATGTAAACTGTTTTGTTTCATTCACCTCATGATCATATCTATTTGAGCAAATGAAGTGATTAGGTAGGAATTCATAGTATTATATGCTCCTCCTATAAGTTTGTTCAACTCAATGTTTTCTTCTGTTTAAGGAGGATTCGAAGTATTATTTGCCCTCCTTAGCTCCTCACCAGTCTTGCCATCCCATTTGAAACCAGATTTGGTGTTAAATTGCATGCCTACCTTGCCTCAGTTGATAACCTGTGTAGTCATTATATTTCTCTGTTTCAAGCTGTGATTTTGCCCATGCAGCCCAGAAAAGCCCCGTCATTCCATTAAAAAACCCCAAAAATCATTAAATCAACCCCCCTTATCAATTTACTAGCCTAAAATCTTTATTATTAATTGGTCAGCCTAATCATATTGAAAGATCTATCGAATCTGACCCGAGAGAGCCTTCTCATACCTCGTAGGGCTAGCTACGAGGTGAAATGGTTTGATGTAGCCTTGAAGGTTTACCTTCCTCAGCCTAGGGTGAAATCTCAAGCGCTAACATAGTGGCGACCATACTGGGGAAGAACAACTTGTCTGTTGATTGATGTGTTTGTTTCATAAGTCTTAGACGGAGCCTGAAGTTACGCCAGAAGCCTTCGAAAACGCTCCTGTTTTACATCAGCGTTAGTAGATAAACGCTGCTTCAGTCAATCTCCGTGAGCTTGTGAATACGACCACTTCGATTGCATTTTACCCCAGTACATATATCAAGTTCAGATCTGATGCTGATGGTGGACAGCAGTCAGACACTTATGCAGGCTGAACCATTCACCTGGCGACTCCAACTCGATCCAGACATTCCAGTGCCTGTTGATATGTTCATGCAATGGTAGGGTATGTGGCAGACCCTGCACTTTGTGAAGCTCTAGATGGCGTTAGAGAGTTGTTAGCGGATATTGAAATTAATGAAAAAATTTTCAGTATTTTCTTTCAATGTTTGAAATCTCCGAAGCTTCATCTTGAAGGCAAAATTAGATTTTATGAGTTAGTTGTTGAAAGAGTTGAAAATGAGATTCAGTATCTCGATGAGCAAATTCAGTCTTATGATTTCCAAGACCCTAAAAAGTTCTTGGAAATCCTTCCTCCTTCGCAACAAGAAACAACAGACTTGCCTATAGATGTATACATTGATAATGTGCAGCTGGAAGTATGCATTGCAGAGTTGGGGCAGCCAACAGAGTCCCGTGTCCGTGATCCTATTGTGGCATACATGGACACATTTTTCAGTTTGATTGACAGATCAGGCTATCTTTTCCATGACCAGGGTCATTATGAGCATGAAGGGCTGCCAACAACTGCATCTGTGACTTCGTGGCAGCATTCTCAAGCGGCTTCATTGTCAGGTTTAATTGAATGGTTAATATGGCATTATCGCATTACCTGATCTATTGTTTGTACAGCAGATTAGAGTAGATTTTGTACATAAATAAGCAGCTATAAGGGCAGCATCTTGTTTCAGTTGGCTTTTAGATTGTTTTAGTTCAGTTTCAGTGTGAAAATAAATCAAGAGTTGTGTTGATGATGACTCCATTGCCCAATGGTGGAGGCACGGTCTGCTCTCCCAAAGTTCTGCGGTTCTTGGCACCTCCACGGAGCGGCAGCTGCCATCCCAAATGGAGCCGATGTTAGACTCCGTCTCATGTCAGAGATTGATTCTTCTTCAAAACCCTGTTTTGAAGAAGAAATCATTAATATGTTGCTTTTTTTATGTAATTTGTTTTTTAGCTCTTCAACTGGCAGCGACTTCAAAAGCCCCTATCCCTGCACAAGCACAATTCAGAATATCATTAGCAATCAGAGGCAAAAAACTATGTGGAGAAAATACCAATTGCAGCAGTATCAATTGCACAAGTTCATGGTGGTATTTTGAAAGATGGTACACGGATGGTCGTAAAGATGCAACACTTGCAAATAGGGACAATGATGCGTTATGGTCTTCGTAATCTTGCTTGGATAGTTTATGGAGACAATAAAAGGGAACCTTGAAAAGAATAATTCAGACATATTGTAAGCCCCTGCCTACAAAATAAGCAGTGGAACCCTCCTTCATCAGGAACGTGTCATTGGTGTTTTAGATTGGGAATTGTTAACATTGGGGGACCCAATGTCTGATGTTGCTTACAACTGCATGTGTTTTCTCATCAACAACGAGTTTCCAGTTCCTCAATATGGCTTTGATAATGGGATAATGCCAGAAGGAGTTCCTTCTCTGGAAGAGTATTTGGCGAATTATTGTGCTGCAGCTGGTGTCCAGTGGCCTGCTAAAGATTGGAAGTTTTATATTGCATTCTCTCTTTTTCGTTCAGCATCTATTTTTGCGGGGGTTTGTCATAGGTGGTTGAAGGGAAATGCCTCAAGGGGGAACGTGCCAAGTCTGCTGGACGCTTAGCTATATATTTTATTGATACAGCTTGGAAGTTTATAAGTAGGGATTCAGTACTTCCAGACAGGCCACCATCTTCTGCTTTTGGAAATGTACCATTGGAAACAGATGTCTCTTTATCCCATATTCCAGCATACTCTCAAGATATGACCATCAAAGGAAATGGGTTTGTTCCTAGTGCAAGAGTACAGGAATTAAGAAAGAAGCTGATGAAAGAAAATTCGATATTCATATCAAGGATAGGCATGAGAGCTTGTTGCTTGGGGCTGGTCTTTCCAATCTTGAATATTCGTATCTTTGTGAAATCATGGGTCGCTCAGCTTGGGCTCCTCAAATTTTTCAACTCCTGGTAGAAAGAGCCTTGACTGTTTTTGGTTTCGATGATGCTCCTCATGGCCATGCAGAGATTGTCTTTGAGAATGTGTAGGTTCCTATCAAAAATGTCATTCTGGGAGAAGGCCGTGGTTTTGAGATTGCACAAGGACGGTTGGGTTCAGATCGATTACATCATTGTATGAGATTAGTTGGTGCTGCCGAACGTGGCATTGAAATGATGGTAAAAAGAGCACTCCAAAGAAAAGCCTTTGGCAAGTTGATCGCACATCATGGATCATTCTTATATGATCTTGCCAAGTGTCGTTTAAAAATAGAGAAAACAAGATTTTTGGTACTGGAAGCTGCAAATCAATTGGACTTGTTTGGCAATAAAGTTGCCAGAGGAGCAATTGCCATGGCTAAGGTTGCAGCTCCAAACATGGCTTTGAAAGTACTTGATACAGCAATCCAAGTTCATGGTGCCGCGGGTGTAAGCACAGACTTTGCACTTTCCTACCTCTGGGCTTCTGCTCGAACTTTGCGATTAGCGGATGGCCCTGATTAGGTCCATCTTGGGACTATAGCAAAGCTTGAATTGTCTAGAGCAAGGCTCTGAGATCAAGTTAGTATGTTTTATCTAAAAAAGTCCATCGAAAGCATTCATCTCAACTAGATAACATTCTCAGAAAAAAACAAAATTTGGGGAAGGATACTTACAGGAGGACATGAAGAATGTTAAATTCTATATTTTGGTATGTTCCAACTTGTAAGTTTATTTGAGAACTACCGTAGGGTGAAGCAGAGCATAAAGTTTCCATGATCCAAAGGGAACTATAATTTGTAAATAAAAAAAAAAACTATCTTTCGAAAGTCACCAGCTGTGTTTCTAGAAGACAGACATACAAACCAATGATCCGGATTCTGTTCCGTTTCCATTAATGAAGATTGGGAAAGGGTGAACGTGTCTCAACATAGAGACATCTGTCATAAGCAGCGATTTAGGAACGAATTTTGTCTATTTTGATCCTCTGCTCTCGGAACAGTGATAATGAAGAACGACATCTGTCACAGCAGAAAAACAGTCAATTCACCTACTTTTATCCTCGGTCAATGCTTCAAACAGGATTGGCGCTCCATATGTCAGCCATCAAAAGATTTTTAGGAATACGATGTTTTATTTTAGCATAGATGAAACAACCTTTTCTAATTTTTGTAATTGTAGTTAAAACAGCGCCCCTGTTTTGGGCAGCAATTTATTATTGATTGTATTAAAAATTCATTTTGAGGAGCGTAGAGAGGGGAGAGGGGAGTTTTTTCTGAGCGCTGAGAGTTGCTGTAGCGTAGCAGAGCTTCATTGTACAGTCATTGGCAGATGATTTTTAATGAAAATTTCACAGCTCTGTTTGCTGAGATTCATGTGGTATGTTGATTTAGCATAAGTTTTTCCCTTTGTCTCATATGTAAACTGTTTTGTTTCATTCACCTCATGATCATATCTATTTGAGCAAATGAAGTGATTAGGTAGGAATTCATAGTATTATATGCTCCTCCTATAAGTTTGTTCAACTCAATGTTTTCTTCTGTATAAGGAGGATTCGAAGTATTATTTGCCCTCCTTAGCTCCTCACCAGTCTTGCCATCCCATTTGAAACCAGATTTGGTGTTAAATTGCATGCCTACCTTGCCTCAGTTGATAACCTGTGTAGTCATTATATTTCTCTATTTCAAGCTGTGATTTTGCCCATGCAGCCCAGAAAAGCCCCGTCATTCCATTAAAAAACCCCAAAAATCATTAAATCAACCCCCCTTATCAATTTACTAGCCTAAAATCTTTATTGTTAATTGGTCAGCCTAATCATATTGAAAGATCTATCGAATCTGACCCGAGAGAGCCTTCTCATACCTCGTAGGGCTAGCTACGAGGTGAAATGGTTTGATGTAGCCTTGAAGGTTTACCTTCCTCAGCCTAGGGTGAAATCTCAAGCACTAACATAGTGGCGACCATACTGGGGAAGAACAACTTGTCTGTTGATTGATGTGTTTGTTTCATAAGTCTTAGACGGAGCCTGAAGTTACGCCAGAAGCCTTCGAAAACGCTCCTGTTTTACATCAGCGTTAGTAGATAAACGCTGCTTCAGTCAATCTCCGTGAGCTTGTGAATACGACCACTTCGATTGCATTTTACCCCAGTACATATATCAAGTTCAGATCTGATGCTGATGGTGGACAGCAGTCAGACACTTATGCAGGCTGAACCATTCACCTGGCGACTCCAACTCGATCCAGACATTCCAGTGCCTGTTGATATGTTCATGCAATGGTAGGGTATGTGGCAGACCCTGCACTTTGTGAAGCTCTAGATGGCGTTAGAGAGTTGTTAGCGGATATTGAATTTAATGAAGAATTTTTCAGTATTTTCTTTCAATGTTTGAAATCTCCGAAGCTTCATCTTGAAGGCAAAATTAGATTTTATGAGTTAGTTGTTGAAAGAGTTGAAAATGAGATTCAGTATCTCGATGAGCAAATTCAGTCTTATGATTTCCAAGACCCTAAAAAGTTCTTGGAAATCCTTCCTCCTTCGCAACAAGAAACAACAGACTTGCCTATAGATGTATACATTGATAATGTGCAGCTGGAAGTATGCATTGCAGAGTTGGGGCAGCCAACAGAGTCCGGTGTCCGTGATCCTATTGTGGCATACATGGACACATTTTTCAGTTTGATTGACAGATCAGGCTGTCTTTTCCATGACCAGGGTCATTATGAGCATGAAGGGCTGCCAACAACTGCATCTGTGACTTCGTGGCAGCATTCTCAAGCGGATTCATTGTCAGGTTTAATTGAATGGTTAATATGGCATTATCGCATTACCTGATCTATTGTTTGTACAGCAGATTAGAGTAGATTTTGTACATAAATAAGCAGCTATAAGGGAAGCATCTTGTTTCAGTTGGCTTTTAGATTGTTTCAGTTCAGTTTCAGTGTGAAAATAAATCAAGAGTTGTGTTGATGATGACTCCATTGCCCAATGGTGGAGGCACGGTCTGCTCTCCCAAAGTTCTGCGGTTCTTGGCACCTCCACGGAGCGGCAGCTGCCATCCCAAATGGAGCCGATGTTAGACTCCGTCTCATGTCAGAGATTGATTCTTCTTCAAAACCCTGTTTTGAAGAAGAAATCATTAATATGTTGCTTTTTTTATGTAATTTGTTTTTTAGCTCTTCAACTGGCAGCGACTTCAAAAGCCCCTATCCCTGCACAAGCACAATTCAGAATATCATTAGCAATCAGAGGCAAAAAGCTATGTGGAGAAAATACCAATTGCAGCAGTATCAATTGCACAAGTTCATGGTGGTATTTTGAAAGATGGTACACGGATGGTCGTAAAGATGCAACACTTGCAAATAGGGACAATGATGCGTTATGGTCTTCGTAATCTTGCTTGGATAGTTTATGGAGACAATAAAAGGGAACCTTGAAAAGAATAATTCAGACATATTGTAAGCCCCTGCCTACAAAATAAGCAGTGGAACCCTCCTTCATCAGGAACGTGTCATTGGTGTTTTAGATTGGGAATTGTTAACATTGGGGGACCCAATGTCTGATGTTGCTTACAACTGCATGTGTTTTCTCATCAACAACGAGTTTCCAGTTCCTCAATATGGCTTTGATAATGGGATAATGCCAGAAGGAGTTCCTTCTCTGGAAGAGTATTTGGCGAATTATTGTGCTGCAGCTGGTGTCCAGTGGCCTGCTAAAGATTGGAAGTTTTATATTGCATTCTCTCTTTTTCGTTCAGCATCTATTTTTGCGGGGGTTTGTCATAGGTGGTTGAAGGGAAATGCCTCAAGGGGGAACGTGCCAAGTCTGCTGGACGCTTAGCTATATATTTTATTGATACAGCTTGGAAGTTTATAAGTAGGGATTCAGTACTTCCAGACAGGCCACCATCTTCTGCTTTTGGAAATGTACCATTGGAAACAGATGTCTCTTTATCCCATATTCCAGCATACTCTCAAGATATGACCATCAAAGGAAATGGGTTTGTTCCTAGTGCAAGAGTACAGGAATTAAGAAAGAAGCTGATGAAAGAAAATTCGATATTCATATCAAGGATAGGCATGAGAGCTTGTTGCTTGGGGCTGGTCTTTCCAATCTTGAATATTCGTATCTTTGTGAAATCATGGGTCGCTCAGCTTGGGCTCCTCAAATTTTTCAACTCCTGGTAGAAAGAGCCTTGACTGTTTTTGGTTTCGATGATGCTCCTCATGGCCATGCAGAGATTGTCTTTGAGAATGTGTAGGTTCCTATCAAAAATGTCATTCTGGGAGAAGGCCGTGGTTTTGAGATTGCACAAGGATGGTTGGGTTCAGATCGATTACATCATTGTATGAGATTAGTTGGTGCTGCCGAACGTGGCATTGAAATGATGGTAAAAAGAGCACTCCAAAGAAAAGCCTTTGGCAAGTTGATCGCACATCATGGATCATTCTTATATGATCTTGCCAAGTGTCGTTTAAAAATAGAGAAAACAAGATTTTTGGTACTGGAAGCTGCAAATCAATTGGACTTGTTTGGCAATAAAGTTGCCAGAGGAGCAATTGCCATGGCTAAGGTTGCAGCTCCAAACATGGCTTTGAAAGTACTTGATACAGCAATCCAAGTTCATGGTGCCGCGGGTGTAAGCACAGACTTTGCACTTTCCTACCTCTGGGCTTCTGTTCGAACTTTGCGATTAGCGGATGGCCCTGATCAGGTCCATCTTGGGACTATAGCAAAGCTTGAATTGTCTAGAGCAAGGCTCTGAGATCAAGTTAGTATGTTTTATCTAAAAAAGTCCATCGAAAGCATTCATCTCAACTAGATAACATTCTCAGAAAAAAACAAAATTTGGGGAAGGATACTTACAGAAGGACATGAAGAATGTTAAATTCTATATTTTGGTATGTTCCAACTTGTAAGTTTATTTGAGAACTACCGTAGGGTGAAGCAGAGCATAAAGTTTCCATGATCCAAAGGGAACTATAATTTGTAAATAAAAAAAAAAACTATCTTTCGAAAGTCACCAGCTGTGTTTCTAGAAGACAGACATACAAACCAATGATCCGGATTCTGTTCCATTTCCATTAATGAAGATTGGGAAAGGGTGAACGTGTCTCAACACAGAGACATCTGTCATAAGCAGCGATTTAGGAACGAATTTTGTCTATTTTGATCCTCTGCTCTCGGAACAGTGATAATGAAGAACGACATCTGTCACAGCAGAAAAACAGTCAATTCGCCTACTTTTATCCTCGGTCAATGCTTCAAACAGGATTGGCGCTCCATATGTCAGCCATCAGAAGATTTTTAGGAATACGATGTTTTATTTTAGCATAGATGAAACAACCTTTTCTAATTTTTGTAATTGTAGTTAAAACAGCGCCCCTATTTTGGGCAACAATTTATTATTGATTGTATTAAAAATTCATTTTGAGGAGCGTAGAGAGGGGAGAGGGGAGTTTTTTCTGAGCGCTGAGAGTTGCTGTAGCGTAGCAGAGCTTCATTGTACAGTCATTGGCAGATGATTTTTAATGAAAATTTCACAGCTCTATTTGCTGAGATTCATGTGGTATGTTGATTTAGCATAAGTTTTTCCCTTTGTCTCATATGTAAACTGTTTTGTTTCATTCACCTCATGATCATATCTATTTGAGCAAATGAAGTGATTAGGTAGGAATTCATAGTATTATATGCTCCTCCTATAAGTTTGTTCAACTCAATGTTTTCTTCTGTTTAAGGAGGATTCGAAGTATTATTTGCCCTCCTTAGCTCCTCACCAGTCTTGCCATCCCATTTGAAACCAGATTTGGTGTTAAATTGCATGCCTACCTTGCCTCAGTTGATAACCTGTGTAGTCATTATATTTCTCTGTTTCAAGCTGTGATTTTGCCTATGCAGCCCAGAAAAGCCCCGTCATTCCATTAAAAAACCCCAAAAATCATTAAATCAACCCCCCTTATCAATTTACTAGCCTAAAATCTTTATTGTTAATTGGTCAGCCTAATCATATTGAAAGATCTATCGAATCTGACCCGAGAGAGCCTTCTCATACCTCGTAGGGCTAGCTACGAGGTGAAATGGTTTGATGTAGCCTTGAAGGTTTACCTTCCTCAGCCTAGGGTGAAATCTCAAGCGCTAACACCGGCGATGGAGTGATTGGCACAACAGACACGAAATCGACAAAGGCTACATCCAAAAAGGCCCGTAATATTTCAAGTCAAAATGCAAAAGATGAACTTCTTGCTTCGGAAGTAAATGCCGTATCAACAGATAAAGGCAAAGAAACCAAACAACCAGGGAGCAAGAAGAAAGGCAAAGGGAAGAAGAAGAAATAGGAGGAATCATCACCTGAAAAGTCTTCTTCAAAACCTCCTGGAGATAGGAAACCAAAAAATCCATGCCTCATATGCAATGAGGATCATTGGACTGCAAATTGTCCACACAGAGCTGAGGTTAAAAAATTCTTCAAGAATTCGAAAACCTCCGCAGTGTTAACTGATCCGTTTCCAAATCCAGGAACAAATCTGGTTGAAAGTGAAAATGCTTCCCCGTCCCAAGTGCTAATGTTGTCGGTTTCAAAACAGCAAAATGATGCTTTGATATCGACAAGGAACAAAGATTATGGGAATCCACAGCTGTCGAACAACAAGGATAAAGATCAACCTAGTAGTTCGACAACAACTTCGACAGAAGTTGCGCCACCCATCATTCCTGAATTGACAATAAAACCGCCAAAGGGAGTAGTACACAAGTCGACGTTTAATCCCCGCGCTAGAGCGGCACAACATTATAATATAGTGGAAGATTTGGCCCAATCGCCATCCGCTATGTCGACTCTTGAAGTACTACAGAATTGCCCATCCCAAAGGCAGGCTTTATTATCAGCCATTGGTGGGATAGACCCAAAGGATTCCAATCTTGTATCCTTCGACCATAAAGGATATGATCCTCAATTACCAGCTCAACTAGCTTTCCTTGTTCAATTGAAAGCCCTCAACAAAACTGTTCATCGAACAATTATTGATGAGGGGGCATCTACATGCATTATGTCGATGAAACTAGATCCAGGGTCCTCTATCTCATCCAATCGTTTGCTCAAGCATGTGCCTAACCATGTGAAAATGTGATTTGAAGTCAAACATGGGAAGACATTGTCTAATTACCAGCCAATAATGTAAGTTATTAACAAACGTGAGAGAAATCACCAATAATGATAATGATTCTCAAGGTACTACAGTACATTCTGCATGGCATGAATATATGTTTTGATGTCGAACACCATACAAAGTCATTCGGTCGAAGGCCTGTGATGTCAACCTGTCGCCGGAAGTGAGGAACTTGCCACTGATGTATGCAAGCCTCAAGTTACTGAAGGGTGTTTCTAAGTCAACTTCTTAGATAATGTGCTAATGTCAACAAGAAGTGACTCGTCGCAAGAGGGCCTTGATGTATCCCCCATCAACGACACGAAACAAGTGTAATGATTTTGAAGACATAATGTGACTAATGACACAATGTTTAGGAATGGCAGTCATGAAAATAAAGGTTTATGAGTATTGCAAAGGATGAAGTTTACTAAGTGACTTCCCTTGAACATGTCGGCGACACTGAATGAATTGGTAGCATTGACCCAAAACCGAAGTGATTGATGGTGTGATAGACCATAGGTATGATAACCATCAAGCAGATAACCCAACCCAAATAGTCACAGAGATGAAGTGAAAGTGTCATGTTCAAGAGCGACTTCCTACCATAAAGTGATTTATCCCTTTTCCCATTTTCCCCATTCATTGCTGACCAGTACCTCTTTATTTTTTAACAATCTTGAGGAGGATAACATATGCTTGATTTATAATTCTACCCTTTGGGTGAATCCATCACTATGTGATGTTTTAACGAGTCTAGCGAAGGTGAAACTCGATCTTGTCATGATGGACAAGTTTGTCGCTATTTGATGCTTTAACAAGTTTAACGACAATGAGAAATCAGTCCTTTCCATGTTTAGAGAGTTTGAAAAGGGACAAAAAGAAAACTCCACAAGTTCTTTTTCATAAATTTGTCTCTCAAGTCTGAAAAAGTGTAAAATAATACAAGAGAGAACCTATTGACCATGTTCAATCAATGTATTCCTTTTTGGTAAGTAATCTATCTCAGTTCGGAAAAGGGTTAAACTTATACTGAGTAGATGTTGTTTCCAATCTGTTTATGAGCTAAAAAGGACAAGCGCCCGACAATATTTTCATCTTTTGAGAGTCTGAAAAGAGCTGAAAGAGGACTCTAGGGGTTTCCTTTTTCGAAGTTTAACAAAGCTCAAAAAAGAGATAAAAGTATGCTCTGTGGTCAAAAGTACATTTTACGATCATGCACGTCAAAGTCACTATGTCAGCTATAAACCTACTTAAAGAACCACCAAATGGATTAAACATACTTGTTTCATTGGTAAAAATAGGTAAAAACTATATTTTATTCATTTAATGAACATTAAATAACCATAAAACAAGAATTTACCAAGCCATTTTACCATTTGACATTTACCATTCAGTTTTGTGCTCTGAACCAGTTTTTTACCTCAAACTTCAGCAGTTGATTATGGGAGATTATGTGGATCATTCTTCGTGTTGTCAGGACCAGGTAGGAGATATACCTCTTCTCTTTCATTTAAGGTCATTCTTTTTCAATTTCAGGCAAATTTTTTAGGGTTTTTGGGTCCCTAGGGTAAATATATCACGCCTTCAGATCAGCGCAGCCTTATGCATCGAAAATTGCACTGTAAAGCAATCAAACAAAAGGGAAATTTCTCTGCATTTCCTTGTCTATAGATCAGGGGTGTGTTGGGGGCAATTTAGAAATTTGATTCATCATTTCTACCCAAAATATCTTTAGTTTTTTGCATGAAATGGATCCTAACTAAGCCTATGGTGTGATTTCAGACTTTGATCGGATCAGAATGGCTATCACATGGCATGAAAGAGAACATGAAGAACAGGATATGATTGCCCTAAATGATCCTGGTACTATTGAGGCCCTCAGAGATTGTGGATTACTCAAATATTTCAGGTTATCCGGGATGAGGCAACAGTTAGAACTATTACAATTCTTGGTTCATTCATGGGATCCAGCAGAATAGGTTTTTCACATAGGGGACAAAGTGCTCCCTATATTGATCGATGATATTTACTTTGTCACAAGATTGTGAAGATGTGGTGCCCCCATTTCTCTTTCAGGTTCTACCCGTGGGGGTGAATCAGTGAGGGACTACATTCGGCAATTATGTCGGCCAAGTATAAGGCCTAGCAAAGATGGAAAGATAAACATCAGGGATGTTCGTGATATGACCTAATGAACAATCCTTTTTACTATCGCAAAGTTGGTTGGTAGCATGACACTTCATGTCACGAATAGATCATACATGCATTATGCGCCCGAGTGCCTCGAGCCAACTATGTTCAACTAGTGTGAGGCAGTGTTCTCTTTGATGAAAGAGCAGTTGACTAAAGTAAAAAGTGGTAAGACAAAAAATTTCAGCTATGGATTGATCTTGATCACTTTTACTTTGGAGATAATTCCATTGATGCAACCTCAACATGTGACACTGAGTTTAACTCATCCTAGAGATCCACAGATGCAGAGATGGGTAGAGTTGATGGCTAGACATGCTGGTCAATCATAAATCTCATTTTCTACCGCATTCTTCAGTTGTCTCCGTTGACAACATATTGTCATAGAGGATCATCCATATGCAGGGATGGATTTCCGTCGAGATCCAGATTTGAGATTACCAATGGGTGCTCAATGGGATGCTATAGGTAAATTGTTTTGACCATGTATTTTTATTTTTTGAGTTTTTACATGTTTTTGTGTTTTTTGATGTTTCCAAGACTAAACTAAAAATGTTCTCATGTATACAGATGTTGGCACTGTTTGACCAATGGGTCATCAACCGGAGGTAGGTGAACTAGCGGGGAGAAATGTCGGAAGAGCAATTCTTTAGGATCTAGATCTGATCGAGACATTGGCGGAGTTGCGGCATCATATAGAGGGGTTAACCCTTGGTATACCAGATGTTTGGATCAAGGATTTACCGATGAGACTACAACACCATACTATTGGTGTACCAAATCGTTGGATAAGGCTATTACGCATGATATCTCAGGAAGTGACCTGTTATCATGAGCATCATTAGATCTACTTAGGATGATTTACTATATGCATTTTGAGGTTTTGAGGTCAGATGACCAACATGTCTTAGACACAAATTTTTGTAAAAACTTTGAACATCTATCTATTTTACTTTCAGTGTTTTTGTATGGTTATGTGTAATCCTATTCAACTGTTGATGTGAATTGAAAAATTACTATTTACATATGTCGTAAATGTATGTTTAACACGTAATTTGCTAAAGGATCAGTCAATGTGTTAAAGTTTTTGGAAATGTGTTGATATTAAATGTAATCAAAATGTCCTTCCAAGAGATGAAATCTAAGGAATATACGATGAATAGTTGGATTTCGGATGGTATAAACATTTGTAAGTTGTAGTACGACAAGTTGTGAGTCTAGCCTAATGATGATTCGGAAAATGCCATGTGAAATGGCATCAGAGAGGAGTTCGATCAATGCGCTATACTTAGCGATATTGTTCATAGAACGACCGATACAAATCCCTTGAAAACTCACTAAATCACCACTTGGAGTGAATATGGCCCATGCTGCAGAGGATAGGTTCTATGTACTATGACTAGTGCCATCGACATAACCAACAAATGGTTCCAAATATTCTGACATCTGCAACAAATGCAAAGTAGATTACTAACCACATAAAAACTCTAAAAGTCACACTGTGACACACACACACGAAATCAAAGCATATATACAGTGTTTTTACTACGCACAATCAAGCATAGTAACGTTTAAGATATAGCCCATTTCGGGGCTACGACAATGGAATTCCATCATAATCAACCAACTCGTAAGCGCCTTTTGCCAAAACACGCTTGACAATGTAGGGGCCCATCCATAGTGGTTAGAATTTTCCTGTTCCTAATTTATTAGCTTCCTGATCATAAAGCAAGACCAAGTCTCCTTCTAAGAATATGCGAGGCTTGACATTGTGGTCATATTGCGCCTTGATTCATTTCTTATGTGCTCCGTTGGCTAATGCAGCGTCAAGGCATGTTTCATCTAGATGGATGAGTACTAAGAAAGGTGCTTCCTCATCAGAAGTGTTAGGTAATGAGTAAATTGCGAGTTTTAGTAATGAAATCTCATAGTGTATTGGCAAGATTGCCTCAAGACCATACACCAATTGGAAAGTTGTGAATCCAGCTCTGTTTCTTACCGAGGTTCGGTAAGCCCACAAAGCTAAGTACAGGATCAAATTCCAGTTTCGTTTGTGAACTCCTATCATTCGTTGAAGCATTCACTTAAGGAATTTGTTGATGGCTTCAACTTTTCCATTAGTCTGTGGATAATAAGGAGTAGAACTATCATGTGAGAGTCCTAACTTGGAATTTAATTCAGTCATTATGTGATTGCAAAAATGTGAACCATGATCTGTAACTATAGCTTGTGGTACACCAAACCATGCAACCACATGGTTGAAGAAAAAAAGTGCAGTTGTCTCACCACTGTTGCTTGATGTAGGCATCGCCTTGGCCCATTTTGTAAAATAGTCAACGACGACAATAATATACCCATGCCCCTAGGCCGAGTGAGGGTTACATGTCATGAAATCAATGAACCATTTTGCAAATGGTCCAACATCAATGACAGGATGCAATGGTGATTGAGTTTTACAATCAAAAATCTAGCGTGCATGACAACTTTTGACAGTAATAATGAAATCGTTAAATATGGTAGGCCAAAAGTAACCAGCACGAAGAAATTTTTGTGCGATAGCATAACCAGATAAATGTCCACCACAAGCACCAGAATGGCAATCATTTAGAACTTTCTCAACTTCCTCATGTGTGAGGCACCTACAAAAAATCGTATCGAAACTGTGATGATAAAGGGTGTCGCCAATGATCAGATAATCTTTGGCTTGATATCGAATACGTTGATGTTGCAAGCGAGAGGTATCTAGCTGAAAATTTTAGGTTTGGAGATAGGTTAGTATTTCTCCATACCAAGGGTCAGATGACGAGATCAGAAATAGAAACTCATCTGGAATTTATGGTTCCGTTGTTGAGTCAATAGCAGTAGAGGGAAGGTCGCAAAGAAGCTCGACAAAAACTAGAGATTTCTTTGACTTGGATTTGATGAATTCCAAATCAAATTCCTGTAAAATGACGATCCATTTTGAATATTTCCCCCCTAGAAATTGACGTGACAAGATGTATGTCATAGGGTTGCAATCCGAAATGACAGTGGTCTTTTGGAGCAGGATATAATGGCGAAATCTCTGTACAGCTTAAACGGAAGCCAAAGCTAGCTTCTCCATGTAAGAATACTTAACTTTCGTATCATTGAGATTACGACTCAAATAATAGATCAGATGTTCAATCTCATCTTCTTCTTGGACTAAAACCATAGCAATGGTTGTATCTACAGTGATGAGACATAGGAAATAGTCATTCTGATAATTAAGGGAATGCATTAATGACGCTCGAATCACGGTATCTTTGAGAGAATCAAAGGAAGCTTGCACAACCTAGTCCCAATGGAAGGGAATTCCCTTTTTCAAAAGACGAGTAAATCCTTTAGCCATTTCGGCATAGTTGGGAATGAATATCCTTAGAAAGTTAGCCTTCCCTTGGAGTCTCTGTAACTGAAGTAAATTGAAAGGTGGAGGCAAATCAAGAATTTCCTTAACCTTCAAGGTGTCAAGTCGAATTCCTCCTTTGGACACTACGAAACTAAGCAAACAACCAGAACCAACACAAAACACATATTTACGTGGATTGATTCGAATTTTGTAGTGTCGTCACTGTAAAAGATGGCTCTCAAATGTTGTGGGTGATCAGCCCGTTTCCGTGAATGAGCAGGTAAGTAATCTATATAGGCTTGAATGATGTTTTTGATTTTGTGGAAATCATTTAATTCATTGCCCTCTGAAAATTTGCCCCAACATTCTTCAAACCAAAAGGGAGTTTCCTATATGCGAATGTGCCCTAGGGACAAATATAGGCAATTTTAGATTGGTCTTCTGAGCGAATATTGATCTAATTATAGCTGGAAAAGCCATCCATAAATGAAAATATTTCACATCTGGCACATTCATCAATTATCTGGTCGATAAAGGGAGTGGGATAGTTGTCTTTTGGACAAGCATGATTAACATCCCTATAATCAACACACACTCGTATTGTTCCTTGTTTCTTCATGATAAGAACAATATTGGAAGCCCAATCGATAAGAGGAACGAGGTATATGAAACCAGCATGCAAAATTTTTTCAACTTCTGATTTTATGGTGTTGTGGGGAAAAATGCCTATGCAGGACGATCCTATCCACCTAAGGTGTGACAGTGCCTTAGCAACAAACAGAGACAGCTATTCTAGTATTCTTCCTTTATGAATTAAGAATGAAGAGAGATGGATGGACTAACCGGTGTCTTCCGTTTGTCCCTCGATCCGGTTTCTCTTCTCTTGGAGAGTTCCCAGCTACTTGTCTTCCCGCTCGCCCAGCTTCAAGAGGTTTCTACAAGATCACAAGAAGAGAACACTACACAAGACATGGATTCATATTCATAACTAGTTCAGGATTAGAAATAAACTAAACATACTAATGCAATCATACATCAAAGATACATCAGTATACAGGAGAAACCAAGATAGCTTTATTGATGAATAACAAGGTTCAGGAAGAGATACAACCCAGAGGGCTCCAATCCAGCATCTCCTTCCCAGCAAATGGAATTCCTATCTTCACCCCATTCAAAGCATTAAGCACTCAATGATTCCAATCTCAAACCAACAGTAATTCTTTGCAATAACAAAATTCCAGCCTCTAGATCTCATGGAGGAGAGATCCATATATAGATGTTTGGAGAGAGGATGAGTCAGCTTGAGATCTGACTAGTGTCCTCTCCCTCTATCAGTTCTTGATTCCACTTGGAGGTTCTTGCTTCCACTTGGAGATTTGGAACCTCTTACGCATCACCAGTTGAATTCCCTGAGGCAGGTGTCATTGAGGAAGATTTTGGAAGCTTCCTAGGTTTTGACACCTCGTGGAATGAACTTGCCACATGTCAACTCTCGCTCAGCGCAGGTAGCCAGTGTTGGCTTTGACATTCAGTGCAGGTAGCCAGTGTTGGCTTTGACATTCAGCACAGACAGCTAGTGGAGCCACTGAATTGATCCTGAATTGACTTGTTTTTGAGCAGTTTCTGGTGGAGAACTTTTGTGAATTGCTGTGGTTTGTTAGCCTTGTTCCTCTAGGGGTAGGAACAACATGTTTAGGGACTTTGGATCCCTTAGATTATGGACATCTCATGCTCAATGCTGTAAGGCACAAAAATGTCTATAACAGTTGCCCCCTAAAGTATGAGGCCGTTTATCGGGTGAAATGCTTTATCAGGAGGATCCGAAGTTCATCCAATGCTGGGAGGAGACCTGTAACGAGATACAATACAATACATTATTTTTCATACTGCTTTCATGATCTAGCTGAGGCGGGCATTCCCATGCTCAGCTTTATAAATTCATTTTTCTGTACATAGAACAGACAATCGTCTGATGGTAGACTGATAATTTTGATGAAATTATCATCCTTTGAGTAGGATGATTATCTGCTGCAATGATGTACATGTCAATGTCTTTATCTTTCCTGAATATATATCGCAGCCCGGATGGATGAAACTAGATCCGGGGTCTTCAAACTCGTTCGATCTTCACTCTAAGTACAAGTCGATCCATGTGAGAAATGTTCTGAAGTCGAACATGGAAAGACATCGCTTGATTACCGGTCAATGAGGTAAACTGTTAACAAGCGCGAGAGGAATCACCGATAATGATAATGACCCTCAAGGTACTGCAGTACAATTCACGTGGTGTGAATAAAGGACTTGGCGTCGAACACCACGCAAAATCTTTCGGTCGAAGGTCATTGATGTATACCTATCGCCGGAAGTGAGAAACTTGCCATTGAGGCATGCAAGCTTCAAAGTACTGAAGGGGTTGTTCCTAGATCAACTTCTTGGATAATGAGCTGATGTCGACAAGGAGCGATCCGTCAAAGGAGGGCCTTAATGAATCCCACATCAGTGACACGGAACGGAGCTAATGATTTTGATGGAGGTGAAAACGATCTGAGACATATGATTCAGGGTGGCGGTCATGAAAGGATGAAGGATAATGTATGGCAGTGGATGGGACACGGTTGACTTTTCTGAACGACTTCTCTTGAACATATGGCGACACTGATGCGATGGATCGGTAGCATTACCCCAAATATGGATGGTATGGTGATACCATGGTGATGTGACCGGTGAATGAAACAATCCAACCCGATTGTGGTACGGAGGAAAAGTGTCATGTTCAAGAGCGACTTGCTACCATCAAAGTTTTCTTGAGTTTCTCCCAATTTTTCCCCGGTCATTGCTGACCAGTACCTCTTTATTTTTTTCAAGCTTGAGGAGGATAACATATGCTTGTTCTATAACCTGCCCTTCGGGCAAGCCCATCGCTATGTTTTAACGAGCCTAGCGATAGTGAAACTCGTTCTCGTCTAAAGACAAGTTTGTCGCTATTTAATGATTTTAACGAGTCTAACGACAAAGATAACTCGGTCCTTTTCATTTTTAGAGAGTCTGAAAAGGTACATAAAGTTAACTCCAAAGTCCTTTTTCGTCATCTAATCCCTTAAGTCCGAAAAAGTATAAAACAATACATAAGGGATGAGTTTTCGATAGTTTTAACGAGCCGAACAAAACAAGCGCTCGATCTTTTTGTGCAATAATCCCTCAGGTCCAAAAAGATTAAAATCTAGAGGAGGGATAGCACTTCCGGTCGCTTTAACGAGCTGGAAGGCCAAAACTCGGCAATCTTTTCATATTTTACGAGTCAGATGAAAAGAGCTTAAAGAAGACTCATCTTTTGAGGAACGAGTGATAAACAGGGTTAGCAGCTGATTCCAAGTACAGGTTGGAATTTTCCAATCACGGCAGTGTCACAAGGATGGCTAGGTGAAATCACTCTTCGTAGCTGTTCCTCAAAATGGGTAAACAAACATATGGAGGTGAACGATCGGCCAATGGAAAGTGGAGGTGACGGTGCAAACACGACCAAGGCTTTAATGGCTGATGATATTACATTCATAGTGGTTATTTACCGGGATAGTTCATTTTTTAACGAGCTTAAACACAGGTGGAAACATTTGCTCGGTCTTATGTTTATTTTTTAACGAGCATGAACTATGCGCTAAAACTGCTCGGATCTTGCGTTTATTTTTTAACGAGCATGAACTGTGTGCTAAAACTGCTCAATATCATATGGTCAAATTTTTTATTTTTTACCATAACTAGCTTTGCCATTTTCAAAGATAGTACTGTATCCTCAATTGCTGCATCAAACTAGTTAGAAATGAACAACATTTGCTTGAAAATGAGATTAGAACCCTAATATTTCGCTTTGAACTACGTAAAAAGCAATTAAAAAGTGTTTTTACCTCTCATTTTACCATTTCATTTGAACTTGGTTTGTTGGAGCTTTGGAGGTGCCTCTCCCCCCTTGATTTTCATTAGCTAATTCCGGGAGATTCTGCGGACGATTTTCGGCGCCGTCTGGACCAGGTAGAAGCTAAACCCTAGCTCTTTCTTTTCATGGTTTCCTTTTTCCATTCTGTGTCTGTTTTCCTGTTCCCCTGAGCCCCTGGGGTTTTGTTAGGGCGCACTGCCATCAGCGCAGGTAGTTCACTCGAAACCTGCGCTGAATGTCAAGCTGCATGAAGGCAGTTTGACCTTCAACACATGTGGAACACTGGCTAGTTGCGTTGGGCACAGAAAAATGGTCTTGTTGCACAGTTTTTGATGAAAATTTTGCCAGTTTCTCATCAAATCCAGGATCTAACTCCTCTCATGTTTGTTTTTCAGAGATTATTGGAGCAAAATGACCCTTACATGGCGAGAACGAGAACATGAAGAAGAGTACATGATTTCCCTCCATGATCCTGTCACGGTGAACGCGCTGCGGAACTGTGGCCTGCTGAAGTTCTTCCGTATCTCTAGTATGAGAGCACAGATTTCCCTACTGCAGTATATGCTTGATGCTTGGGATCCTATCAACCAAGTATTTCAGATTAGGGGTAAATCTATCCCCTTGACCGTGGTAGACATTTACTTCTTGACTGGCTTGTCGAGGCGGGGTGCCCCCATTTCTTTGTCAGGTTCGGCCCGAGGGAATGACTCTGTGAGAGCTTATGTCCGTCAGTATTGCAGGGAAGGATCTCAGCCGAGTAGAGACGGCAAGGTCGTTATCCGTGAGATTGCTAACAGGTCTCTCAGGTCCATTCTGTATACTATTGGTAGGATGGCTGGTAGTGCATCTCTTCATGTTGCCAACAGATCCTATGTGCAGCACGCCTTGGAGTGCCTCCAACCGAAAATATTCAATTGGTGTGATGCAGTACTTCTTCAGATGAAAAGTCAGTTGACCAAGGTAAAGGACGGGAAGCTGAAGAACTTTGGATTTGGTTCTATTTTGACTGCCTTTGCCTTGGAGAAGATACCACTGATGCAGCCTCAGTATATCGCACTCGACTTGCCTTCTCCTACCGAGCCACACATGCAGAGATGGGTTGATCACATGTCTAGGCATGCTGGTCAATCTCATATTTCTTTCACTGATACCTTCTTCAGGTGGTTCGAGCATCAGGAGATGGTCTATTCCGAGTATCCATATGTTGGTATGGATTTCCGAGGTGATCCGGACTTGGTACTGCCGGATGGCGAACAGTGGGGCGCTATTGGTAAAATCTTCGACCATATCATTGTTTACTGTTTTTATTTATAATGTCCTTGTGCTTTATTCTATCAAGACTTTAATCAAACTCGTGTGTGCATGTAGATGTTGGTCTTGTTCGTCCAGCAATTCGCCCAAGAGCGCCAGTTGCTGCCCCAGCAGGGGAGACTGCTGGGAGGGTTATTCTTCGTGACCTTGACGTGGCCGAGACCCTTACAGCTGTGCAAGAGCAGGTTGAGAGCCTTACTCTCGGCATTCCCGATGTGAGGATTGACGAGTTACCTTTGCAGTTGCAGCGGCATACTACTGGTGTGCCTAGACGATGGACTCGTCTCTTACGCATGATTGCACAGGCCGTGACGTGCTATCATGAGCATCACTAGGCTAGGGTGCCCCCTAGCATTTTTGAGTTTTTGGGTCATGCGACCGATTTTTGTCTTGGTTACAGAACATTATGTATAAACGATAAACAACTTATATATATATATATATATATATATATATATATATATATATATATATTTTGATTTTCGGGGTTTATTTTGGTTGAGTTATATGATCCATATGTACAACATTGATGATGTGTTTCTTTTTATAAACGTCGCAAATATCTATCTAACACATAGTTTGCTAATGAGTCGGTTAATGTGTTTAAGTTTCTGGAAATATGTTGGTATTGAATTAAATCAAATTGTCTTTCCAAAATCTTAACCCTTAGGAACATGCGATAAATAGCTGGGTTGTGGACGGAATATATACCATTGAGTTGTAGTATTACGAGTTGTGAGTCTAGCCTAACGATTAGTCGGCGTATACCATGGGTGATGGCATCAGAGAGTAGTTCTATCAACGCGCTATACTCAGCGATGTTATTCGTTGATTGACCAATACATACACCTCTGAAACTTACTAACTCGCCGCTTGGATCAAAAATGGCCCAGGCTGCGGAGGACAGGTTCCGCGAACTACGACTCGCTCCGTCGGCATATCCAACACATGTCTCCAGAAGGTTTGACATCTGCAATAAATGTAAAAAGGTGGATTACTCGACCAAAACAAACACTTTAGCGAAAACAAAATACAACAAAAGCATACAGGTTACTATTTAAGCATAGTAACGCTTGAGGTACAACCCATTACGGGGTTGCGCCAGTGGAATTCCATCATAATCCATTAACTCGTAGGCTCCTTTTGCTAACACTCGTTTAACAATATAGGGGCCCATCTATAAAGAATTAAATTTACCTGCTCCCAATTTGTCGGATTCTTGGTCATAAAGCAAGACCAAGTCACCTTCTGAGAAGACACGGGGTTTGACATTTTTGTCGAACTGCGCCTTGACTCGTTTCTTATGGGCTTCGTTAGCCAAAGCGGCATCATGACGGGTTTCATCCAATTGGATTAATTCCAAGAAACGGGCCTCTTCTTCTGAAGTTCCAGGGAGGAGATCAATTGCGAGTTTAAGAGACGAGATTTCACACTGGATTGGCACGACTGCTTCCAGGCCATACACCAGTTGGAAAGGTGTGAACCCGGTCGCATTCCTTACCGATGTTCGGTAAGCCCACAAGGCTGAGTACAGGATTAGGTGCCACCTTCTTTTGTGAACTCCGATCATCCTTTGCAACATACGCTTCAGGACCTTGTTGATTGCTTCAACTTGTCCGTTGGCTTGCGGATAATACGGGGTAGAGCTGTCGTGAGATAGCCCTAGCTTGGCAGCTAATTCAACCATCATGTTATTGCGAAAATGCGATCCATGATCTGTAACTATAGCCTGTGGTACACCGAACCTGGCGACTACATGATTGAAAAAGAAAAGGGCAGCTGTTTCACCAGTGTTATCTAATGTAGGCATCGCCTCGGCCCATTTGGTAAAATAGTCAACGGTGACTATAATATACCCATGCCCCCCGTCGATGTGGGGTTACATGTCATGAAATCGATGCCCCATTTGGCGAAAGGCCCAACAGTAACTATTGGTTGTAAAGGTGCGGGTGGTCTTCTGGTTTTGCTATCAAAAATTTGACAAGCATGGCAACTTCTGACTGCGGTTATGCAATCTTTGAACATGGTTGGCCAGCAGTATCTTGCTCGTAAGATTTTTTGTGCTGTAGCATATCCAGATTGATGCCCCCCACACGCGCCTGAATGACACTCATTCAGGGCTTTTTCGGCTTCTTCATGGGTGAGGCACCTCCTCAGAACTGTATCGATACCACGACGGTAAAGCGTATCACCGACGATCATGTAGTCTTTCGCTTGGTATCGTATACGTTTCTGTTCTGAGTGAGAGGTGTCAGGCCTTTATTTTTGGGTTTGGAGATAAATTAGTATATCTCCATACCACTCATTGCTTGCAGATATCAGAAACAAATGCTCGTCCACGATTGATTCTTCGGATGTTTCATCGTTGGACGACGATGGGAGATCGCACAATAATTCTGCGAAAACTAAAGCTTTCTTTGATTTGGATTTTACAAATTCCAGATCAAACTCTTGAAGGATCGCTATCCATTTTGAATATTTGCCCCCCAGCAACTGTCACGACAATATATAAGTCATGGGGTTGCAATCTGATAGAATGGTAGTTTTCCGAAAGAGGACATAATGTCGAAATCTTTGTATCGCTTGAACAGTAGCGAGTGCTAGCTTTTCAACATAAGAATATATGCTTTCTGTATCATTCAAGTTTTTGCTTAAATAATATATAGGATGTTCAATTCCATCGACTTCTTGAACTAAAACCATCGCAATGGTCGTATCCGCTGCAGCCAGATACAGGTTAAAATCTCTTTGATAGTCCGGGGCATACATTAATGATGCTTTTACTAGAGAATCTTTCAGAGCATCAAAGGAAGATTGCGCCATCTGATCCCAGACAAAAGGTACATCCTTTTTCAAAAGGCGAGTATAACCTTTAGCAAGTTCTGCGTAATTTGGAATGAACCTCCTCAGAAAGTTTGCTTTCCCTTGGAGTTTCTGAATCTGAAGCAAATTTGAAGGTGGAGGAAAATTAATGATTGCCTGAACCTTGCAAGGGTCGAGACGAATCCCATCCTTAGAGACTACAAAGCCAAGTAAATGACCAGAACCGACGCAAAATACACATTTGTGCGGATTGAGTCTTATCTTGTAGTGTCGGCAACGTAGAAATATCGCTCTTAAATGCTGCGGATGATCAGTCCGCTTTCGCGAATGAGCCGGAAGGTCGTCGAGATAAGGTTGAACGATGTTCTTGATGTCATGGAAGGCATAATTCATTGCCCTCTGAAACGTCGCCCCTGCGTTCTTTAAACCAAAGGGTAATTTTCGATAAGTGAATGTGCCCCACGGACAAATGAATGCAGTCTTTGACTGGTCCTGTGGGCGGATATTTATTTGATTATACCCGGAGAATCCATCCATGAATGAAAATATTTCACATCCAGCGCATTCATCAATTATCTGGTCGATGAAGGGTGTAGGGTAGTTGTCTTTCGGACAAGCTTGGTTTACATCCCTATAATCGACACACACTCTAATTGTTCCTTGTTTCTTCATAACAGGGACAATATTCGATACCCAATCGGTTAGAGGAACCGGGTAGATGAAACCAGCATGGAGGAGCTTTTCAACTTCTGCTTTAATGGCAACGACTTTCTTGGGGTGCACCTGCCGAAGCCGTTGTCTTACTGGTTTGACATCAGGATACATCTTAATTTCGTGTTCAACGATACTCGAGTCAATGCCTGGCATTTCATCATATGACCAAGCAAAGACATCTCTGAACTCGCAAAAAAGAGCGTTATATATTTCCAGTTCTGAAGGAGAACATCCTTTGCCGACATAAATA
This sequence comes from Pinus tabuliformis, assembly GCA_031772625.1. Lineage (NCBI taxonomy): Eukaryota > Viridiplantae > Streptophyta > Pinopsida > Pinales > Pinaceae > Pinus > Pinus tabuliformis. Next base: position 1,215,143,626 of record CM062819.1, on the reverse strand, counting down.
TTCTCTACAACATTTGTTTTAGTCGAGATATTTATGGCTATAGTCTCTTCAATATTGGATAAGTTTCGCTCGGAATCCACCGTATTTACAGTGTTTGATAGGAATTCAAAAAATGAAGGGTGGTAAAGGTCATGTTGAGTATCTTCTTCATAATCCAGAAGAAGGGAACGATGGTGGAATCATTCCATGGTGCCCCCTCAATCAGCATTGATTGTAGGATTCCTTCGTCAGTCCCATGTACTTTCAACCAAGGGTCTAATGGGGTACCATATTCTCTAGACCTATCTACCCAAACGCTTGATGAGTGTTGATTTGGGTTCGCCTCCCATGCCCGAAACATTGATTGCTACAATATTTCTATAGGGCTTGGGGGCAAAACCATTGCATGATCCATGTCGATATCGTCTTCTGAGATCTTCGTGGAAGATATCATGTTGCAGGCTCCTACCAACGCTACTTCTCCTATATAGATTGGAGGCGGAAGTGCGAAAGTTCCCATTAATGTGGGGTCTTTCAGTAGGCCTACTCCGATATCTTGAAGCGAATGGTTGCTTCCATGGATCATGGGAATGCTTCCTGTAACTTGTGAACCATTAGGGAGGAAGTCTTGTTGGTCGACGATCGTAATCCCTCCTTGAAAAGGGAATGCGATCTTCCTAAAATAAGTTGACACTACAGCTACCATGGCATATATCCATGGTCTTCCCAGTAGGATGTTGTAGTCAAGATTCCCATCAATGACTTCAACATCTATTTCTACTGTTTTTCCCCCCAGTTCAACCTTCAAGTTATTAAGGATACCGCACGGGGTATAGGTCCTCCCGTCGAATGCTTTTAATGTTGTCGAAGATCACGACAAGGTCGGAGACCCTAAAGTTTTCCAGCAACTCATCGACATAATACATGTAGATGCCCCCTCATCAATAATTGTTCGGTGCACAGTTTTGTTGAGGGATTTCACTTGAATAAGGAAAGCTAGTTGAGCTGGTAACTGAGGATCGTATCCTTTGTGGTCGAAGGATACAAGATTGGAATCCTTAGGATCAACCCCACCAATAGCCGATAACAAAGCCTGCCTTTGGGATGGACAATTTTGTAGTACTTCAAGAGTCGACATAGCGGATGGCGATTGAGCCAAATCTTCCACTATGTTATAATGCTGCGCCGCTCTGGCGCGAGGATTAAATGTCGACTTGTGTACCACTCCCTTTGGTGGTTTTATTGTTAATTCAGGAATGATGGGCGGTACAACTTCTGTCGAAGTTGTTGTCGAACTACTTGGTTGATCTTTACCTTTGTCGTTCGACAGCTGCGGATTCCCGTAATCTTTGTTCCTTGTCGAGATCAAAGCATCATTTTGTTGCTTGGAAATCGACAACATAAGCACCTGCGACGGGGAAGCATTTCCACTATCAACTAGATTTTGACCTGGATTTGGGAATGGATCAGTTAACACAGCTGAGGTTTTCGAAATTTTGAAGAACCTTTTCAGCTCAGCTTTGTATGGACAATCCCTTGTCCAGTGATCCTCATCGCATATCTGACATGGATATTTCCTATTTCCAGGAGGGTTTGAAGAAGTTTTTTCAGGAGATGACTCACCCTGTTTCTTCTTCTTCCCTTTGTTTTGCTTCTTCTTGCTCCCTGGTTGTTTGGTTTCTTTGCCCTTATCTGCTGATACGGCATTTACTTCTGAAGCAAGAATTTCTTCTTTTACATTTTGATCTGAACTCTTACGGGCTTTCTTAGACAAAGCCTTTGTTGATTTCGCGTTTGTCGTGCCAATCACACCATCGCCGGCATGAGAGTCACTATTTGATTTAGGAGGAGGAGGAATTGAGAATTCCGGTCTAGGGGCGTCAGGTATTTTGTCGTAGAGCGTGCCAGACTGAGTGTAGACTAAGTCTAGATATTGTGCATGAGCAATAACTTGCTCCTCCGTTACGACTCCCCCCTTGGCCACATCTTCCATTATGGCAGGAAGTAACGACTTGATAAACCATTCAGCTAATAACTGATCGGGAACGTACGTTTTTACCATCCTACGACGACGACGCCACTCATGTATATGATCGGATATATGAGTGGCCGTTGTCTGCTTGAAGTTGGTTAAGATTTCCGTTCTCGTTTCATACCTTATCGGTAATTGAAAATGGGTTAAGAAAGTCGTGGCTAGGGAGCTGAAATTTTCGAACGAGGCTCTAGGTAATTCAATATACCATTTTGCCGCTGGACCCGTTAACGTCCTCTGAAAAAGGCGAAGCCTTATCGAATCATCGTTCGGGGTGTTTGATGAACACCACAGATGAAAAGTCATCACGTGATTCGATGGGTCTTCACCTGGATTTCCATTAAATTTAGGAATGTTCGATGGAAGTTTGTGAGGAATCGTTGGCCACCATGGGGCGTAAGCAATCGGATCGTTTGTTAACCGGTGTGAATCGGGTAACTCTAAAGTTGCCACGAATGGTAACTGTTGATTCAGGTTAGGTGAAGCATACCCCGGGTACGATGGAATTGCCTGAGCAGTGGGCCTTTGCATACCAGCATAATGTAATTGATGTTGGTATGACTGATACGGTTGGTGGACTTGACCACTGTAAAGCGGTTGGTTTTGACCGTTTTGAATGTATGGCTGTCCATTGTTCGCAAAGATCTACTACTCAGAACCTTGGTACACTTGCTAGAATTGTGGTTGTTGGTATTGCACCAGCCACGGTTGTGAAGCCATGTTCTGTTGCGCTATACTAACTGTTGGACCAAGGTGTGGGGTAATTGTACCCGTTTGGACCTGTGTCGCCCCACCAGTTGGCGATTGTGGTTGTGTCACAGGGTCAAGGGGCTGTTGCATTACAACCTGAGAAATCTGAGGTTGACATACAACAGGCAACGTTTGAACCTGTGACACCGTCACAATAGCTGGTGTGGTTGGGATGTTCGACATAGGTACACATTGTTGCATAGAATACACAACCCTTGGTTGTTGAGGCAGCATAGGTACCCAACCACTTGACGTAACTCCAGTATAACCTGAATACTATTGTGAACCCCCGTATGGATACCCTCCCGGAGGGGGTAATGAAAGGGCATACTGCCCCCCATATGGTAGCAATCCGGAACTCAAGGGGATTGTTTGTCCTTGGGGATTGGATTGCCCAAATTGACCTCCAAATGGATCAATCTGGCGAGTTTCAACATAAGAGTTGTCGGATATTATTCCGGAGGAACAAACTGGAACAGACCACACTGTCGAAATAGTCCCTGGGTGGACTCCTTCTAGCGGTTGTGAGCTAGTTGGGACAGATGGTACGCCGGCAAACATTGTCGGAGTGACGGCAGGGAGTTCTGCTGTCGCTGTGTCATTCGACACAGTCCTAGATGTTGACGGTTGTTCAGACATTTTGAGTCTATCCAACAGAATGCCTAGCGATTCTACAGGAACTTCCACTGGTGATAGACTAACTTCTGATGTCGAAGGAAATAGAGTGACCCCTACTCCAAAATGTGTTGGAGTGCTTGCTTGAGGATCCTCTACAATTTCCTCTATCGCAATCAAACCAGGTGGAAGAGGTAGACCGTCAGGTCCGTAAAATATTTCTGGTGCCGAAGAAGGGGTTTAATTGACAGCGACAGTTGTTTGAGGAGCAAGACTCTCCGAACCGGTTACAGATGGAACTGGTTCAGTAACGCAAGTATTTGCTCCCAGACTAGGATCAGTGTTACTGTCCCTCTGTGGCTGTTGAACTTCTTCTATAGAGGCAGGGTTTCCAGAAATGTTTGGAGTAACCGGAATCTCAGATGTCGTTGGAACACTTGTTCTAACTTTGATAGGAGATTTTGAACCAGTTAAACGAGTTCGCTTTGTCCGTACTGTTTTCGATTCCGGAGACAAAGACGGTTGACTCGTAAGCCTCCGCGAACGACGGGGTTTCAATTGACTTTCTTCCACGATTGCGGATTACTCGATCAACCAAAATACAAAATGGGAAAGTGTGTTTCCGAATTAAATGAGTTTTTTTTTTAGACGCTTTTAGACACAACTTGCTTTTTCACTTTAAAGAGTCGAGAAAAAGCTAAAGATGACTCTAGTCTCCTTCGATGTTTTAACGAGCCCGAAGTGACAAATGCTCGGATGGACTTTTTCTGTTATAGAGTCTGAAAAAGGCCAAAAGGAACTACTCTGGAGTTCTAGGCAGAGGGTGTGCCAAACTTTTCGCAAAACTGCAGAATACTTTTTAGGGTACGGGCGGTCGATCTTCCTGAATGCTGTGTTCAGTGCATTGCGATCAGTAGGGCGGCCGACACGGCTTCATAAGGATAAAGGTTTTATGCCTATAGGGGTCTCCCAATATATACGCGACGGTACGTGGGAGCACAATCCGTACTGGCGCTATCGTCCCTCAGGAGGAATCACCCACCATCAACGAGATCGACAGTCACCAGGCTTTACGACGTCGGAACACGTCTCTAGCCTAGACCTCTATGTTGTGCGTTATGTTGCAAAGCGTTGTTAAGTTCATTCAATTTATTTTAGGTTGATCTTTTTAGAAGTTTGCCTTTTGAGGTTCACCACGAGATGTATGATACAATTCCTAAATGCAGTCTAAAGATGATAAGCAAGCTTTATATCTTTTCAACTTTGAAAATCCTAGCTACTAAGGGAAAAGAAAGACACCATCTTTTCTCAAAGAGCAATCAGCACACTGTAATGCACTTTTCCTAAATCAATCATGCAAACTATCAAAATGCAAATGCACAATGCAGGTGTTTGTTTTCCGCTTTCTTAGTATTGATGCCTACAAAGAAAGCTTTTTGTACAACTTTGAATTTGCTTTTAAATGACAAATACAAACAAGTTTACTTTTTCAAAATTAGAGAGGGTAGAAGAGATTACAACACTTAACGATTTCCGAAATGAATACTTGTTTCGACACTTAAAAGAGACAAACTCAAACCAATAAGCAAAAGTAAATGTATAATCAACTGCAAACAGCCAATGAACTCTCTTCTAAGATCACAATCAACAGATCAGAATCAAGGGCTACAGGATGACTATTTCACTCATGCAAAGGAAAACTGTAAATGACGCCACAAACACATAAAAACACTCACAGTCTTTTTGTACAAAAGGAGGCAGAATTTAAGCAGAGAAAAGGAGTTATCAGACTGGTACCTATGCTGGTTACAGGCTGCAAAAATCAGAGATCAAAACAAGGCAAAACAGAGCAGAGAACCCCAGCTGCACAAGGCCAAACTGGTTCAGCGCAACCTCAACACAGGGGTTTTGACATTCAGCGCAGGTAGCCTTCATGGGACCTGCGTTGAAATGCAGAACCTCTTCACAGGGGTCGCGCTGAAGGAGAAACAAGAGTTTCTCACTGGTTCTGGGTCACAGATTGCTATTTAATCTACTGTTTCAGGCCAAATAAAAGCAACAAGCAAGGTGCAATCAAAGGGATGCTTTGAGGGAGTACTAAGATCTATCACAAAGGATCATCAAATCATTTGTGAGTCCATTGTTCAGATCATAGACAAGTCCAGTGATTGGATCAAAGCAACAACTGTCTACTTTGCATCTGGGAGTAGCAGATGCAGTTCGATTGTTGCTGTCAAGTCTATGAAACAAACAATGATAGAAACACAAATAAAATGACTAAACAGATCTCCCCAGTGGAGTCGCCAATTTGTTGTGGGGAAAAATGCCTATGCAGGACGATCCTATCCACCTAAGGTGTGACAGTGCCTTAGCAACAAACAGAGACAGCTATTCTAGTATTCTTCCTTTATGAATTAAGAATGAAGAGAGATGGATGGACTAACCGGTGTCTTCTGTTTGTCCCTCGATCCGGTTTCTCTTCTCTTGGAGAGTTCCCTGCTACTTGTCTTCCCGCTCGCCCAGCTTCAAGAGGTTTCTGCAAGATCACAAGAAGAGAACACTACACAAGACATGGATTCATATTCATAACTAGTTCAGGATTAGAAATAAACTAAACATACTAATGCAATCATACATCAAAGATACATCAGTATACAGGAGAAACCAAGATAGCTTTATTGATGAATAACAAGGTTCAGGAAGAGATACAACCCAGAGGGCTCCAATCCAGCATCTCCTTCCCAGCAAATGGAATTCCTATCTTCACCCCCTTCAAAGCATTAAGCACTCAATGATTCCAATCTCAAACCAACAACAATTCTTTGCAATAACAAAATTCCAGCCTCTAGATCTCATGGAGGAGAGATCCATATATAGATGTTTGGAGAGAGGATGAGTCAGCTTGAGATCTGACTAGTGTCCTCTCCCTCTGTCAGTTCTTGATTCCACTTGGAGGTTCTTGCTTCCACTTGGAGATTTGGAACCTCTTACTCATCACCAGTCGAATTCCCTGAGGCAAGTGTCATTGAGGAAGATTTTGGAAGCTTCCTGGGTTTTGACACCTCGTGGAATGAACTTGCCACATGTCAACTCTCGCTCAGCGCAGGTAGCCAGTGTTGGCTTTGACATTCAGTGCAGGTAGCCAGTGTTGGCTTTGACATTCAGCGCAGACAGCTAGTGGAGCCACTGAATTGATCCTAAATTGACTTGTTTTTGAGCAGTTTCTGGTGGAGAACTTTTGTGAATTGCTGTGGTTTGTTAGCCTTGTTCCTCTAGGGGTAGGAACAACATGTTTAGGGACTTTGGATCCCTTAGATTATGGACATCTCATGCTCAATGTTGTAAGGCACAAAAATGTCTATAACATATGGCAGTAGCCTTCTTCAGATGAATAGGACGGAGGCGTTGTTGTGTCGGTTTGACATCAGGATACATTTTAATCTCGTGTTCAACTATACTAGAATCAATACCTGGATTTCCTCATATGACCAAGCAATTATATCATGAAATTCATGAAAAAGAGAACGGTAAGTTTCAAGTTACAATGGAGAACAAGATTTTCCAACATGGATGTTTTCTATAATTCCAGGTTTTCTCGAAATATTGATAGAAATGGTTTCTTCGATATTCGATAAGTTTTGTTCGGAATCGAATGTGTCTATAAATACAAAATTTGAAAGGAAATCAATGATTGAAGGGCGATTTAGTTCATTTGTAATATCTTCTATGTGATCTGGAAGATGGGATCGATGATGATAATATGCCCATGGTTCTTCTTCTGTCATCATTGATTAGATGATTCCTTCATCAGTAGAAAATGTACATGAAAAAGGATCAGAGGAAGTACCATATTCTAATGAATGATCAACCCATACAATCAATGATGATGGATTTGGATTTGTTGCGCAAGCCAAAAAGATTGATTTTTATGCGAGCTCAATTGGGCTTAGTGGCATGGTTTCATTATGCATATCAAATTTGAAATTATTGGAAATCTTCCATGAGTCAGATGAAGTGGAAGATATCATGTTACAGGTCTCAAATTTCGCAACTTTCGTTGTTGGTGATGGTGACGGTAGTGAAAAGGTGCCCATTAGGGAATAATATTTGAAGAGACCTACTCTAGTGTTCTGAAGAGATAGCAGAGGTTTGTGAACTAATGGAATGATTCCAGTTGCCTGTGAACTAGAGGCAAAGAAGGCAAGTTGATCAATTATTGTGATTCGCCTTTATGAGGGAAAGCAATCATACAAAAGTATGTCGAAACCACAGCAGCCATAGCGTAAACCCATAGTCTTCCTAGTAAAATATTGTAGTCAAGGGGTCTATAAATGACCTCAACTTCAACAATTACAGTTTTTCCCCCTAGTTCTATCTGTAAATTACTTAAAATTCCACAAGGTGTATAAGTGCGACCATCAAAAGCTTCTAATGTCATATGTGATCGTGAAAAAGGCAATGAGCCAAGTGTTTCCCATAAATTCATTGACATGATACAAGTAGATGCACCTTCATCAACAATGGTTTGGTGAATGAGGTGATTCAAAGAATTTACTTGGATCAAGAATGCTAACTGTGCTGGTAATTGTGGTGTATAACCCACATGGTTAAAAACTACGAGATTGGAATCCATTGGATCAATTCCACCAATTGCTGACAATAAAGCATGCTTTTGGGAGGGACAGATTTGAAGCACCTCAAGCGTCAACATAGTAGAAGGTGACTAAGCCAAATCTTCTACTATGTTATAATTTTGCGTTTCTTGAGCTCGTGGGTTGAATGAAGATTTATGAACAACTCCCTTAGCCAGTTTAATTGTTAACTCTGGTGTAATGGGTTGTGGAATGGAGTCAAACGAAGTCGAAGTCAAAGTATTGGGTTGATCTATAGCCTAGTTATTCGATGACATCGGTGGATTACCATAATCTTTACTTCGTGTAGTCACCAAAACATTAGTCTTAGGCTTAGTGGCCGATAGCATAAGCACTTGTGAAGTGGAAGCATGATTTATAGCAACCAAATGAGTCTCTAGGTTTGGAAAAGGGTTTGTTAACACAGTGGATGTACTAGAAGTCTTAAGAAGTTTTGAGACTTCAGAGTGATGAGAACAATCTCGCATAAATTACTCCTCATTACAAATTAAACATGGGTAATGAGGTTTCCTAGCCAGAGAAGAGGAATCAGATGATTTCTCTTGAAGGAGGGAATTTTGTTTCTTTTTGGTTTTCCACTTTTTCTTGCTTCCAAGTTTCTTTTCATTTTTACCTTTGTCAGATGACACGGCATTTATTTCAAAAGCAAGTGTATTATCAGGTGTATTAGAGGTTTGATTTGAAATAGCAAGTGTTTGACTAGATGGTCTACTTGTTTTTTGAGTGCTTGAAGAACCTATCACACCATCACCGGCATGAGAGTCCATACTAGATGGAGCCGGTGGAATAGTAAAAGTTGGTCTAGATGCATTTGGAATCTTATCATAGAGTGTGCCAGACTGGGTGTAAATCAAGTCTAGTTATTGGGCACGAGCAATTACTTTCTCTTCAGTAACAACTCCTCCTTTAGCCACATCCTCAGTGATAGATGGCAACAAGGATTTAATAAACCACTCAACTAAAAGATGATCAAGAACAAAAGTTTTGACCATTCAACGATGACGATGCCACTCGTGAATATGATAAAAAATGTGAGTAGTAGTGGTCTATTTAAAGTTGGTCAACAGTTCTATTCCAGTTTCATATTTGATGGGTAACTGGAAATTGGTTAGAAATGTAGTGGCTAAGGCTATGAAGTTGTCAAATGAAGCTCGTGGTAATTCAATATACCACTTTGCAGCTAGACCAGTGAGTGTTCACTAGAAAAGACATAGTCTTACTGAATCATCATTTAAGGAGTTGGATGAACACCATAAATGAAAAGTCATAGCGTGATTGGACAGATCTTCTCCAGGGTTTCCTTTGAACTTAGGAATATCAGAAGGCAATTTGTGTGGAATCACCGGCCACCAAGCTGAATAAAGAATGGGATCATTGGTAAGCCGATTTAAATCTGGTAATTCATGTGTTGCGACAAAAGGAAACTTTCGGTTTAGGTCGGGTTGAGTGTAACTAGGGTAAGATGGAATTGCTTGGGAAATAGGCCTTTGCATACCAGCATAAGGAATTTGTTTCTGGTAACCTTGATAGGGGTAGGTTTGTTGAGCATATCTAGTATAATGTTGTTGCTGGGAACCAAGTTAAATTTGTTGTTGACCAAAACCAGCATAGGCTTGTTGACTAGAACCTGGGTAAGCTAGTTGTTAACCAAACCCAACATAGGCTTGTTGACCAAGTCCAAGATAAGTTTGGTATTGTTGGAATTGTTGTTGTTGGTATTGTGGCTACTACGGTTGTTGATACAATGGTTGTTTCCTGCCAATATAAGTTTGACCAGGTTGTGGATAAATTGGACTATTATAAGTCTGAGTCATCGCAGTCAATGGTAAAATAACCTGAGGTTGTTGGATTTTAGACACAAACGGTTGTTGTAAAATGGCCTAAGAAGATTGAGTCTGTAGACCTTAAACTTGAGGGTAAGAGGTTGAAGGATCAACTTGCAAAGGTTGAGATACAATCAACTGAGCTTGCGACTGTGGTAAAGTCATAACGATAGGCATAGTAGGTATGGATGAAACAGGTTGTACTAGTTGTGATGAATAGACAGGCCTTGGTTGAACAGCCATTGTAGGCTGCCATTGACAAACAGTCATTCTAGTATAAGTTGGACCTAAAGATGGTGGTATACTGCCATATGGTGACCCCCACATTATGGAGAATAAACAGATTAGACATATTGTTCTCCATATGGAGGTAATCCAGTGTTAAGTGGATACATAGGATGGTAACCAGATGGACCAGCTTGATATTGACTTGATGGATCAAACTGTTCAGTATTCGTAAGTGAAGAACCAAGTAAAATTCCTGTGGACGACATGGGTGAAGACCATGGACTAGAAGAAACACCGTAGTGAGTTCCAAGTAATGATTGGTAACCTAGTGGGACGGACCGACCGACTTAGGTGTTGTGGTAAACATTGAAGAATTTGCGACAATAGATGTTGTCGCAACTGTAACAGATGATACAGTCTAGGATGTTGATTCATCCATATTCAAATGACCTAATAAATTTCCTAATGAATCTATGGGAGTTTGAAAGTAAACAGGAACAAGAGGAGAAGTATAAGTTAACTGAATAAAAGAAGGATAAAGATAAAGCCCTGGTCCAAAATGACTTGGAGTTCTAGGTGAAGTTTCTTCTTCAAATTCCTATTCAATAGCAATCAAACTAGGTGGAAGGATTTCACCGTTGGGTTCGTAATAAATTTCCGATGTTTGACTCTGTGGTAAAGGAGAAGTATCAATAGTTACAGATGTTTGAGGATAAACTCGTCGATCATCTTCCTGTACAGGAACAACTTCTGGTTGTTCAACTTCGGGATCCAAGTGTTTTGGTAAAAGAACAACGGGTTCAAGATGAATTTCTTGAACAAATTTTGGTTCAAAAGTAGCTTCTTGTTGAACTATGATAGGTTCGAGATAAACTTTTGGTTGAACAAATTCAAGTTCAGAAGTAATTTCTTGTTGAACAACTTTGGGTTAAGGACCAACTTCTTGTTGGAAAACTTCAGTTACCGTTTCACTAAGTTCGCTTTCAGTGTCCTCGGGTAATTGTAAAGGTTCCACTTCAGTAGCAGATAAACCAGTAATAGTAGGAGTAATTGGAATCGCAATACATACCGGTATAGGTCACTCTGGTAAATCAGATGAAGAACCATAAGCTTTTTATGTACTGGACTAAGTTAAACAAGACTAATTTCACCGGCTAGGTGTAGCTTCAAGTGGTAAAGGTGGTTTACTCGATGTCCTACGTGAACGACAGGGTAAAGGTTGATTTTCTTCCACGATTGTTGATTGATTTTATTATAGAAATAAATAAACAAAAATAGGGTAATCTAGGCAAAAGAATTACTAAGTAACTATGGATTGCAATATACTGCCTTGGAGGAGCCAAGGACTTAACTTACGTGCAGGTAATCTCCCTGAATTTTCTTTTCTGTGTATCACAGTATACAAGGCGACCGACTCGGTTACCTATGGATGGATAGAAACCTAATGTATTCCACCCAAATATACCCGAAAGTACGTGGAGGCCCAATCCATGTTAGCACTGTCGAATGTGAAACCGCACAGTGAGAGAATTCCCTTGTACTTTTCATACTATAACACCACCCGATATACTCAAAATACATGGACGAGCTACGATATACTTACATATGTGGAATGAGGTATCACACTCGGAATGTATCACAAACCGTTAGTGATAACTGCTATGTTTAACGACGCTGGAACACGTCTCTAGCCTAGACCTCTAAATGTTATGCATTAAGTTACAATGCTCCATTAGGTTAATTGAGATAAACTTTAGTTGATCTTGTTTTAAAGTTTGCCTTTCAGGTTCACCGTATGATGTTTCTGAAACTCCTAGAATGCAACTAAGATGGGAAACATTCTTTTCATATGATTTAAACAATGAAAACTGTAACTAAAAGGGATAGAGCAATCAGAATCTATAAACAAAGAGAATAGAGCACATCTAATGCAACTTTCCTTATACCATTCCTACAGGCACACACAAACTTCTAAATGCATTATGCATGTTTTTCTTTTCATTCCTTTAATGTTTAGATGAACATAAAGAAACTAAATGCACAAACAATCAATCAATGATTTTCACAAGAAACGAAGACTTTACGATAGTTTCTTTTTCAGAGAAATGAAGGCTTTACGACAATTTTTTTCGGAAAAGTAAAGACTAATCAAATGTAAGCTAACTTTGGGATTGATTTGACAATGATAAAGAAAACATAAATAAACATTGAACAAACAAAACCAAAGTGGTCATGGAAAAGAAATGATAATTTGGACTTCAGGGACAGAGAAACATTGACCATTCAACAAACAAGATGTGAAACAGTTTGGAAAAAATCAAGCCAAAATATGGGTTTTTGGCTTGATAGGGACCAACCCAGCCTTGAATGGGAGTGCATTACAGAGCACTGTCTCTAGGCTAAGGCTGCTCTGCTGTGCACTGTGTCAAGAACAACAGTGTGTTGATGCCAGAGAGCACTATCAGCATACAAATAAGCACACATTTTGACCAAACAAGTTTCAAAATGACTGAATATAGGTAAATGAACTCAAGCAAAGTCTACTGGTACTGCTAAGACAAGGGATAACTATCAGGAACGATGGTCGTTCCCCAGTATGGTCGCCAATTTGTTATACGGAATTTATACCTATGGATAAATATATCTTCCCTATGTGGGTAGTTACACTTAGACAACTGAAGTAAATATGTTTAACCTTTTCCTACAATAAACAAATAAGATAACGGAACCTGCTTATGATCCTTCGCTTCCTCTGATCTCCTTTGAGTTTCTCCCATTACTCCCGCTCAAATTGAATTCGCTCAATTGGTACCTTCCAACATAAATAGAAGATGACAACAATCAAAGCATATGATCTATTTATTGTAAACAAATGGAATCGACAACATTTGAACATACATTCATCGTAGATATAGACAAAAGTATTGGAAAAGGAACCAACAACTTTATTGATTAATAGAAGGATAAGTTACACCGAATGTGATTTGATCTCATGTCACTCATCCATCTTAGTCCAAGCCCTCATCACACCAATAGCAACATCAATCCAGTAGCATAACATTACTTTGACAATGATTTCAAGTCTCTAAACCAACAATATTTCTCTATAATATCCAAGCTCCTTGGCTCTATGATGGTAGGCCAATTTATAGATGAATGCAAGTGGTTTTGTCATTAATATGGCATTGAATGGTTTTCCATAATTGGATGATTAGTTTCCATGTTCAAGGGGATGAGAGGATAAAGGATTAGATGATCTAAGGCTATCCTAAGTCAATCTCATCTTGATAGGATAGGAGCTGGGTTCCTTCTAGAAGGCTCTAGAAAGGAGGAATATACTTAGGATCCAATAAACATTTCAAGGATTCTCTCCCAGCGCAGGCTTGAGTGGGCTTAGGTCCTCTACAACGTAGCCTTGAATGGGGCTACCTGCTCTGTAGAGCACTTGCTGGTGACCCAAGGAAGCACTTCAGCAGGGTTTGAAGTCAGGAAACTCTCATGGATGAAAGCACTCAATGAGGTGGCATGTCTAGGGCATGTAGCAACTAAATTAGGGTTTGATAGACCCTGCTTACACTGATCTGATCATCGGGATTGATGTGCCCAAATATACCTGTAACAGGCATGGAAGGCAACTCCTTGAATACATTAATGATGACATCAAAATAAAAATAACGTTTGTCTAAAATCGAAATCTATGGTAACATTTTTAACCTATGTAATCTAAATTGGTTGTGAAGGAAGATAAAGAAGTCTCTTCTAGCTCAATATTGAAGGTTGAGCTCATAAGGGTCATCTTTATAAAAGGATCGAAGTATTTCTAGCGATTCAATGTGTGTGAAGTCCTAAAACTATCAAATATTTGTGGAAGATATTTGAATCTTTGAACTACTTGAGTATAATACGAACCAAACATTTTTAAAAGGTCCAAGGCATCCAAAATTCCCAAAGTACTATACCAATAACAACGAAGTATCTACAAAATAAAGACAAATGGCTTGAAACTGTACAAAACTTATCGTGGCATTATATTATCACCATGGCATCCAAAATATTCTATGGCACTGTAATTGTATATGATTTCTAAAGTCATATACATGAAAAATCAACAGAAAAAATTCATATTAAGAATAGAAGTGTGCATTGTGATATGAAATTAGAGGAACTACATCTATAAAAGGAACTGAAATTATCATTAGAAGTCGAGACTCAATGAAAAAGATATGAATTATCTGCCAAACTTGATAAGAGTTATACTTGTGAACTCTAATCATCAGTAGCAGTGTTATATCTCCTTATAGAAATATCTATCTCAAGATATTTGAAGCTTGATGAAGCATAAGAAATTACTAAGACTCATTTCTTATACTTAATAGAGGATTGAATGACACCATGAAGCGAGACTATCTAAATCCTGAAAGCTCAAAAATATCTCAGTGGATCACATCCTTGCTTGATGGAAAAATGAATAAGCTACATTACCTCCCTTCTAATTCATAATAGAAGGACCTACTACATCATTAAAGCTGACCTATTAAAAAGGAACAAACATAAAACAAGCAACTCAACAAAATTTATGTGAAGGAATTGAAGTGCTCTTGATGAATAAAGTTGGCACTTGACAATTGAAGATAAAGCAAAGGATTGGATATTTGTTAAGAAGAGGTAAGGTATGGTTGTATAGGTATGTATTATTGTTGTGTACATTTCATTCATTAGGTCATGGCAATGATAATTTGAAAGATAAGGTTTGCATAAATATATTAGAGGTCATGACATATAAGAGATTGTTGATATGTTAGCACGCCAAGTATTTCATTACATATGAAGACAATGTCTTGTGATAAAGAAAAAAAATGGATAAAAGGCATGTCAATAGTATCATTAGGGTTTTTTAGCTAACTCATTAACATCTTTGTAGAATTTTGAAATTCTTGAATGGTAGATCTTAATGACAATGAAGAATCTAGGGTTTGTAGAACTTGAAATTTGTATGTTCTTCTAGAATTTTTCATTTAGGGTTTATAAACCCCGTAAAATTTTGAGTTAGGAAAACCTATAATAGAAACCTAACTAGCCATTTATGTTGTAAAAAAAAATCTAACTCTTGAGATTGGCAGGAATGACATCATGCTGATGTGAGGACAAGTTTGATGAATAGTTCCAAGATTAAGAGGGATATGACTCTCTTCAAAAGGATAAGTATTATATACCTACTTTCTTTAATTATTATTATTATGCACTTCACCTTTCCTTCTTTCATAGTCTTCTAACATAGGTTGTAGGTCAAGGAAATATATATCTATGCTTGACTAAAAGAAGGAAGATTTGGAAGAACATTACAAAGCATGTAGACAAGAATAATGTAGCTTGAAGTATGCATCAAAGTAAGTCAAGGAAAGAAGTTTGCTTATCTTAGCTAGAAATAGAAAGATGTCAGATCATGGATGGATGCAATACTACTTAAAGGTTGGTAGAAAATCCAAAGTCATTTATGATCAAAAAGAGAATATGACAGATTAATGACAAGGCCCTTTGGAAAGAAGTAGAAGAGTTATGATATTATTGTACCAACAGTTGATTGGTTCGATCCAGGAACACATTGATTGATAGTATTGACGACAATAAAGATACTAATGATTATTTGAAGTTGATATAATTTATTGTAAAAGTGTGTGAGTCTAATTTTGTTATGAAGGAAGAAGATGTGAAGGCTTGTGCAATTAGTTGTGAATAAGTTTGGCTCCATAAGGTGTTTGATGAACTACTTTCAATATGAATATTATCAAATAAACCAGAAGAGGTTGAGTTGTTTTATGATTTGAGAGTATGATACAAATGGGATCCAAGAAGATACAATTAGATCCCCATGGAAGAACAAGTATTTTATGTAGTGATGTAAAATGAGACAAGCTAAGGATTGTGGTTATGTCTCATTGTTTGAGAGGGAGTAAGGATTTTCTCCCTAGTTGGGAGGGATTGATGGTCGACATTGTATTCTCCATGTGTCATGCACTATGGCCAAGACTAACAACTGTAAATCTAGTGAAGGCACTAGTAGGGAGAATGGAGGATTGGATAAGAATCTGGTATTGATACTCCATGAGAAATGGTATCTAAGATAGGAATGGTCCTGAGGATTGATACTCTTTGAGGATAGGGTATCCAAGATAATATTATTCCTCAGGACTAATCATTAGGGGAATTTTGAGGTCTAAAATGGGTCTCCTAAGGAAAATGTACAATCAAAATTCACTCTATGACAACCAATCACATTTTAGGTGATGACATCATCCCCAATGGTTGAGCTGGCATTACTTGAGTTAAAGGTACTTACTTATCACATTCTCAATGGTGGATAAAGTTTCATGGTTAACCATGGTAGTGTTTTGAGTACTTTTAAAGTCACAAAGTAAAGTACTCATAATAAAATTCATTTCACACTTTTTGAATAAAATATTATTATTGTCATTTCATATTTTTTGAAAAAAATAATACATATCTCTATACAATCTTCATGTCTTTACAAACTTTTCAATAAATATTATATTTGCATATTTTCATATATTTATCTTTAAATTATTTATTCATCTCATTTTATTTAATATTACAATTTCAAATTAATTATAAGTTAATATCTATACATATATATTATACATGTAAAATCAAAATAAATAAAAATGTGTCATTTTAATTTTAGGATAAATCAAATCTATGAATAATATTATTACAATATTAATAAAAATACAAGCATATCAAAATTAAAGAAAAAATGTATATTAGTTTTGTATGATTTATGGTTTTTTTTAATGAATTGATCTTACCAAGTCTATTTAATTTCAAGTTATTACAACCCAAACAAAAATTAAATCTTTTTTTTATATAAATTATCTGATAAATTCTTACACAATTTTATGACAATTGTAACCAGCGTATAAATTAATACATAAAATAATATATTAGATTTATTATATTATATTATTCGACTATTATATAGTAGTTTAATTAATTACATGTTATTATATTAATTATGCATTAATTACCAATTTATATTAATTACATGTTATTATATAATTTAATTGTATAATTTAAATAATATAAATTTTAGTTAATAGTATATTATACAATTAATAATTTATGAATTTGTATTCATAATATATTTTGAGTTATTTAAGAACAAAGGACAAATTCATTAGTTGTTCAATGATAATGACTTTTTCTTGAAAATCTCATTCTTATTTATAGTCACATCAATACAATTTTTTATTAATTTTATTTTGGTACAACTTTTCAATTAAATTTAACTATGGTTACATGGATTGTGGTGCAAAAAGTGAATTTCAAATTCATAAATATTATTTTATTGGTTTAGCTATTATTTTATTATTTCCTTAGCACGCCCATTTTAGACCTCAAAATTCCCCTAATGATTATTTGAGGATTGAGAATCCGATATGAGAATAGTCATGTGAGGAAATACATGGTGAACATATGGTTGGGATATGTATCTAGAGAGAGGTGGTGGTGTCCAAATTTATGTCTTCTAACATTGTGCTTTGATATGGTGGAGAGATAGAGATTTTTAGTCAAGTCCTTGTTATGTTTGACAATACCTATCATGATGATGAATATGCTTCTCAATCCAAACTCTTCTTATCAGAAAATTTCAATTTGATAGTATCCTAGTATCATGTTGAGTCATTATGAATACCTCCCTAGTTAATATGGATTGTTGGAAACTTAACCAGGTTCGTTCTTCATAATTATAATAGTACTTATATCAATATGCATTTCATGTAAAAGAAAAAAGAAGAAAATATTTTATTATTACTATTTATTTCTAGTGAAAGCATGTTCTTCATGCTTCTAGGGTTATTTGAGTCAAAAGAAAAAATTATGATGAGTCAAAAGATTATTTGATTCAAAGTCCCATTTGGACTTTTGTAAGAAAAAGGAAAAATAATTGTATTTGAGTCAAAGTCCCATTTGGACTTTTGTAAGAAAAATGAAAAAGAATTTTATTTGAGTCGAAAAGTCCAATTTGTCATCCACTAGACCAAGTCATCCCTCTTGAACAAGTTGTCCTAGAAAAGCACCTATTCAACCTCTTCGATGTGTATATATAGAGAAAATTTCGACCTCATTCGAACACTGATTCACCACATTGAGTTTTTTCTAAGAAGAGAAGAAGACCAGCCAAGAAGGGAAAGAATGTAAAGTCAATAGAAAGATAAAGCTTCATTTTCCAGTCTTCTTTTACTCACACATGCATAAAATATAGCAACACTATAAGTCTAAAAATTGTAGGATGAAGTTATAGGTACAAATTTTGTAATTTGACCAGTTTTGATGAAGTTTGACCAGCATTGATTCAATTGACTTTGACTTGTTGAAGAGGACTTAGTGTAGGGTTGACTTGGGATCTATGTGGCAGTCTTAGTCTTGGTCTTTGGATCTTGGATATCTCACTTTGATCTAATTCTATTAGAAGATAATTTCTTTCGGTTTTCCCCCTTATTGGGTTTTGCTCTAGCTTGGAGCCTACTTTGTGTTCTTTGTCTCTTTTGATCTTCATGTTTTATATGTTTTCGTAATTGTTTGATGAAGAGAACATAATAATAAAATTAAGAATCCAACAAATATTCATAAGTAACTATAAAGTAAGAGAAATCAACCCTAATTTTCTATCCTATTGGTTTCTCAACATGTTAGACACATTGAATGCAATTGAGCAATTAACCCCCACAAAACTAAATCACGACCTCATTGAACATGCTATAGTTGATTAGAGCATGGACACCAAGACAAAGGATACCTGCCATCAACCATTACAACACTATTAGATTGTTAAAGTAGGGGAACTTCTTCACCAAGGCAAGTGGCTCACTAGGATCCAAATTCAACAGAAGTTTTTCGATTGGATGAGATAAATTGACACAATCACAACAAAAAATCCTTGTGATTAGCTTCCTCTTTAGCTCCCTTTTTTTCTTCCATTATCTATTTTAGTGTATTTTTCTCCACCTTTTTGAAAAAATCAGTGTTATTTATCAGGATGGAACTAATTTTGGCGTTTTTCGTCGATCATAGACAGTTGACACTAAAGTTGGCACTATTTAGTGCCGACTAAAGCACCCATTTTAGCCTCTTATTTAGCTCCTGATGTAGCTTCATGTATAGCTTCATGTGTAACGTCCTATTTTGCTCCTAGTTATGGAATTATTTTTACAATCCATTTTAGCTCCCTTTGTAGTTTCATTTTTAGCTTCCTTTGTAACATCATATTTTGCTCCTCATTATGGCATTGGATATGAATGTTTTTGTTACACACTCCAAGGAAAACTTTTGTAATTAAGTTGGGGGTAGGATTGTACAGTATGTATCGTACAATACACTATCACTGTAGCAAAATTTGGTAATTTCCATCTAGTGAACGCACAATACACTTATCATAAATCAGTAATTACCCATTGCTCATGAAAATAAATGTGACTACTTGGAAATCATTCCTAGTAGTTGTCATTTATGATTGAAATCTTGAATTCATTGAAAGGGTAACCTTAATTATTCCCTACCCATTTCCAAATTTCATTCGACTGATATTCTCTACCCAAGTGTTTGTATTGACCAAGTGTCGCCCTATAATAGTCTTTGAGTAGTTCTAATAAGTAACAGTCTCTGAAACATCCATTACAGGAGTGGAATATTGTCATGAACCGATCTCCATTAATTCATTACTACACCATCCAGAAGCCCTAGAAATATTTAGGAATGTAGGGTGGTTAGTCTACTTTGAGAAGTTGCAGGGTTTCAACAAACAAATTGTTATGGAATTCACACAAGCTTTGTAGGAGCAGCATTTAGAGGTTAGAGGATTCAGAATTGTTGTTACAGAGGACATAATTACTAGGGTGACATGTTTACCTCAGACAGGGGCTCGCTGGTTTTCTAGGAAAATAATAATTTCAACAATTAGGGCAACATTTTTATAGTGAGGAGAGGAAGTAAGGAGCAAGGGGAGAGGTATTGATAGAACATTCCTTCCTCACCCTTGGAATGATGTTGATTTCTTTATTCAGAATTTCATTACTTGTGAGGGACATTTTGAGATAGTATTCAATTATCATTTTTTAGTTATTGGCACATCTTCATAGTGGACAACTGATAAATTTTCCCTACTATTTTCTAAAATATTTACAACATATGGTATACGTGGTGTGTATAGAAAAACATCCAAATAGTTGTTTAACCAACCATGTTCTCATCAAGTTAATCATAATTCGTTCACTGCAATAGCAGGGAAGCACATGGACTGGTTTATTAGAAAAGTCACATGCACCAACTACTGAAATAGAGGAAAGTGAAAGTGAAGAATGGGAGGTAAGTGTTGAAACAACACCATAACATAGAGAAATTACACCTCCCAAACAAATTAGATCAACTACACTTCGTAAACAAATAAGAGTGGTTACACCTCCTAGACCTTGTCACATAAACAGTAAGAGATGGAGTTCCATAAGAATGTTTGTTGGTACATCCGCTGAAGGAAAAAGAGCATGCACTAAAGAACCTGTGGATATATCTAGTGGAAAATCTGAGGATAGTTATCATGGATGCCCTATTAAGGAAGAAGAGCCTAAGGCATAGACTGCTAAAACATGGGCACCTGGAAAAATTTCAGCTAAAGTAGGGGTTACTAAAATAGAAATGCCTAGGAAATCTAAGGAAGTATCTAAAAAATCTCATCTTATACAAACTACAGTGAAAAAGAGGAAATTGAAGAAGCCATAAAGTGAAGAAGAAGCCATAAAGTGAATAACAAGAGGTAAGTTTTGAAACAACATGAGAAGATAGATTCGTTACACCTCCTAGACAAACTAGAGAAACTACACTTCCTAGACAAAGAAGAGTGGTTACACCTCCTAGAACCCATAACAAAAACCCTAAGAGATGTTGTTCCATAAGAATGTATGTTGGTACATCCACTAAAGAAAAAAGTGCATGCACTAACGAACCTATGGATATATCCAATGGAAAATTTGAGGATAGTTATCATAGACTCCCTATTAAGGAGGAAGGACCTAAGGAAAATACTATTAAAATAGGGGCACCTGGAATAGCATCGGTTGAAGCAGGGGTTCCTGAAACAGAAATGTCTAAGGAATCTAAGAAATCATCTAAAAAACACACTCTTGTACAAATTGTGGTGAAAAAGAGAACACTGAAGAAACCATTGAACTGGAAAGCATACCAAGAAGAGAGTGTGGGTAATTGTTATACCATTAGCTACCCCAATATCTAAGGAATGTATTGATATAGCATAACCAAAAGAGTATGAGGGACAGTAGAATGAATAGAAAGAAGTGTTGGAATTATGATACAAGTATTGTCCTTGATGGCAACTCTACAGGATAGTTCAGTTTTGATAAAAGGCAACTCACAGTATAACAGGTATATTCAGAGGTAACAGGGCAGTGGTACAAAAGAGCAGGAAGATGGAACTAAGGTCTACTTATTAAAATAAAGAAGTTGAAGGAAGAGGATGATGTAAGAGCAGTTTAAGAAATACACACAGGTTCACTTAGTTGAAATAGTGTACACGCTAGTCCACAGAAAAAAAAAAAAAAAAGTGCATATACGTATACAAGCACTCTCTCAAGAGGGAAAGCACGTACAAGTTGGAAAAACAAGGAATTTCAAGAGTAGAAAATACAAGGGGTCAAGACCATGGTATTAGCCCACAATATTGAGCAGAGTAACGACTATTTGATCCCGCCCAATAATACCATGGGTCACTAAGTGGTTTTGGTCTGAGGTATTGAGAAAGGCCAAAAACTATATAAGGAGGATAATATCATAAGGCCAAGCGTGCAAGTGAATGGATTTCTAAGGAATACTTCTATTTGAAGTATATTTTATGTTGCAGGGGCTATGTTTGTAATTTGATCTGAAATATTTTGTGCGCCTTGAATTCAATGTTGGATCAGGATCATAAGACTTGAAATGACTTATCATTGAATGATCTGATATGGGTTGGGCTAGATCTGATTATGTACACTTGTCTTATTCTTTAACTATCATGATCTGGGTTTGTTTGAAGTCTGGAATTGTAGCAAAGTTATGAGTTAATATTTGCAGATTTGTATGCTGGTTCGTCTTGGTAAAAGCGCGTATACATGTAGGTCCTACTCTTCCAAGCAGCGTATACAAAAGAAAATCCTTTTCTTCATATCTAAATAATCTATCTGATCAGTTCTATTTTTTTACTATTGTCTATCAATGAAGTCCTCTTAGATCTGAATGTAAAATTGAATGCATAAGGAGTTTGGTATCTGATTGATTAATTATATAAGTGAGAAGGGTGATCTTTGCTACTGCCTGTGTAAAGCTCTATAAATTCATAGTAGATGTTCAGTATATTGCTAGTTTATACAGATTTGATTTAGAAGTTTTATGTTTCAGTATTTTTTAAGCTATATGCAGGTTTGATTAAAGGAAGTAGCATATACACACAAGTTGGGTTCAGTAAAGTAGTGTATACATTCTAATGCATGAGTTTTGAGGTTACAGCTGGTTCTGAATGATGATGCGGGTTTCTAGGTTCAACACAGTGTTCTAGTGACAATGACCTGATTGTTTAGATTAACTAAATGTTGGTTGATGCAGATTGAGTTTCAAAGTTTCTGATGGGTCCAGTATGAAAATTTGATGAAACAAGGCCTTCATGTGTATTGTTTTGTACCAGGAGCATCCAGTCTGAAAATTGATGAAATGTGGTCCCTAGAGGAAGAGAGAAGGTCGTAGCCTTCTGTAGGTTGGCACCTACATACTAGTAAACACATTGGCTAGTACAAAAGCTAGGGGGTTGTAGCTCCCTTCCAGTAGAAGCTAGAAAATGAGAGAAGGTTGTAGCCTTCTGCAGGTGGGTGCATGCATACTGGTATGAGTTTGCACTAGTACAAGATTGTAAACATATTTTCTTATCATTAAAAGAAGACAGAGATGACAGCAGCAGGTGGTTTTCACCCACATTGGGTTTCCACCTTAAGTATTGGTGTTTATGTGTGTTGCTTATGTGAGATGGTTTATTCTGTTTTTACTACTCTGTTCAATAAGTTATTGATGCACTGATTAAATACCTACACATGATAAATTGTCTAAATCACAAGTCTTCTGGGTGTACTTTGGTTTCTCTAATCATAGTCTCGTGTACATGCTAGTACACTTCACAGAAGTAGCGTATATAAATCTGTTTGAGAAATAAAAAATTATTAATCTGATAATATTGATTCAACCCCCCCCCCCCCCCAGTGTTACTTCCAACAAGAAGAAGAATTTGTAAAATAACATACCTCGACACCTTAAGTTCATGTTGTTCCACCTGAATCAAACCCTGAACCTGGGGAACAATAGAAAGAGGAGGAGCTCAAAAAGGAACAAGAAGATGTATCTTTACTAGGTAATTCTGAAACTGACCTCCTTATTTAGCAAATTAATAAATTGGAGGAGGAAAATAATAATTTAAGGAAACAACTTACCATGGTTGAAGGGAAGCTTTAGTCTAGAAAACAAAATGGATTAGAAAAATTGGAAAATGTTGCAAAATTAATGTCAATTAGATTATGTGATGGATATAAGGAAGTGTTGGAGGAAGTAGATTGTGAAATTCCGAGGAAGTAGATTGTGAAATTCCAACCACTTTTTTGGTTGGAATTCAAGTTGGAGAGCAAGATGAATAATTCCAAAACATTATTCCATAAGAACCTATTAAAGATGTTGTTGTTACACAAGAAGCGAAATTTGAAGCGGAGCATGATGGAGATGTTGGGACGTGAAATAACCTAGATATGGACATGCAGATACTTAAGTTTGGGGGATATGTTGGGACATGAAATTGGAAACCTTTTGCACTCATTTTCCTGTATTTTCTTTACCTTTTTTATTCTTGAGACCATACTCTACCACTATAACAGCCATTATCAACCTAGGTATCTCTCTTTTTATATGTCATCCTTAGGATCTAATTCTACTTGTAATTTGGCATAAGAACTACGGTTTTAGGATATTTTTCTTGTAAAACTGACAACTGGGTTGTTACAGGTTTTGTGGTCTATTGAGATGTTGTTGTAGGATTACACTTTCCAGTTTTGCCTCGCGAAGGATAGGACGAGGAATCATTGAGTATTGTTTTTACACATGAAGATCTATTTTGGACGTGCTAACCTCCTTTAATTAGTTATGAAGGTCAATTTGGAAAGCATGTGGTAAAAATATAGTTTGACTGTGAAAGGAGAAGTCTATGGCAGCGCAGCTGAAACAATTAGGATTTTATATTGATAATTATTGTAACTTGGAAAATTTGTTACAACTTTGTCTTAACCTTGGAAATTGTTATCAAATTCTTTATGTGTATTTTCAAATTAGATCATGTGAGAATCAAGAGATTCTCATGATGATCTTGTCATTGCAATATGAAATTATAAAGAGGTGTACTCTCTGCCCATGTGAGATACACATATAGAAACAAATAGATAGTGATGAGGGGAAGAGCACTAGCATTGTAATCTTGTATGTTTCATTAATGAAATATCAATCATTCGTGGTGCCATACCTTTTTGTTTACTAGCTTGTATGTTTTGCAGTATCCCAGCCCCTGCTAGGAAGGAAGGGCCCTCCTTTTTAACAAGGATCATTGGTTAGGAAGGTATTGTAGTTTCTTGATTTATTTCCTCTTAGATATAATTCATGTGTGATTATTTTACTGTTATTATTAGTCTTCTTCATGTTTTAATGATAGTATAATTCTAAACTCTGTATTCTATAAAATCATAGGCCCTAGACTGGCCCCTTTGTTAGTGTGAAAGTTATTTAATTCTTGTTATAGTTTGATGGTGTGTTCATTTCATTTGAATGTGTGTTTCAACATTTGTTGAGAGAATGGTTTCCAGGAGTGCTCTTCTTTCTAAATAAGAGTGACAATGTGACAGAGTGGTTTTATTCTACATTGTGTGTTTATTTCTTGAGAGTGTGAACAAGGTTTGAGAGTGTAACAACCAGAGTGTTGAGTTGTTGAGAGTGTGATTACAACGATTGAGTTTGAGATTCATTAGCACTAGTCATCATTTTCCCTTGCATATATTTTTTGTAATAGCCTTGCAATAACAAAACCTACCTGGATTGAAAATTAATGTGAAGAGTTGGAACTATTGCTCTGAATTAAAAGGACAATTGTTTTGCCCAACAACAAGTTGAAGCAAAACCTATACACAACTTTGACATAATGCAAGTTGAAGCAAAACTTGGAATGTTGTATGAAATATGAAGTAGAATTATTTAAGGATCAAAGTAAACATATAATAATTCAAAAGTGTATAAAATAATTAAATAAATAGTCTACAATTTGAATCAATCATATTTTCCAATAAATGAATCCTTGGCATGCATTTTAGTGAAACAAGGCAATTTTGGCATACTTCACAAAAATGCACTCCCATCCTTAATTACAAGGCCAAATTGAATTATTCATATTGGAGAGTACTTTTTTACTCATAATTAACAGTAATTTTGCACATAGAAATTTATGTTGTGCAAGAATATGCCAAATTGGATCGATTTCATAGGGTTAAAGTGAAGGTTTGTGTGCCTCAAATAAATGCACACCAAACCTGTACTTAATTTATTATGCATTAATTATAATTCCAACCTAAATATGAAACCATTTTATGAAACATAGCATATTCATTTTGATAAAGGCAATGTTATACACTGAAATCCAATTTTGTCGAAATAGCAATTGATCATATCTGGAAATGATCACGGTCAGAAAAATATGCACTCTTAGGCCAAATCAATTACACCCTTGGTAATGAAATTTGAAATGGGACGTGATTGGAAAATTCCTAACCTTAGGATATAACCATGCATCGTGTCTAACAAATATCCTACATAACTATGTTTCCCACTTATATGCACCTTTCACATAAGGCAAGTCAAAGCGAAACTTAGAATGTTGTATGAAATTTGAAGTATAAATATTTAACTTCAAAGTAAGGATATAACAATGTAAAAGTGTGTAAAATCAATAAATAAACAATCTACAATTTTAATCAATCATATTGGCAAATAAATGAAGCTTATGCATGCATTTTAGTGAAGGTGTAGTGAAGCAAGGCAATTTTGGCATGTTTCACACAAATGCACTCCCTACCTTCATTTCAAGGCCAAATTGCATGATTCAACTTGTAGAGTATTTTTACTCATAAGTAAAATTGGTACAATTAAATATTTTTAATTTTTCACATATAAATTTTCATTGTTCAAGAACACTAGCAAATTGTGTGGATTTCATAGGGTAAAAGGAAAGGTTTACGTGTCTCAAATAAATGCACACCATGAATGTTTGTAAACAAGGGGATGAACTAAGAAAAATCAAATTTGAATATTAATGGTTGAAACTTTTAGTTTCTTGGTTAAAAACTATACTTATTAAGTAAGGTTGGATGACCTTACTTTAGTAGTAAATAGGTTTAAATGTTTCGAAGGGATAGATAAAGAGATAGCACCAAGGGTTTTCAGAGTCTATTTTAGGGTTTTTCTAAATTGTACATGTTTTTTTTAGTTTTAAGTTTAAGATTAGGTAAAGTGAACTAGTTAGGGTTTGAATATAAATAGGTAAGGAGAATGGAGACTAATAGGACTAGTTCTTATTTCTTGTTTGGAAATGAAGTCTAAATAGATCTAGGGTTTCAATGCCACTCATGGTTTTTTTTTCCAAGGAAAAAATAATAATTTTATTAATGAAAACAAAATTACATATTGTACATGCTTACAAAAATTCCATCATCTAGTCAAAGACTAATGATCATAAGTTCATGATAATCAACTAAAATATGAGGAGAAAAGGTTAACCTTTTCTAAAAAAAATTATTTTCAACCTTCCAGTGGATGAAACAATAGCTAACTGATTTCCTTCTATTCTTGTAGTTTCCTTGTTTGAATCTGAATTATTGGATGTATGATGATGTTTGTATTCTCCAGTATCCTTTGCTTCAGGTATCCTCATTAGTTGTTTCGTAGTGACCTATAATTTTGGTTCTTGAGATGTTCCCCCTTCCCTTCTTTTCCTTGTGTGTTATGTTCTTCCACATTTGGAATGGGATCCTTTTCTATTTCATCTTCTTCCTCCTCTAGCTCATTTGGGGGAAATTGCCATCCTTTGGGTTTCTTTCCTAGTTTGTTCTTCCTTTGTTGATATTTCATGGCATGAGGACATGTATTTTGTAGATGTCCTATTTATTAGCATATTCTGCATCTGAAATTTGTGTTCTCGAAATCTAGGAATTGAGTCTAGCTCTTCTTGTCGTGTGACAATTGAATGTGATCCGACAGGCCTTTACTGAGGTCCACCTTCACACATATTAGTGCAAAGTTATAGATTCGTTCTTCCATTCTTTGTATGTTCGGCTTTATGAAACGTCCTAATATATTCCCAAAGCCTTCTATCACTTGATTATGCCAGAAATGAAGGGGGAGATTATGTACCCTAACCCATATCAGTATTCTTGATACAACCATGGTATTAGCATCCAAATCTGGGAACCATGGAGTAATGAAAAGTCACATTGATCCCAAAAACCATGGGCCTTCCTGAAGGATAACTTCTTGTTCCTCTAATGATGCAAACATTACAATGAAGAAACCTTTGGAGCAGAGGTGTATTTCATAGTTTGTTTTCCAGTTGGTGAAGATCCAGTGGAAGAGATCCATTGGTTTTGGCCAGAAATTGTTAAATCTACAGACGATGGATTCTTCATTATAGGTTGTGCGGAGATCATTTGTTTCTAGAGTATCTATGATTAGTTCTGGAACGTAACTTGCTTGCTCCACGATGTAGGGGCCGGTAGTATTATGTATTTGTTCTGGATTTGTTGTAGTTGTTGGTTTCCCTTGGAGAATATTTTTGAAGGAGATTCCAGCATTTATGTGTTCTTGGTTTGGTTTTGTACCTTTGGTTAAGCTAGATCTAGCAATACTTCTTAGTCCCTTTGACCTACTTAATCTCATTGCTCCACCTCTCAACCTCAGGCTGAGGATGATGGTGGTCATTGTTAGAATGTTGTATTCATGTAGACTGTGATCATCCTATAGAGATCTACCACCACAGATCAGGTTTTGCAGGTGAGACAGATAGCCTAGAATGTGCATAATATTCTACTTCGTTTGTAATACCTTGTTAGAAGCCTGTACCCAAACTGATGTAGATTTACCTGCCGAGGTATTTAAGAAAATTTGGATAATGTTTTATTCTCCTTGGTCCATGTGGTCATATGAAATGAGTTTGGGATCAGTGTCGTATGGTGATTTTGATGTCTGTATTAGAGACTACAGTGTGAGTATATTCTGCATCTACGAAGTCCATATTGTTCTGTGATTTGTTATGATTGAGGGCGAAACTGATGACAATGGTTCTAATAGCCTCAGTATTTGTCCCAATCCATCTTACCTGAGCCTTATTGTGCATCAGATGGGAGTAGGTTCTAGATCTGACATAGGAGATATCGATGGTATGTATTCGGGCCATTGATTAAGTTCTTATGGAGGTTCTGTTGAGACAGGAGATCAAGACAAAGAAATGATCAAATTTATACCAACCAACTGATGAGCCTCATCATTGGGTAACTATATGGACCTTAATTCACCTCCTAGCTTAGTCAAATCAACTCCTCTCATAATTTATTACATGTTTTGATTATATTTTGTTTAATGAGATGAGTCAAAGTGAGATATTATGCCTAGTGGACTAATGTGCATTGAATGCAGGTTTGTGAGAGAAAATCAGGGAATTTTGGCAAGATTAAAGGTTGAAACTTGAATGGGATAAGGAAGAGAGATTGTAGGAGGTAAATCCTCCTCATTTAATCCTCTCTCATTCGAATATTCCTCCATCAATCACACTAGCTCGAAGTACAAGCAACCAAGTCATGAAGATCAAAAGGCAGTTGAGCAAGTGATAGTCAAAGAGTTAGTTCATCTCGAGTTTGGGAGCTGGGCCTCCCTATATATAAGGAAGTCGTTGGAGACTTCAGTTGTATAAATAAGAGGCCTAGAGCCTCATTAGGATTCAAATTTTTGTGGTAAAAACACTAGTTATTTTTGAGCTCCAGACTTGTGGAAGACATTGTTATGTAATTTTCTGTTTTGATAATGAGAATGAACTTTTTCTTGATCCAGTACTGAGTTAACTCAGAGGGCTGAAGCTCTTGGGTTAGGGCCCAACCCTAGCATCAAAGGCTCCTCTTCTTGTATATGTATGCTTAGATTAATTTCATAGATTCATGGTTAAATTGTCCTTAGAAGTATTTCATTGCAAGTAGTGTAGATTTGATTAGTTTGTTTATTAGTTTTCTTCCATTTGTGCTTTACTTTAGCAGTAGGTTAGAAGGGATAAAAGGAGCATCAAAAAAGTTATCAGTAGGTGTATTGGCCTCATCTCTTCCTTCAAGGATCATGATTTGAGGAAAGGACCCCTATGCAGCCCCAAAAAGACAAAATTCTACTTTCTCATAGAATTTAGAGTTTATTGTACATGAACCATCATTTGATCAGTTTGCAAGAGTAGGCTTTGATTATCATTTTTTCCATCTTCAGTCTTACAATATATCTCATCAATGATTTCATATTATTCTTTAAATTTTCCTCATGCATGAAGTAGACAGCTAGCTCATTAAACTCTGTTTTTCTAGCTTTATTGAAATTCTTCTTGTTTACATGATTTTTGGGAAAATAAAATTTTTTGATGTAGTGTAGGTGTTTCAGAAGAAAAGAGAGATCTCATAATCAGAAACCTCCTCCCAAATGCATCCATCCATGATCATTCCTTGCTTTCACTAAGACGTTCACCAATTTCATCATTTTCCATGGAAACTCCTCCGAGCATGTTCAAAAAATCCAACCGTCTCCCAACCTTGATTTTAAGTTCTGAGTGATCCTAGGAATTTACTCACTCCATTACATCCACCAACCACCTTCCCTAAGCCTTCCATCACCTTTAGAACCCATTGTTTTTCTCTCGGCTGTATCCTATAGAAATACAGGGAATCCTGTAGGTTTTTAGGACATCCTGTAGGTTTTCCTGTAGTGGCCTATTTTGAGGTCGAATTGAGGGAAAACCTCTAGAAAGCCGTGCAAGGTCACCTAAGGGTATATCAAACCTTCCAACCATCCACCAGCATCCCTAAGCCACCTGCCACATCACCAAAAGAGATTAGCTTTCACACTTCTCCATAAAAAGGGAAAAAGACAAAAAAAAAACAAATTTGTTGTAGCCATTTACATGCACAGTAGTAGAATGTTTGTGCTTTGAATTTACATGCTTAAGATAGTTGAATTTCATCCATGTTAATCTAGCATTCTTTCTGAAACATATTATCTTAGCAGTTAGGCAGGAAATGGTATGTTTTAGCATTGGATTTCAGTGTTTTTCCTTACTGCAGTAGACAAGATTTCTCTTTCCCTCATCGGTAATCAAGCTTCTTCTAAATCCATGGAAGTTTGGCTTGAGAAACCCTAGTGGTCTCTCTCCAGCTGAACAGTGACAAAAGGCAGAACCATCACTTTTACTTGTGTATACAGCACTGTCACCTCCAAGTTTGTACGAACCCCGGTTGATAAAGTAAAGTTGGTAGCCCCAGGAGTTGCAGCATTCTTGCTACAATACTAGTGCTCATCACTTTTTGGCACCATTACCAGGGAGGTGTCTGAGTAATATGTGATTACTGATTTCTTTCTTCCATTTATTGTTTCTGATATTCTGCTAGTAGTTTCATTTCTACAAGAGTAATTTAGTTACTTTATTTTCCATTCTGCATTTTTTGCTTTCCTTTCCATTCTTCAAGTAAGATTTCATGCAATTAGTTAGTTTTCATTCAGTCGGTTAATTTTCATTCAATCTGCAATTTCAATTCTGTAATCACTTTCAAAGTTTGAAAAGAAAACTCCAAACAACACAAAAACATTATTTTCATGCCTCGTAGGAATAGGGATAACTTAGGGGAATTTTTGCCAAATACCCCCACTGCTTCAAACAACCAACCTTCCCTCTTCTTCGGTGGCTTTGAATTGGAGGAACCCTTAGGTGAGCAACATGAAATATTTGAAGAACCTACAGGGGAAGAATAAGAAGAAGAACCCATTCCTACTGATCCAATGGCTGAAAATAGAAATGACACAGGGTACAGAGAAAGAGTTGAGGGTGCCTTCCCCATCAGTGTAACCAATGGGGATACTAAGATGAAGAATATAAGCCCCTCTACCCCTCCTCATTTCCATGGCCTGACCTCAGAATATACAGACACTTTCTTATTTGAGTTTGTTGTCATATGTCAAACCTATGACTACACCAATGATGAGCAAAAGTTGAAACTATTCCCATCCACTCTCAAGTATGCAGCTTTACACCAGTTCATGGTTTTACCTGGGGATATCATCACCACTTGGGCTTAGATGTAGCAAGCCTTCAACAACAATTATCGAGACTATTTTAGGTCTAAATACACTAAAGAGGAAATTTTTAGGATGACCTTCGAGCTTGATGAATCCCTAGAAGATTATGAAGAAAGATTCCAACTTAGCTACAAAAGGGCCAGGTGCACACTTGACCCTGAGTCGCTAAATCTAGTCCTACTTAGAGTAAGGGAAGATCTTTTGGATACCCTAAACTTTTTATCAGGAGGGGACATCTACCAATTACCCTATGAGGATATCAAGACTGTCTTTAGAAACCATTCTAGGGCAGCTAGGAAAAAGGGTAGGGGTAGTCAACCTATGGTCAGTCCATCCTCTTCCAATTCATCCATCAAGGGTGAAATTGGAAACATGTTGGAGTATTTCAAGAGTGAGATGCTGCAAAACCTTTCCCTACAGATGGACACTATGCACATTAAGAGAAAACACGAGGAAGCAGAGATAGCCTTAGTAATTTTCTTCCCTAGATGCACTAGGAGGCACCCTAGGAATGAATGTCCATTGAATTCTATTGAAATTTGCTCAGTCTGTGAAGAAAACCACTCCACAGACAAGTGCCCTTCTCTCCCTGGACTAAAAGTTATATATCAAGGAGTTGAAGGGGTAACTGAACAACTCTGCTACATAAACCAAAGGAGACCTCATGGGCCTAGGCCATACCAATAGGGCATGTAAGGGTCATCCCATGCATATTACAACCCCAACCAGACTACATCCATACCTTCTTGGGGGGCCCTACTCATCCTTCCTAGTCTACACCTCCTCCTTGGTCCTTTGCACCTCAGTATCATTCCCAGCCAACCAACCAGTCATTTCAACCATATGCTCTGCCACAACCTCAATGGAATGCACCACCCCAGGGGTGGAGGCCCCCATACAAAAATGCTCCAGCTTTATTTCCTTCACCACCTGCTCAACCACAACTTTTACACCCTGCTCCACCTAAAAAAACCTAGATGTTTGCCCAGCCAAATCTGAACTCGAACAACAAACAGGCACAACAAGTATACAGTGGAGAGACATCCTATCCTGCTTATGCTGTGGAGATTCAGGAAATCAACCTGAGATCTGGGAGGGTACTCCCAGACAACCAACCTATACCTCCACCTAGGTAGGTTGAGGAAGAAAGAGAGGAAAGCATGCCTAAAGTAAATCCACCACCCTTTCTTGAGAGATTAACCCAACTACTCCAGCCTACCCCAGAAGAGACTGAACTTCTAGGAGAATTGAAAAACCTATGTGTCAAAATTCCACTTCTCCAAGTTATAAAAGATGTGCCTATTTAAAACAAGTTGATCAAGGAGAAGTGATTCAAGCATCAAGGGAGAGAAGAGATGCCCCTACCATTAATTTCATTGGACAGTTGTCCGACTTAATGCTAGGGAAGGTAATATGTCCAACATATTTAGACCCTGGAAGCCATGTAGTAGATGTGCACATCAATGGCACCATTGTCCCACACACTTTTATTGATCTTGGGGCTACCACTAATGTGATGACCAAGGACACCATGCTCAAGCTCAACCTCTAAGGTTCATTGAGAAAGACCACAATGGTCCTACAACTTGCAGACCACTCTATAGTGACTCCTGAGGGGATTGTGGAGGATATGATGGTCTCCATTGACTCTTGGGAATACCATGCATAT
The DNA here is from genome assembly GCA_031772625.1 of Pinus tabuliformis. NCBI lineage: Eukaryota > Viridiplantae > Streptophyta > Pinopsida > Pinales > Pinaceae > Pinus > Pinus tabuliformis. Next base: position 1,215,110,377 of record CM062819.1, on the reverse strand, counting down.
TTCCTATTTCTCCAGCCCAAGGCCAAGCTTACTGGTTACCCTCTCATCCTTGGGAGACCCTGGCTAGCCACTGTCGATGCCTACATTAGCTAAGGGTTGGGAATTTGACTATCAAGAATGGGCATATGTCCAAGCAGTTAGTCCTATATCCTCCTACCCAGCCATCTCTAGAACATGGCTTACCCTTATGGCTGGAAGAGGAGGAAGAAGAAGATGAATTTTATTCTGCCCAACTCTATACCTTAGAAACAACCATGGGAGGGGGATAACTAGATAAAGATGATTTGATTGAACACATACTCCAAAATCCAACTCCCAGAACATTGTCCTTAGAAGAAGTAGTAAAGGAAACCCATAACAACCATCAAATTGATCTATGCTTAGCCGATTCCATGCCTATCTATTTCAAAACCATAGAATTCGGCCCTGAGAGAACTTTGAAAATCAACCCATATCTTTTTGTTCACCAAGAAGAAAAGTTGTGCAACATGCTAAAGGAACACCTGGATGCCTTTGCTTGGAGTTACAAATAAATGAAGGGAGTGCACCCCTCAGTGTGTACTCACCACATTTATATCAAAGAAGGTTGCAAACCAGTCCGACAACCCCAAAGGAGGATGAATCCAGCTCTCAAAGATATAGTCAAAGAAGAACTGCAAAAGCTGCTAGATGCAGGATTCATTTACCCTATCTCCGACAGTGAGTGGGTCTCTCCTTTGGTGTCGGTTCCAAATAAAAATGGTAAGTGGCGAATTGTGTCAATTACAAAGAGTTAAAAAAAGCTACAAAGAAGGACCATTTCCCTCTACCCTTCATCGACCAAGTGCTAGATGGCCTGGCAAGGAAAAAATTTCTCTTTCCTAAAGAGATTCAGCGGGTAAAATCAAATCTAGATCAGCCCGAAAGACCAAGATAAAACCACCTTCACTTGTCCCTAGGGTAGTTTCACCTATAGGGTCCTTCCTTTTGGCTGTGCAATGCTCCTGCCACTTTCCAGAGAGCAGTCCTAAGTATCTTTGCCGAGTTAGTCCATGATGTAGTAGAGATTTATATGGATGATTTTACACCTTATGGATGTGATTTCCAGGAGGCTCTGTCCAACTTAGGTAAGGTACTGAACAAATGCATTGAAATGAACTTATCCCTTAGTCCCGAAAAATGTGATTTCTTGATGACTGAAGGGATAGTGCTAGGTCATTCAATATCCCAGCAAGGACTGTACGTGGACCAAACAAAATAGCTATCATCCAAGGGTCCCACCTCCGCAAAAGTAGAGAGATGTCAGAAGTTTCCTAGGATTAGCTGGATGCTATCGAAGGTTTATAAAAGACTTCAAAAAGTTAGCTTCTCCTTTATTTGGTTTGTTGGCCAAAGACTCTGAGTTTGTATGGTCAAAAAGCTGTCAAGAGGCCCTAGACACCTTGAAGGCCAAGTTTACCACTGCACTGATTCTACGAGGCCCAAATTGGGCCCTTCCTTTTCATATACATGTCGATGCCTCACACAAAGCCATAGGAGTAGCTCAAGGCTAGATAGATGAAAATTTTCCTTATGCTATTTACTTTATTACTAAGAATATGTCAACGTCCGAACTGAACTACACAGTGACTAAAAAGTAGCTCCTGGTTGTGCATTCATTGAACAAATTTAGGCATTACATTACAAGTTATCAAACATTTGTACATACTAACCATGTTGCAATAAAATATTTAATGAATAAACTTGATGTGAATGCTTGGATTATTAGATGCTTACTTTTATCACAGCAGTTTGATCTAATTGTTGTTGCAGATTTTTGTCCAGATTAACTTTTCCTACAGGTGAGGAAGGAATGGTTGATGATTAGTTACCAGATGAACACTTGGTCACCATTTCAATTCTCTCTCCATGGTTTGCTAACATAGAAAACTATTTGGTATCTGCACAGTTCCCACCAATTTTTCCTCCAAAGAGAAAAGCAAGATTGCGAGGAAGAGCACCCCATTCACTTAGATTGGGGGAAACCTCTTAAAACTAGGCCCGATCAAATTCTGAGACAATGTGTCAGGGAGGAGGAAGTCTTTGACATCCTCCTGACCTGTCATGATGGGCCCTGTGGAGGTCACTTTGCAGCAAAGAGGACAACATTCAAGGTGTTACAAGTTGGTTATTTTTGGCCCACTCTTCATTAGGATGTGAAAAGTTATACTAGTCAGTGTGATCGGTGCCAAAGGATGGGAAATTCTACTCCAAGGGATGAAATGTCTTTGTAGCCTCAAGTCACTTTCGAGCCATTTGACAAGTGGGGCATGGATTTCATTGGGCCTATTGACCTTCCTTCCAAGAAAAAGCAGTATATCATTGTGTGCACTGACTATCTAACTAAGTGGGCTGAAACCAAGGAAATCAAGGCAACAACAGAGGAGAAGGTGGCTGAGTTCTTAAGGGAGAATGTATTCTACAAGTTTGGGTACCCTAGATAACTAGTCATTGATCAAGACAACTAGTTTACCTCCAACATGATTGAAGACTTGTTAAGCCGGTACAAGGCTAAGCATAGAACCTCCACTCCCTAACACCCACAAGCCAATGGGTAAGTGGAGGTGACCAACCGAGTGTTGGAGGGCATTCTAACCAAAGTAGTTAGCAGCAGTAGAAAAGATTGGGCAAATAGACTAGTTGAGGCCACCTGGGCCTATAATACCACTTGGAAGACCACCACTGGTTTCACACCCTATGAGCTAGTCTATGGGAAGAAGGCCCTATTGTCCATTGAGTTTGAGTATAATACATTAAGGATGGCACCCAACTAGATCTAGGTCTCAGTAGTACAAAAAAGAGAGATTTCTCTACTTGAATGGCTTAGATGAGTTCAGAATGAAGGACCTCCTACACACAGAGGTAACTCAAATTCATAGGAAGATCTAGCATGATAAGAACATCAAGGATAAGAAATTTCAAGAAGGTGATTGGGATTTTTTATATGATTCTAGATATAAAGAATTTAAGGGAAATTTAAGGACTAGATGGTGAGGGCCTTATGTTATAGAGAGATGTCATGATAATGGTTCAGTGCAGATTAGAACCATAAATGAAGAGGCCATTCCTTTACTTGTTAATGGGAACAGATTGAAAGTTTACAAAAGGCCATTGTCAAAGCAAGAGTTCATAGATGGTATCAACAAAACAGTGATGGTGGTGGAGTAAGTCTCAGCTCTTGCCTCATCAAGTCACTGAGAAAAGAAAAAAAATAAAATAAGGAGACTCAGGTGAAAACCTCCATGAGGTGCCTGAGTCCCACTATTGGGTTGAAAACCTCTTGAGGCAGCCCAATGGTGTCAAAAAAAGAAGAGAAATAAAAATATATCTGGGTGAAAACCTCTCTTGAGGAACCCAAGGCAAGCAGCTAGGATGAAAACCTCTTGGAGGCAGACTAGTTGTTTTCAAAAAAAAGAAGAGAGAGAGAGAGAAAAGAAAAATATGAAAATGTTGTTTGCAGGTCAGCAGGAGGACGATCAGAGCAGCAATGGAGAATCAAAAGGGACCTATTCAACTCATATTTTTATTTCTCCATTCATTATCCTTCACCATTCCACCATTCCTTTCATTTTTTTCACTCATTTGACTCAGTTTGCAAGGGTTCTGTGTTTTCTACAAGATTCCCTACAGGATCCCCTGAAAACCTACAGGATGATCCTATAGGAATTACAGTGGCTTGGGAATCCTAAAGGAAGCAAACCTAGGGAAAGGAAATGACCTGCCCATGTCAAAAAAATAAATTCCTACATCATCATCTCATTACCATACCACTCTCCACCTTGATCACCTTTGCATCAATCATTAAAAAAAATAGTTTTCAAAAAGTTATTGTTTTCAAGAAAAAAAAAAACACAGAGAAAAAAAGATGAGATAGAGAACAAGGGGACAACACCTGAAGGTTATTTTTCATTATTCACACACCCCTAGACCTCCTCTCTATCCATGTTCATCATCCTCAGGTCCCAGCAGTGGAAATTGATTAAAAATTTTGAGGGAGAAGCAGCTACAGGACATCCTATAGGAAATCCTGTAGCAACCTATCCCACCAAACAGAAATCATAGGTTGCAACAAGTTTCAAGCATGGAGATCCAAGGGTAGAAGAAGCTCCTCTAGAGCAGCAGTAGCATCATCATCCTCAACACCAAGTACTTGCACATCAAGAAAATCATCAAAGGACAATATAAAAAAAGAGGGAGAAATCACATGCAGCTAATATACAACAAACACCTCATTTCTTCAACAAACTGCAGCAAGGTATTGTTACCACAAGCAATTATATCGCTTCACTCTCTCATTTTCATAATGTAATCAAAAGATGTAAAGATTGTGAATGAGTTTGTTTATAAGCGAAAGGTGGCCAGTTAACTTAGCCACCTTCGTTCAGTCAGCAAGGAAAAAACGGTTAGTCCTCACACACGTGGTAGAAATCAAGTCAAAGAAAAAGAGGATGAGGTCAAAAGCAGTTAAGACTACAGATACCCAAAGTGTGAGTTGAATACAACCATGGGAGGGGATAACTA